>OZ018384.1:37812081-38412081 GCA_963969555.1 Polydrusus pterygomalis | reverse complement strand
TAATTAAAATTAAAGAGTGGATAAGTACAGAAATTTCTTTCTTCAAAAGACCTTAGAACAAAATTTCTTCAAAAAAGAAAAGTACTTACAATGTTGTTAGGTAGACATAGTTTTTTTGGGGTACTGAGGACTAAACCTCAGTAACCCCTCGAGCATTTAATTTAAAGCCAAAAGAAGTAGTTAAAGAGTTAATAAACATTTTTCAGAAAACCTTGCGACTTTTGATTTTCTGAAAAATGTTTATTTTATTATTTCCAGTGATTTTTTTGCACATATTTCACAATGAATTTTTTACCTCAATCTGATGTTAAGATTTTGTAAAACCTTCAATTTCAAATATTTCGTTACAAAACTCTCCCTAAGGGTTATGTAAAAAGTCCTTACTGTTTGGATTTTTACTGTAAACGAGACACACGATTGCGTAGGATCGTCGCTTAGGCAACAACTATATTAGGGGAAAAATCTCCTGAATTATCAATCTACCCAAATAAATAATCCATAAAAAGTAGGGATTTAATATGGATATATACCTACATATACGAACGTCGCAAAAAGAATTTTCAAAGGGATTATAGGTGTCAATAAAAAAATATTCCGTCGATTCTTACAAGAACCACATATTTAATTTTGTAAATTTTGTAAAAGTTCCATTGATAATTTTTACAGTTAAAAAAATCAAATACCTACCTTTAAAGAATGTATGAAACAAAATCATTTCGGTTATAAAAAAAAAGGGCGGTAAATCCATGAGATTCCACGCTCTTAGATAAAGCTTCAAAAAATATGAAACGGAACAAGAAAAGAAAAAGATATATGACTTTTTATTCAAGGAGCATTCAAGGGGGTTTTGACCAAATTTCAACGACGGACCTTGTCCGCAAATCACAGTGGATATCAAATAAATAAGCGTATAAAAGGGTATAGAGTATACGCAAATAACTGAAAATATATTTGAAACCTTGCAAAATAGTAATTGAGGTCAACAAAAAAACTGAGTCGAGTAAGGAAAAATTGCAATTATTCATTCAATCCACCGCACAGTTCTACATCTACCGAAATAATGCAGATTTGGAACATGGACATATAAATCGTTACCTATAGCATCCAGCATTTCTTGAACAACTGACAGATTTTTTTAATGGACACAAACTGCTTTCACCATATCAGCACGGATTCACTAAAAATCTCAGCACCGAGACAGCCCTCTCTTCTTATGTCAAGTCCATTGTGGATAACCTGGACCAGGGCTTGTTTGTGTCAGGTTTGTTTGTGGATTTCTCGCGGGCTTTTGATTGTGTTAACCATGCTCTATTATTAGAGTAATTGCATCGTTATGGTATTAGGGGTGTTCCCATTAATCTAATAAAATCTTACTTGAATAACCGGTACCAATTTGTGAAAGTTAATAAATAAAGGAGCCACTAAGCTGATTTCACGGGGTTCAAACTTGGGACCTTTTTTCTATATTGCCTATGCGAATGATTTAAGTCCTTATATCACCACAGAAAAAGTTAGAGATGTCTGCTACGCAGACGATACTAACATCCTAATAATTGCAGACGATCGGTAGATACTGAGAGACGAATGTGAGAATGTGTATAGGCAAGTACAGCTGTGGGCTGATAAGAATTTTCTAAAACTGAATTAGCAAGACCAAACACTGAAAGTGATTTTAAGTTGTTTGAGGGATATCTGGACGAACTTGGGTGTCAGGAAATTACGAAAATGTTAGGGGTGGGGATTGATTATAAGCTTGAATGGGGATTCCATGTTGACAGCTTATGCTCAAGATTACGCAGCACCTGCTATGGACTACAATTTTGTCTGGGCAGTGTGGCTTGCCTACTCTTATGTCACTATATTTTTCTAATTTTCATAGCCACCTTAGATACGGTATGTTTAGAGGTCGCCAAGTTCTTGAAAATTTCAAGATCTTGTCTTGATCTTGTTTTGATTTCAAGACAAGATCAAGACAATAAGTAATTTTAGATTTCAAGACAAGGCAAGAAATTTTATGTCAATACCAAGATTTCTTGTCAAGAAAACAATGAATCTTGAAATACCTTGACTAACAATGAAAACGCTAAAACGTATTTATTTGTGAAAAAGATAACATATTTTAACATAACATAACATATTTTAATTTACTGAACACATTTTTTGCTAGAACAATTATTCACAAAAATGTAAATTAAAAATAATAAATGATATAGTTCTGTTGAAACTAAAATAATTGTAAACTAGATTTTAAAAATCAAATCTAACACATTTTTAAATCGGAATTCATAAGCCATGAATTAAGGCACATAAGACTTCTTATGGTGTCATCAGCTTTGTTATTGTCAAAGCTGCTCTTGAACATAGCCTTTCCGCAGGTACAGATGTTGCTGGCGTTCCGAGAAAATCCTTGGCCATTTTCGATAACGAGTCACCAGTCAAGTATATTCTCAGAAGTTTCTGTCCTAGGGTCATTTAAGTATTTTTCAATTTCATACTTCCAAGATTCTGAGTTATCATTATTAGCTATCTTAAATAGGTAATCTTAACATAGTATAAAACAAAGTCGCTGTCGCCCGTCTGTTTCTATATGTGCTTAAATCATTAAAACTACGCAACGGATTTTGAAGCGGTTTTTTTAATAAATAGAGTGATTCAAAAGGAAGGTTATTATGTATAATACATGCATAATATTGTAGAGAAACGCTGATAAATTTGGAGGTTTGTTCGGGTTTGTATTTATAAATCTTGACGTGATGGTGAACTCGCCTTATTATCTCAGAGAAAGCGACGTCGTATAATGCCGGGCTGCAACGCAGGCCGGGTACACGCTAGTTAATATCTAAATCAAATCCTTATCTTTTTTTTCAAGACAGTGCTGGTGCTGGTTCTGGTATTGGATTCTGTAGATCATTTTCGGATTTATTAAAGTAGCTAGCTTGAAATATTTCCTCAAATTTTTGAATTGCCTCTGATTGTAGAAGCTTTCCCCATGAAGAAGAGGAAAATGCTTCGACTTTATGTCGAGGATCCAAAATAAGAACTATACAGTATTATCCAATTAGTTTTGTTATAGTGTTTCAGTATTTTATCTCTCGCAGCTTGAATTTGCTCATGGGTAGCGTCTCTATTAACTTTTGTATCAAGTTCATGAGCTCCATATTTCTAGTTTGTCTAAAAGTAAGTTTATTCCAATTACCACCAATGGGAGTGTGGAATATTTTTCCCCTTCGAGTATTGAAGAAAGCATTTTGAAGCTTCTGAGATACTGACAAAATTTACTGATCAGAACCCATTGTTTATCTGATATCTTACAATTATTTAGATTTTCGATGTTATCGCAAAATATAGTTAAAGCATTTATCACCATCACCATTCACAAACTGGCATCAAAAATATAACAAAAGAGGGTACAGACTACCACTTTGTAATAATAACCTTACTTAACTAAACGTGCTATAGCGTGTAACTGCGTGACGTCCGACGTCATTTGCGTTCGTCAGAAAACAAATAAAGGGGGGAATCACCGGTTTATCAAGAAATTTCAAGATCTTGAAATTTCTTGAGTCAAGACAAGATATAAGATGTCAAGAAAACGTGAAGGCAAGATTTTTTTTAATTTCTTGATTTTTTCTCAAGACAAGACAAGAAGTTGTTATCAAGACAAGAATTCTTGTCTTGTCGACCTTTAGGTATGTTGTGCTGGGGTAATAGTAGTCAGATAAACAGGGTTTTTCTGCTTCAAAAGTTTGCGATTAGAATATTGTGTGGGCTTCAACGTCGGAAAACCTGTAAATTGGCTTTTAGGCAGAAAGAATAAAATTCTTACCGTTTTCGACATATATATACTTGAAGTTTGCTTATATGTTTATAGAGATGGGCACACGTTTGAGGGTAGCCGACTTAATCATAATTATTATAATACTAGAGGTCACTTAAGATTGATGCCACCATCTCATCGCACAGCTACTTGCCAGAAGAGTTTTTAGTTTAACTGTTTCAGATTTTATAATGTCCTAGAAAATAGCATAAAAGTGGCACCCAATATCAATGTTTTTAAGAGTAGACTTAAAAAGCTACTGTTTCAAAAAAACTGTTATAGTATTAGTGAATTTTTCTTGTATAGTTACTTCATTTGTCTGACGTTTTTTCCAATTATTGTAGTGCCCTGTATTACCTTTCAATTGGAGAAATAAACAATATTATTATTATTCTATTTATTTTCAAGATAGACTGAATATACCGCTAATAATTGAAATAAATACTTTCGGCATGCCTATAATACCACTGCCTCCCCATGCGTTGAAGCTGTAGAACCGTGAGGATCTGAATTAATAATTTTTTTCAGTACATAGTGGATATTTGTTTTAAAATATATTTAAATGTAGTTTTAGCGGTATTAACTTCAGGAGCACTTTTAACAATGTGACGCCATATTTCCGAGCCATATTTTTGTGATAGTTCCAGGGGTGACAATTCGTACACAACGACAAAAAGTCCCGGCTTAACGAGTAAACTTGAAAATAAATTATCGTTTCTTCCCCCAACCCATCCCTATGCTGATCCGCGGGGAGAGAATTGCTTAGCGTTTATTACTTATATAACAGTGTCGCCGCACTGCCGTATACTTTTGGAAGTTTATATGTACTTCCGGAGATAAATCAGACACTTCCATTTAGCTTGTCGACCATTTTTTTTATATTAAAGAAAATGTTTCCATTCATTTCGTCTTTTATCAAAAAGAAATATAATAATAATGATTATTTTATGTGATGATTCAGCTTTGTTCTATAATAGTTAATAACATGATAGTAATACGAGAAAGCCAGAAGCTAAGGTATCCAAGGCGAAATTAAGAAATTCTATTTATGAAGAATTAGGAAAAGAATTAAAATGAATAATAAACTCTTCACGCGTCTTAGAACATTTTGATAAAATTTGGGCCATGTTTTTGGTACAAGCTATAACTAAAATTAAGAACATCTTAAAATATGTATAATATACTATTCAGTACAGGCCACTCATGTGAGTACCCAAAAGTGGAACAGTCTTAAAACATTGCGAAACATAATATTAATAACTTATCTAGTATATAATTTACTGGCAAACAGAGTGGAATATACGTTTTAATTGAGCATATTCGTGGAAACTGTATATCATCAAATATAGAGTAACAATTCTTGACACTGTGACATACCTTTATCAACTGAGAAAATGTCTGGACAAAATGGAAATGAAATAATAGCAATGAAATATCATGTACCTTCCTATTATTTATTTTGTTCTCTGTTCCCTTGTGTTTAAGAATATGGGAATTACATTTTTTGGGATAATATCGTTATAATGCTATTAAAATAACTTAATAAATCGAAATGTATTTATCTATAAATTCAGTTTTTCATATTTAATTATCCAAATAAATAATTCAGATATATTATTATATATATGTAGGTATATTTTTTTCTCCATCAGGGGTGGGATTCAGGAATATTGATTTTGTTAACAAATGTTTCAATATAAAATAAATTGTATAAATGTTTCCATAATTTAGAAAAATAACGTTTGATTCAAAAGGTTAGTTTTTTGCTAAAAGCGTGCTATATCGTATTTAAGTGCCAAAACGTGGCGTTTCAAAAATGCACGTTTTTGGTATATAGGAATTTAATTTGATAGGTATTAAATTTAGTTCCATCTAAATTTTACTCACATTTAAAAGCCGATTGTAAAATTTAAACTCTGATCATTGATCACTAGACATCGGGTTCCAACCTTACATGAGCGATAAATTATAAGGAGTCGAACAAAAACTACGATATCACAAATCTATTATTATACGTGTATATTAACGAATTTAGCATCTTGTGAATATTGTGATTTAAGAGAACCCGTCCCTGGAATGGTTGAAATCCAATCATCGGTTAACGCTAATAATCAGCTTTCATAAATAAGCAATCAACTTATTTCCAATTAATGTAGGTATTTCGTAAAATGGTGTTTAAAGAAACTTGCGTATTCGCCATTTCATTTTCTTATCAATAGTACGTTTAGTTTTCGTTTTCTCCAAAAAGCGACCAAATGCCCGTGTTTGGGTAGCCGCTACCTACAGTTTTAAGTTTAAAAAAATTTAATTGATATATTAATGAAAGCATAAAATGAAATATTTTGTCAAATTTGCGCATATTTCTTTTTTTGCTTTTAATAATTTATAAATCCAACTGTTTTTTAACGTAAAACTGTAGGTATAAGTACTCCAAAGAAGGATTTTTGAATAACACCAAGAACTAACGAAATATTGATCGAAAAAACAGCATGTCGAAGACGCCACTAGTGTTTTGTTTTCATACTAATTTATTAATTACCTAATATAATTATTATACCATTTTCAGTTAAACATTAGTTGTAACGGTTCAATTTTGCCATTAAGTAACGGTTCAATATTGCTCTTCGGTATGATTATTTTGCTTCAATTATTGATATTTACTTTGCTATCTACTACTAATTTTAACTGGATTATTCGTTACCTTTAATTGTATTCCTAGAACTCTACTACATTTCACTGATATTTTACCATCTCGCAGGACAGATATTTCATATCTAATTAAGAACTTAACAGGATTGTTTACCAAGTGGATTAATTTTTGCTGCGTAGGTGTAATCAACTTTGCAAATTATTAACAAAATTTGATAAATCTATTACAGAAGCAAACCATCGAATCCCTTTACTTATTCAAAAGGGCGAAATAACCTTCTAAATTTAATCTACTTAAACTTTAAACCAAATTAAGATAATAATGTTTTGGTTTTAGAACGAACTATTAGACTTTCAAGGGATATAAAATAAAATCCACATGATAATCTACTCCATACCCACAAATAATTATTTATTTAATGCTCCTTATGAAAATGTGCCCTCAAAGGATTTCTAGCCATGCAGACACAATGTATAAGCATATGATTGTTTAAAAGCTGGAGACAATGATGTTTCTTAAATGATATAAGAATGTTGGACTTCTTTATTTGTTTTAAATCAGAACGATTCAACTGGTAATTATCTCAAGTCGTCTTCAGGTGAATACTCCAGTATTCACTACTCCAGTAATGATTCAGTGATTCACCTATTGGAGTAGTGAATACTGAAGACGACTGACGAAGATACTTACCAGTCGAAACTTCGAAACGTTGTGATTTAAAGCAAATAAAGACAATGCAAGTCAAAACTCTTCTATCATTCATAAGCAGTTGGTAACTTCTAGAATAAATTCAGTAAATCCAGTACAGTTTTTCTTTTAATTGATTTGGAAAAATTCTTTGGCGTTTTTTTTAATTTAATATAAATGGTGGCAAGTACATGGGACGCCCATGGTAAAATAGCAGAATAGAAGCGAGATCATGCGATGTTAGTCATACACGTGGCTCTTGTCCTCTTAAGCCATTGTTATCAACATGGTGGCTGGAGCTGGGGGGGTGCAAACAGTCAAAGCGGTATAATATGTTTATTAACTGTTTTTCATTTCAATCCCCTTCACCTCTCGTGTCGGGGCGAAAATAATTATTTTTGAGCCCCACGCCTTCAAAGGATCTACCGAGAAAAGCGTAATGTATCTCGGATCGATCATTAATTTTACCCACAAAACAGCCCTTATTTAATTTTTCCGTAATATAACTTTTCTTAACGATGTCGATAACGATCTCCCGAAATACCTGCCCTGTAGTAAAGTAATCCGCACTTTAATACCCGAAAAGTTTAATGGCTAAGCCTGTCACTAGTGATGTAAGCTTTTCTTATGTACTTATATGGAATACTTTACATACTTTTGATATTAAATGCGTTATACCTTCGGCGTTACCTAAGTATACATGGTGTCAAGAAAATACGTGTATAACATTCGATGACAGACATCTGATGATGACGTCAAACGTTTCGTTTCACATTTCAACGTATAAGAAAAATTACTGGTTGTTTTTAATATACCTGTATATTTTGGGAAGCTAAAATCAGAAAACCGTAGGCTTATGATTCTTTTAAAGCTCCGTTGTGTTTTGCTTATCGTGTTAAAATTAAAGACGCATGTGGGCGAAGGGCCAATGTAACTTTTATTTTTACAATTATCTTTTTCCATAAATGAGGGCTTGAGTATCCAAAATCATTTAAGGCTGCTTTGCTTGCTTCTTCACTTAATTCAATCTTCCATCATTCAAATGTTTTGTATTATTTATATTTTAGAAAAGTGTATTAGAAAGCTTATGTGCTGTATGAAGAACATTGCTATCTATTTCTGTCATAAAGTAATACGGAACACCTATTTATTGTGAATTTCCAACTATTAGGTATTTAAACAACATTTCTATATTCAAAATCAAATTATTTCTCTCCTCCCTAGTCCGATGAAGTCCTCAAATATCCTAAACCTATTTTTTATAAGGCTTTTTATATCGTATAAAGTTTAATGGTTCAAGATAAATCTGTTTGTTTTCGAAGAAAATAAAATTAGAAAACTTAGGACCGCTTGGAGATTGAGTTCGGTTTCGAAAGACCAAAAATAAGTCGCGTGTATACTAAGCGAAAAGGGAAACCGTTATATTGTTAACAATGTTGCCAAGTAAAAAAAAAATAAATACCAAGTCATGTATTTAAGATTAATAATTTTTCAACTGAAATAATCAAATGAATGGCAATGTGCTCGAATTTAGGGGAGTTGTGCATTTTCTACTGAAATTACAATAGAAACGACTTGAATATCGTACCCTCAGAAAAAATAGTTAACGACATTTCTTTGCCAATGCTTGATAATAATAAGACTTAAACAAATAACCTATTACCCACTATCTTTAAAGTTCTAGAAAGACTTGTGATCAACAGAACTGGATACCACATCATCAATTTGAGTTCCGCGAATTTCACTTAACAACACAGCAATGTCACCAAATCGTAAATGTTATAAACTAGTTACTAAAAAATTAGTACTTGTAGATGTAAGTCAAACCTACCTTTTATAAGGTCTGGCATCCAGGTCTATACAAAATAAGACGAATTTTTCCAGATAAATACTTCAAAACAATAAAGTCGTACTTACGCCAGAACGCCAATTAGAAGTGGAAGTAAATAAGGTGACCTCCGATCGCCTACCTACCCTGGAGTGCCACAGGGTAGCATTTTAGGGTCGATACTTAATGTGTACACCTATGATAACCCAACCACAGGAACCTTTGCGGACGATACAGCAATAATAGTAGTACACGACGACCTTAATGCTGCTTCTACCAACTTGTAACATCATTTAAACTTACTTGAGACGTACTTAGTTAAACAAATGGAAGATCAAAATATATGAAATAAAATCGACCAAGAAAAGAACGCAACTAGACTTAAAAAACTAAAGAAATATACTGGCTCATCGTAAGGAAATAATACAAAATAAGATTCTAATCTATAAAACAGTTTTAAAACCAATATAGACCTATGGGATTGAACTGTTGGGCTGTGCTAGCAAATCAAACACAGCAATCATTCAGAGAGCATAATTCAAAATACTACGAGCGATAACGAACTTTAAAGTTCTAGAAAGACTTGTGATCAACAGAACTGGATACCACATCATCAATTTGAGTTTCGCGAATTTCACTTAACAACACAGCAATGTCACCAAATCGTGAATGTTATAAACTAGTTACTAGAAAATTAGCACTTGTAGATGTAAGTCAAACCTACCTTTGATAAGGTCTGGCATCCAGGTCTATACAAAATAAGACGAATTTTTCCAGATAAATACTTCAAACCAATAAAGTCGTACTTACGCCAGAACGCCAATTCGAAGTGGAAGTAAATAAGGTGACCTCCGATCGCCTACCAATAACATCTGGAGTGCCACAGGGTAGCACTTTAGGGTCGATACTTAATGTGTATACCTACGATTTACCAACCACAGGAACCTTTGCGGACGATACAGCAATAATAGTAGTACACGACGACCCTAATGCTGCTTCTATCAACTTGTAACATCATTTAAACTTACTTGAGACGTAGTTGAACAAATGGAAAATCAAAATACATGAAATTAAATCGACAAAGAAAAGAACGCAACTAGACTTAAAAAAGTAAAGAAACATACTGGCTCATCGAAAAGGAAATTATACAAAATAAGATTCTAATCTATAAAACAGTTTTAAAACCTATGGGATTGAACTGTCGGGCTGTGCTAGCAAATCAAACACAGCAATCATCCAGAGAGCATAATTCAAAATACTACGAGCAATAACAGATGCCCTGTGGTACGCCTCAAACCATACCCTACATACTGACACAACAAATCATAGGATCTTCCCAACCCTCTATTGCCACCATTACTAGAAATTGCAAACCCCCGAAGACTGAGAAGATGTTGGCCAATAGATCTATTAGAAAACTGAGGAAACTTTACTTGAAGCAACCTCTACCCTCTACACACCACTAATGGCTGTATATACTTAACTTAAAATGTATGTACTAATCAACACATTGACTAGGTTGTTAATACTTTCTGATTGTCAATAAACAACTATATAAATAAAAGTAAGACACCTTTGATTTACTCTTACTGTTTAATGTTCATTTTCACAAATACGTTTTTATTTCATGAATAAATTATTTCGAGAACGTGTTTACCAACTAAACTTAAAATTTTTACAGATTCGTACGATTGGCAACATTGAAAGTAACTTTCTCACGATAAGATCTTTTTCCCACTAAAAAGTTTTGCGGACAATGTATAAGAAAGATGAGATTTTCGGTCCCATTGGAAGTGTCTTAACGCGAAAATACGCAGTATAAAAAACGAAATAGTGTATTTGTCAGCATTTTTATGGGTTTCAAATTTGTGGGACGTATTATTATCGTTTAAAAATGTACGATTGTAATATATGAATTGCGAAATTCACTTGCAGGATTAAATAGATTCGACTTTTTGTTAAAACGAAAATGAGTTAACATAAATAACAATTTCTTTATGCGTTATAACTACTATTTCCCTAACCAAAAATGGTAACGTATTTTTATTTGACTAACTAGTTTTGAAGCTAACTGCAGAACCACAATATTTTTTTTTTATTTCAAATATCAACTGCTTCAAGAACTGTAGTACTTAGGTACTGTTAGATATCTAAAAATAGGATCGTAATAGCAGTGTATTTGGGGGGCATAATTTGGAAGGCGCCGTTTTTCTTTTCTCTTATGAGTAATAGTGCGCAGTGCACCTTTAAATAATTGTTTAGGAAAATAAATAAACTTTTTTAAAATTGAATGTTTCCTCGATAAAATTTTTTAAAGTTTTAACGAGAACATCAGTTGCTCTCTATAATGTATGGAAATTGACTTTAAAATTCCATAATATGTGTATTGTGTGTGTTTATATACTTAATTGACTATGGAAATTTAACAATTGCATTACAAAATCAATAGGTTATTGTTTAATAAAATTCCTTTCAAGTACTATAATATCATTCATACAAAAACCCATGAAAGAGTAAATCAGTGGCAGAAAAAACGAGGAAATTAATTGTAAAATGCATTATCTCTAAAAATACACTGGAAAACTGATGTTTCAGGTTGAATATTTATAGATCAAAGATCAAAATACCACCCACTTAAAACCAATAGTAGTTAAACATTTTATTTACTTTGGTGGTAATTTAATAAAAACAAAAGAGATTAAATTTTATTTTTCATTTACTGGAAAAATATTTGATTTAATTTTACTCTTTTAATTTAAAACAACAAAGCAATAATTCCATTTAATCAAACTGGAATTTGTTTACTTCATATCTCATTACGGTTTATTTTATGCATTGTGGATACTGGATATTTTATTTTAATTAGTAAATAAATACGTAAGTATTTTAATAACACAAAAACACAAACCATTTTTAAAACCTTCTAAATATTTGCTTAAGTTTTAGTAATAATTATTTTAATTTACCTATTTTAATTATAAAAATATAAAAATCATTAAGTTATATCATGATAAACATTCCCCAAGCATTTTATACTTTTTTCCATTCTAACTTAAAAAACATATTATACTTCCTTAAAGGAACAGCTTCAGTGGCTCAGTGGTTAACGCGGCAGTCACTGAGAACTCTACGACGAGAGTTTGTGGGCCGGGTCCAGCATCGAGCAAAAACTAGGAAAGACTGGAAAATGTATCATTCCCCAATCCCACCCCATTCACGCCGGAACCAGGCTGGATGAGATTGGATATTTTATGGGGTGCAAGAGAAGAAACACACTCCCCAATGGGTAGGTCATGGAAGCGCAGAACCAATGGTTGATAGCTCTTGGAGCGTGCTTCTAATGACTGAAGGTCGTGGTTCCGAGTCCACGTTAAATCGTAGGTCCCCTCGGGCCCCCACACCAAGTTATGAATTGAGTTTTTGTGCTTTTTTTACATTCGATTACGTTTTCAAAATGTTTAGTGGTTTTGGTGCTTTTTTTATTACTTTGATTGAATTATAATTATTATTTATTTGACCAAAAATTTACAGGTTAAAATTTTGTATTCTTTGTTTAGACTTTAAAACATTAGGGATCATAATTATGATATTTAGAAAAATAAGTAGAAATGATTTTTCTGACTTGCGTAGGTACACCCCTGGCACTACACCATAGTCTTAAAAAATGAAAACAACTTTTCTTATTAATAACCTTTAAAAGTCAGCTTTTTGAATTTGAAGGATTTACATGATTTTTTTAATGTTTTCATCGTTTTTGTACCATGTAACTATTGTTAAACTATCTTAGTTCGTTTCATAAAAGCGATATAATTTAACATCAGGCAGATAGCTAGAAATTTAGGGAAGTTACCACAGTTCATGGTTTAAATCTTCGAACTGTACGTAATTATATATACTAAAAACTGTGCATAAAGGAAATATCTCTGTTATTTAGTGAGAGAGTCCAATTTAAAATTGCGTTTTAGTTAATGATTATTTTTGAAGTATCGATAATTAGAATATTTATAAAAGAAAATTTTTAAAATAACTTATTATTATTATTTATTCTTATTATTATTATCAATGAGCCTAATGATTTAAAATGTAGCAATTGCTTTTTCTGATAAAATCTAAGTAATTTCTTGAAAGCCAATGAATAAAAACTAAAGCAATTGCTTTTGCGTCCAGCAATTGCTTTAAAGTGTAGGAATTGCTTCTAGTCAATGCTTTTTCTTAAAAAATATAGAAGCGATTGCTATCGTTTGCTTAAAATGTGATGAATAAATTAAGGAATTGCTTTTTCTAGTGTAGAAATTGCTTCAACTTTTTAAGGTAGGTGGACCCCTGCATCATTTGCTTGGTAGCAGTCAACTTTAGTTCTACGCGGCATACACGTGCGTTGCTCTTAATTTGTATTTTCAATTATGGCTGAATATATGAACGTACGTAAAAGAAAAATCTACAGTGTACGTAAAAATTGCAGATATGATGATTTCAGAAAGTTGGCAAATTATTTTTTGACTGATACTGGTAAAAGGCGAGGGGGTGCACTGTCGCCTTTAAATAAGATTAAAGTCTTTCTGCAGAAATTGTCGGTTCCGGGCTTTCAAAATTCTGTAGGTGAAGAACTCGATGTTCACCAAACTACTGTCTGTAAGACATACACTTTTGTAATGGATGCAGTTTTGAAGCAGGCCAATATTTTTATTAAATTTACTACAAGTGCTGAAGCTGCTGTGAAAGCTAAACGGTTGTGGTCAGAGAGATTTATTTATGTTCCTTCAATTTGTGAACGAATATCCATTGCTTGTCTTTAATTTCTTCATCACTACTATCACTTTCCTCATTTTCACTGAAATTTGCCATATCACAAATATAAATTTCATATTTTCCCCAAAAACATAACAGATTACTATTGTACTAAATAAATAGTCCAACGTTGTTGTATTTACGTCAACTCTTTTGCAAATTAGGCATCAAACTGAACATGAAATCTATAATTTGAACAAGTGGATAAGCCACGTCTGAACTTGTGTTGAAGCATTTGCTACAGAGGTGTAAGAAAATCAGCAATTTTATTCATATCCAGATCTAGCAATTGCTTTTACTTATAGCATTTGCTAGTCAAGCAATTGCTTTTACTAAAAAGTAATTGCTTCAAGTAATTGCTTAATTTTTATTCATTAGGCCCATTGTTTCGCAATAGTAAGCGGTAGAACCAATTATTGAATCAATTGTTTTAGAAGTTATCACATGTATACTTTTCAAGTCCGATCCTGGAATTCATACCAACTCATAAAAATTCAATAGACCAGAATTGACAGAGTGTCACACAGTGGCGTATTTAGAATATTGCCACGGGGGGGGGGGTCTATACCTTTCGTGTTATCTTTCTTTCTTTCTTTTTTTCTTTCTTTCTTTAAAAAAGCGCCGCAGGCGAAAAATTTTTCGGTGCCACGCCCTATTTTGAACTATCAAAATTTATAATTTCTATGTTTTGATAGCTGAACCCAAAAAATGAAGAAATTAAGAAATTTTTAAATATAAACGCAATAATGGGAATATATATTTTTTTAAATATTTATGTTTAAAAATATATATTTCTACATAATATGACCGATTCCGAAAATGATTGGTTTTCAAGTTATTTTTGCCATTTTTTTTGCCAAGTTTGGCCATGTTGTTTTGTTATCTGTGACACAGTTACTTAATTATTTGTAAAAACAAAGTATTGCTAATAGTTCTAGTTTGCAAAAAAATTACAAAACTAAGTGAACATCATTTCAATTTTTTTAAATTAAATAAATTAGACACACAGGTAAAAAACAAGAAAATAATTGAAATAACTCGAAAACCAAGCATTTTCAACAAATTACCTCCTGCGAGGAATTAATCGAATTATCAATCACCATGTATATATTATTTTACTCACTTAAATTAGAAATAAAATGCAACAAGGCATCGGATCTGTTCTGAGTTTTTTTTTAATGTTGAGCCCACGGGGGGGGGGGGGGGTCCAGACCCCTCGGACCCCCCCCCCTAAATACGCCACTGGACTGTCACATGACTTCGAATCCATCTGGCGAGAGGAATTAAAATCTTTACTATACTTCCTCATAGATTCTTTGCTTTTTCGTGTCAATTTTCCCCCTAAATTACCCTTGTATTTTATTTAAAAATTAGTAAAACTTAATTGAAAACAAATACTAATAAAAATGAAGACGCCTTAATACAACTTAATATTTTTTGATCACGCGAATATCGTTCGGATTTAGCGCTATATTTATTTCGCCCGTGTTTTCACCCAAAATATATTTGCTTTTCCTACATTATTAAGTACCTATTTATATACAGTGTGACCAGTAAAGTCCGCATCATATGGGATTTTTTTTATTAATAGCTTTATTCAAAATTTTACTTTGGCATCAAGTTCTGCTTCGATCGAGATAAAAATTAAGCAAAAAAATAGTAGTCACGATTCACATTAAGTATCTGTAAATTTTAATTTTTTCCAAAAAATTATTCAAACGTGGGGTTATTTCTAAAAATATCGAAAAAAGCTATTAAAAAAAGTTTTTTTGAATACAGTTTCTAGCCCACATGCAAAATTTCAGCTGCATAAGATAATTTTGATTTTTTACCCACCACCAAAATTTATTTTCCACTTAACGAACACTTTACTGGCGACACTGTGTTCTTTTTTGTCTTAATATTAAGGTGTATTATTTTCAGACGCAAACAACGTTTTTAAAAATACTTATTTTATAAAGTTACCTTATACAGAGTCAAAAACAAATAAACTTTGCATCACATGCGACGAAATTTTAATAACCCAATTTTGATTTTGTAGAAAAACACACATTTAATATGGCGCTACTTTAAAGAAAATGTATCTAAAATAAAGCATTGTCAAAACTAAGAAGTTTTATGTAGGTTGCGTTGGGTCTTATTTTGCAAAAGTGGTGCAATTTACAAAATATGGGTAGAAAATCAAAATGATCTTATGCAGCAAAAATTTTGCATGTGGGCTAGAAACTGCATTTAAAAAAACCTTTTCTAATTACTTTTTTCGATATTTTCAGAAATAACCCCACTTTTGAATTATTTTTTGAAAAAAATTAAAATTTGACAGATAATGCGAATCACGTGACTACTATTTCCTTGCTTAATTTTCATCTCGATCGAAGCAGAACTTGATGCCAAAGTCAAATTACGAATAAAGCTAATAATAAAAAAAATCCCATATGATGCGGACTTTACTGGTCACACTGTATATTTTGTTGGCTACGTAGTTTTTGTTTTTATAGTCATTACTTTTTACAACCATCTCAGTGGTTTGAGACGTCCTCAAGCACAAAACTTGATGAAATCCACACTATTTGTTTTAATAGAAACATTAGCACATTTTTTTATTCTTTTATCCATCACTTCGATGTACATCCTTTTAGCTTTATTACACACCGTCTATGAAATGCAGTAAACATGTAAGTATGTATAAAAGGGATGATGTTAAAAAACGACTTGCATCACTTTAGAGAGTATTTGTAGGTTATTTAGTCTACGAAATGGGTGATAAGTAAGTATTAAATAAATACCAACGCAACTTAAATATTTGTCTAAAGTGTCTTTTATGGTTCGAATGAAATTTCGTCACCCCAAAAGGTTTGATTTATAATATTTACAAATTCCATCCGCTCGTAACGCACGCGACGTTTGAGATGTGAATACAAACTACATAGACAGGAACAAGGATTATTACGTATTCCATCCAAAATCTAACTAACTGTATGGTTATTTAAGACGCGTGCATACTGTTCCATAATTTTTTGATAAATATTTTGTCCCTAGCTGATTCAGACAGTTGATTTGAATAACGTATGCAGTTCTCAGTGCATATTTAAAACTTTATTTGTGACGAAAGCAACATAATCAGTTTTAGGGACCGGAACAGGAAAAATTAAGTGTTTCAAAGTTGGTAATAAGGTAATAAATTAAAATTAAAATGTTCATGTTAACGTATGCATCACATTTTTAAGTACCCAGTAATACAAAATTTATAACCGTTTACTTAAATTTTACTGGTGATGTTTAGTGACAGCCGAACGCCTGCAACTACTTTTGATATATTTATCTTGGTGACCATTAATAGTATAGAAGTCAAATGTACCGGGTGGCCAAATAAGAATGGACGCCTACCATATCTCGGGAACAGTTTGTAACAAAGTTTTGAAATATTTTTTTTTTACCAAAATGACCAAGAGAAATTGCTGGACACTAGTTCCTAAATGTAAGTAGGTACCGTACAATTCCGCTATGATTGAGAAAATTATGGGTTTTTTATTGATGATATTACAAAATTAAGTGTTTTATTCTTAGAAATAGAGGAAGAGACCCAATATTGAAATAGGCGCCTAATTTGAGATAGCTCCGCATATTAACGTATATCGTCGTTGTCATGACAATATATCCTATGTGTGAAATGCAAAATTGTTCACGAGCAGCAAAAAACGTTACAAATTATAGAGCAACTAGTATTAAAAGCAATAAAAGTCATTTTTTGTAAGACTAAGAAGGTAAACTGAGCTGAATAAAAATTTTACAAGAAAATTATGTAAAAACAAAAGTAATAGAAAATCAGTCACATAGGTGTTATTGATGGTTATGAACAATAACATGGGAGATATTAAATAGACACATTAACACATAGGAGGATTTATTTAATTGTAAAATTAACACATAAGAGTAATTTCGAGACTTCACACAAACATTAAGTCAGAGAGAATATGCTGACAGGTTATGTTCTGGTAGTAGTTACAAAATCTCCTATGTTACGAAATTCACATAAGAGGTATTATCGCAATCACTTTTAGAATGCTTACACATAGGAGTTTTTTTAAAACAATTTTATTGACGCGGTTATGACATCTACACATAGGTGGGTTTTCTTATTCGATACGTAGTACCTGAAAGTTTCCCAAACTGCCATAACCTATAATTCGCCATATGTGTCACATAGGAGATATTGTCGTGACAACGACGATATGTAACGCCATCTAACAAAAGTGTCGTAAACATACTCAAATAAACTATACTGCAGTTGTTTATTTCTGCGCAGGTACGTTTTTCTTCCGATTTGAGTCGTAAAGTTGTATTGATAGTGTAAATAAACCGGCATTTGCAGTCAACGTAAGTGGAAATAAAATATTTTATGTGTCGAAGTAGTTAGTTTAGGTGTTGCCTAATGATGTCTTATTAAAATTTGGCTGTATTCTTTCATAACTAACCTAATATATTATTGTCAATTTTTATAACGAGAATTCCTAATTTGAGATACTAAATGGTGCTGTATTTAAGACTATCTCAAATTAGGCACCCAATACAATATTTTGATATTTTATTACAGATGCCTTAAAAACACAAGAAATTGGATCCTCACGCTATGGTGAAAGCTGTGAAGGCTGTGCGTAATAAAGAGATGGGATATCTAAAAGCCTCAAAAGTTTTTGGTGTTGTGTCCCAAATTAGGCAACCTTTTATTTTATGAGAAAATTGACAAAAACAAACTTTAAGTTCAATAACTTCTCTAGATAGCTATTTTAATATAGATTCTTTGTTGCGATGTTTTGTTAATACACCAAGCAAGCGATTTTGTACAATAATAATAAAAATTTGTTCAATGATGAATTTTATTTCGAATTTACAAAAAAAGTGTCTCAAATTCGGGTCCCTTCCTCTATATGGTACAACTGTAATTTATTACATATTGCTCTAACGCGCAAAATAGAATGAGGAGAGGAAAGGAAACCTCTTTTGAAAGAAATACTCATATCTCCGATTTACCTTAACCAAATTTCACAAACTTGATCTCGTTTAAAACAGCTTATACAAAATTTTTGGTTATGTCCAAATCCGGGTTATGTATAAATTATGCAGATTTTTCAATTTTTTCAAAAATGTCAAATAGAACCATATGTAAATACTTATTTAGATACAAAATAGATTAAAAACGAATAAACCTTATGAAAACCGCTTGTCGCTAACTTAATTTAAGCCAGAGGTACAGAAAAAATGACTTACTTGCTTATTGGCGCTAAGCCTCTCCTCATCGGCTGCAAACTATTTCATAGTATTATTTCCTGAAGTATGTAGTAGTAGTTGAAGTATGGAAGCTTCTTAATGCCAAGGAAGTAGGCCATTTATTTTTTATTTTTCTGTATCTCTGGCTTAAATTAAGATATCGACATGCGGTTTTCAACTGTTTTTATTCGTATTTAATCTATTTTGTATCCAAGCAAATATTTATATCTATACATATCCCCTTCTAGCTTTAACGGATATAACGGAAAAGGTATGCAATTACACCTCAAATTACACATAATATCCATAAAATTTACTATAAGATAAGCTATTTTAATCGAGATCAAGTTTGTCAAAATCGGTTAGGGCAAACCGGAGTTACGAGTATTTCTTTCAAAAGAGGTTCCTTCTCCTTCCCTGAGCCTATTTTCGAGTTAGAGCAAAATGTATTAAATCAGAGTTGTACCGTATATTTCAAAGAATTAAATAGTTAATTTTTAATATAACTTTATTTGGCATATTAACGATAAAAAGCGATAATCATCTTAGTTCTAGCGGTAAATTTGGGGACCTAAAAATAATTTCCTGCAATTTTTCTTGGTCGATTTTACCATAAAAAAAATGTATTTACAAACTTTGTGACAAATGGTACCTACCTGAGATATGGCCGGCGTACATTTTTTTGGGCCACCCGGTACAAAAATGTCTTTATTATTTTCTAAATGAACAAAAATATCTTGAAATAAATTCGATAGGTTTAGAGTAGGTACTTTAGAAGCGTATAAATGCATGTCGCGAATAAAAACGATGATACTGTTAAATTGAATAAAAGTGATGTGAGCGAAAATTTTACCTAAGTGTAGTCACTTACGGATTTAAAAGCAGTACAAAGGCACCTACATTCTGTAAGGAATAAAGAAGAAAAGAAGATCGTAGGTTTCGGCAAAACGGCACAAGAAGATACCTTACGAACGAAGAGAAAGAAATCGGTTAATACGGCCTTGCATCTGTATATACCCAGAGTGACCTGGTCGGTTCGACTTAAATAGGGAGTTGAATGGCCGAAAGTGACCGACCAATCGGAACATAATAATTTGTGAATAGCATTCTTACCTAAAAAATAATTACAGGTATCATCTGTCTATAATAATAATTTAATTATGCTTACTGCATATATAAATAATAAATGTATTGGTAGTGTGTATATGCGTTTCCTTTCGTTTTTTCTTGTTGAAATACATACACATGTAAATGATATTGGTTTACGTAATCCTCTCATGTTAAGTGTTCCGTACCAAAACTGAAAAAAAGGACATTTTGGTGTTTCGTTGTTGTGTTGCCAATTATCCCTATCTTTTTGTGAGCGTGCTACACCACTCCCCCCTCCCTTAGATATTTTTCTCAGATACCGTTTCAATCGATTGAATTTATTTCAAGATATATTATTTGTTTATTTAGAAATAGTAAAGTAATTTTTGTATATTTGACTTATACCGGGTTCGCCAACGAAGCGGGGACGGCAGATTAAGTCCTTATCGAGATAAACTACTAAATATTTTACATTATACAGGGTGGCCCAAAAAAGTGTAGCGGACTAAACTTGCATTTTTTTAAATGGAACACCCTCTATATTATCGGCCAAAAACATGGTCAGCTGCTGATCATTTTAATATAAAGTTATGTAGGTTTATTATTAGATTTTATCTTAAAAATTGTCTAAGTTTAGTAACCATTTTTAAATTATTAAAAACAATTGAATGATAAGTAAACTAAAAAACAAATATTTTAGAATGTTGTCTATCTTTACGATGAAAAATATTTGTGTTTAGTGCATTTATTATACAGGGTGGCCATATTATGCAAAATACAAAAATCTCTCTTTTTTTAAATTGCACACCATGTATATTTTTTGATTTCTAGAAAGCCCTTTTTATATCCTTTTACTGATTACCAATTTGATTTAGAGTTTACCGAATGTTAGTTATTTCAATATTAACTTTAAAACCCTACATTTTTGTTTCTATTCATAATCGAGTTGCCATGATTTTTTTTTCGTTTAGATTATCACTTTGACAGCCAAATACAATCATTTATTATTTAACATTTGGTCGTCGAAAAAAATACTAAAATATTTTTCATCGTAAAGATAGACAACATTCTAAAATATTTGTTTTTTTAGTTAACTTTTCATTCAATTGTTTTTAGTAATTTAATAATGGTTACTAAACTTAGACAATTTTTAAGATCAAATCGTTATCTAAAACTACTAATAATAAACCCACATAACTTTATATTAAAATGATCAGCAGCTCTATGACCATCTATTGGGCCGATAATATACAGGGTGTTCGATTTAAAAAATGCAAGTTTAGTCCGCCACACTTTTTTGAGCCACCCTGCATAATGTAAATAATTTTTAAAATATGCCGCTTTTAAGTCCATAACCTTCTGCTGTTTTCGTAGTTTTGATAAGTTCATCGATAAGGACTTACTTAATCTTCCGTCCCCGCTTCGTTGGCGGACCCGGTATAGTACTAACGATGGCCAATATAAATATTTCAAAAATAGTTGCAGGCGATCGGCTGTCACTCAAAAATTGGCTTTTTTAATTTAACAATTTATTTTCTTTAGGTATTTAACAATTGTAAAAATTTAATATTGAGAAAACTGATTGATGGGCAAACATGGGCAAACAAAGATCTATGGATTAATGCAAAAAAGTCGTTTTTTTTAATTTTTCAATTTATTTTGTTTATTTAACAATTGTAAAAATTTAATTTTGAAAAAACAAATTGATGGGCAAACATAGGCAAACGAAAACCTTTTTTCTGATGCATTGGAATTTATACTTACTTTACTTTTTCAATGGACGTTGACCCGTGAAAATTTATAATTGATTTATTTTTAAACAAATTGTGGGCAAAAAAATCTATTATATGGGCAAAAGTGGGCATACGATGGGCAATCATCATACGCATTCCCATCTTTTTCAAAGCAAGTTGCTGTGCTAACTTCATTAAGGTTAGTTTGGGAGCTAGGTAGCTAAAGAAGCGCAAATTAATATTTGTATTACTGTGAGGTATTCTAAGGTGTTTCTCAGTTTTTCTTCGTGTTGTATATCTATGATTAATAGGTTTTTTTAGTTCGGGTTTTTTGTGAGTGAATATTGAGACTGCTAATATATATAGGGATCGTTTTACATTTCAACTTTGGAAGAGGAGCACGTCACATTGAAAAATGTTTTAATAATTTTGTCATTGTGTTTAAAAGCACTGCCTCAAAAGCATAATATATGTATTACAAAAGTTGCGTCCATAATATAACGATAAAGAAAAAACGCCTCATACGCCATTTTTTAAGATAAACTTTTTTGCGTTATCTCCTTTAGCACTTCGGCGAGTTCTCCATTTGTTAAATTATTTCGAGGAAGGCCTGGTATTAAAACACGTTTTTTTTGTATTAAATTTTCCATTTGTTGATTGGGAGTAAAAATTCACTTAACGTCAGAGCGAACTGATATTCGCCATCAACCCATCATGGTCCGAGAGATGTCGAGGACGAGCCCATTAAACCATTAAAGTAAAAAGTCGAAAGTAAAGATACGACACTAAATCTGAAATAAACTTTTAAAAATGTAATCTGTTTATGATAACACGCTGTAGTTCGAACAAGCTAACAGCATTAAGCTATCTCGGAGTCCATTATGTCATTAGTCAAAAATGGTCGAATACCTATACCTACCTACCTACCTACCTACTTGACTTTTCTTTCTTCTCACCTATTCCAGCTACATCTGTCTCTTTTTTTTACTTGGGTACGTTAAACTTTGTCTCTAATGCTACAATTAAAACCACTCATAAAAATTTCTAATTATAAGCTCCTGAACGGGTTCATTTTTCATTGCCCGATTTTTTATATTGGCTGCATATTAACTTTACCTCGATAAACCTAGCAGAACAAGGTGCTCAAAATTGAAAATTTTTGTATGGAAAATTAGGTGCTAGTTAGGTGCTAGTTAGGTGCTAATAAGGTGCCAACTTTAAAATTTAGGTGCTCCTATGGTTTTTGAGAAAATTATATTTTTGTTTTGTTCTGCTAGATTAACGTTAAGCTAGCAGAACATTACTGTCAAATAAGCTAATCAAGAACAAAATGTAGTACCAAAATTAGGTGCTTTTAAGGTGCTTATTGAATATTTAAAAAAAAAATTACTTAGTTAAGGTTTTTAAAAAATACCGCCATGTTCTGCTAGGTTGACGCCGAGCTACCAGAACAGTTTTATTATAAAGATTAGCAAATAATAACTTATTTATCCAAAATTAGGTGCTATTTAGGTGCTTTAAAATTATTATAATTCTTTATTAAAAAAACATTCCCCAAAGCCAGAAAAATCAAATATATAGAGCAAATATTAAAAATTTTTCTTTTGAAAATTTTTGTATGGAAAATTAGGTTCTAGTTAGGTGCTAATTAGGTGCCAACTTTAAAATTTAGGTGCTCCTATGGTTTTTGAGAAAATTATATTTTTGTGTTGTTCTGCTAGATTAACGTAAAGCTAGCAGAACATTACTGTCAAATAAGCTTATCAAGAACAAAATCTAGTACCAAAATGAGGTGCTTTTTAGGTGCTTATTGAATATCTAAAAAAAATTTAATTAGTTAACGTTTTTAAAAAATACCGCCATGTTCTGCTAATTTTAAGAGGAACAAATTCCGTATAAAAGGTAAATCGGCAACCGGTTTGTTCGTTGTTACCAGAGCAGTTTTTTTTAATTCAATTTTTTCAACTAATATTATTTTATAAAATTTAAATACAAAAAAAATGCTCTGGGTAACAACGAACAAACCGGTTGCCGATATACCTTTTAGACGGAATTTGTTCCTCTTAAAATTAGCAGAACATGGCGGTATTTTTTAAAAACCTTAACTACTTAATTAAATTTTTTTTTAGATATTCAATAAGCACCAAAAAAGCACCTAATTTTGGTACTACATTTTGTTCTTGATTAGCTTATTTGACAGTAATGTTCTGCTAGCTTAACGTTAATCTAGCAGAACAACACAAAAATATAATTTTCTCAAAAACCATAGGAGCACCTAAATTTTAAAGTTGGCACCTATTTAGCACCTAACTAGCACCTAATTTTCCATACAAAAATTTTCAATTTGGAGCACCTTGTTCTGCTAGGTTTATAGAGGTATTAACTTTTACTATTTGAATAATTTCTGTTCAAAGTCAACAAAGTAAATTTTATCAATTGGCATAGTTTATACTAGAGAGAAAAATAAAATACTATTACCTACCGTTTCATTAAAATACGCGAAAGAAAATTCGTTTTTAGATTTTACATTTCTATTTTTCTAATAGCAAAAGCCTTGCATATTGTTAAATCCAGCTAGGATGCCGGAAATTGAAACACTAACTATATTTTTCTACATAAAATTTATAAAATGTTTTCTCAAAAGGTAGGTACCCTATGAGTCTTAAAATACCTTAAGCAATCTGTAAGGAGTGAGGGTAAGCACATTGTACAAGTTAAAAGCAAATTAATTATTACTTAAAAATTAAATATTAGTAAGGTATTTTATAAATAAATGAATGCAAGAGAAAAGTATGTTCCACCAAATTCACTGACTGCTTAATGTATTATTTACATTAGCACTTAACAACATTTCCTCACAGGGTTTTACAAGAAATTATTAATTAGGTTGATATAGCTAGCTATGCTAAACTGTCGGCGATTTCAGTTCTTCAAACCTATTTACAGGATAATATAAGAAAATAATACCCCAAAGTTATAAAAATATCTGCATATTTTAAAATTTACCCTCTTAAAGCTCAGGTAATGAGTTACGATCTCTGATACCTATTATAATTCCCTTTTTTCATACTCGCCAGCGGCGTAGGGGGATCCCATTGGCATTAACTATGCCTATAGAACCCCATGCCATTGGTCGAATGGCAATCATCATTGCAAAAATGATGTTTTTAAAATTGCCTATTCTAAATCATTCCTATTTAAAAGTCGAATGTCAAATAATTAACTAACCAGCATCTTCAACTTGGACTTAAATGACATTGGCAGAAATTACTTTCTCACAATCAGAGTAGACCAGGGTCGACAATTTTTGAAATCAAAAAAAAATAATAGTAGGATGAAACCCATTGGAAAAGGAAGAGAATATAACAAAAATGAAAGGAAAAATAATTTACGGGCGATCCGAGGTCGGGAAGTGGAAGGGGGTGAGTTTTTAAGGGTAGAAAACGATTTATCTCGATTTCCGGCAAAACTACAAGTCCTATGGAAAAACGTTAAATGGCAAAGTTGTAGATAATAAAAAGATCTACAACGTATTTACACTTTTTTCACATAACCTCAAAATGTATGTGAAAAATTCAAATAACCAAGTTTTTGGTTTATTATTTTTATCTTTTACAAAAAAAAATTTTTTTTCGCGAAATTTGGTGAAAACTTACCTTTTTATGTCCCAAACACACTGTAATTTTTTTGATTTAAAATATTTATTTTTTCACCTTATTTTGACTTAATATCGAAAAAGCACCCTAATTTTCAATCGAAAATTCTCACGTCAAAATATCTGCTTTTTAAAAAAGTCGGTGGGCTTTTTGTTCGTTGAAATCTCTACTTTCTGATGGTGTAAAAAATATATACATTACTATAATAAATGTTCTCAAAAAATGCAAAGAAACAATTTTGAGCTATTTATTAAAATTTATACTTTAATTACTCGAAAAACGTAACGAATCCATGTTACATTGATTAACAAAAAAATTACAAATCCATAAAATCGCAAAAAATATGCGAAAATAGTTGTTCTAAATATAATTAAAGGAAGGATTTAAAGGGGATTATATCACATTTACGATAGTAATGTTTATTTTTTTACACCATCAGAAAGTAGAGATTTCAACAAAGAAAAACCCACAGACTTTTTTAAAAAAGCAGATATTTGGACGTGAGAATTTTCGATTGAAAATTAGGGTGCTTTTTCTCTTCCTTTTCCAATGGGTTTCATCCTACTATTATTTTTTTTTTTTCACTTTTTACTATTTTCAAAGGCCCTGGCCTAGAGTGATCCGGATAGTTTAATTATTGTTTTACTAATCAGGCAACTTTGATTTTCAGTAAATAATGTTTGCCAATATCATTTATGTCGCAGTCCAAGTTGCCACCGATCATTTCTAATGTCGAGACCGGGAGGGTTTAATAGGTGGACCCTGAGGACGTAAAAAAGGATAGACCACTGCATACACGAAATACACGTGGTTCGGAATCCACGCTAAACTGTAGGTCCCGAAATTACCCCGGGTAAAATCCACAATTCTTACGCCGCTGTTACTAGGTGAATAATGTTTTTAAATTTATTTCTCATGGAAGTTGGTCCTTATACCTATTTGCAATACGAAATAGCAGAATTTTTTAAGAGAAATCCTCGAAAGACTTGAAACAACGCTAGAAAACTTTACAGTTTTGTTTTAAAATACCTACCTATGTGAAGTGAACAATGAACAATGTGTGGAACAATGTCTTTTGAAAAATCGACACCCTTATAAAATACTGACGTCGGATTAATTGCAGAAAAGAAAAGGTTGAAATTAGTTTTCTTGTACTTGAAAGTAAAAATGTGAGGGCAGATGCAAACAACAGAGAAAGATGTGGCAATATGGTCCCGTAATTAAAGCATCCCATAAAATAGCCATTAAAAACAAACGCAGAACGAAACGAACACCCCCCTATAAGACTATTATGACCACTGTGCCTATATTAACATAATTTGAATCATAAAAACCCTATAAATAAAAAAATATCTGGAGTGTAACTGCGGAACTATCGCCATTTTGTAGTAACAGTAGTCGAGTAATTTAGGGCACGGATATTAGGGCATAATTACCGTCTGCAGCTGTTTTTATGACAAGTATATCCTGTCATCTATTACCATCAAATTTCTGTACCTGTGTACAAAATGACGCTTTATTATTTTATTTTATACCGTCGGTATGAGATGTTTGAATTCGACATGGGTTATTACTTTTAGGCTTCTAACTTTAAAATGGGTACACGAAAAGATCTAATTACAATTTAATTGTTTCCGAAAATTAGCATTCTCTATAGGTAGGTATTTCAATTATTTCATATTCATAAACAACGACAAAGAAGCAGGAAATAGGGATATAATATTGTTAAATGTACTTTAGTCTGGTTGGATTCACAACACAATAATGATCATATTAAATAAGTTACTTGTAATTTAATGAAAAACATCGAGCCGAAAAAGAAAACCATAACAGTCGATAAACAATTTTTCGGCAGTTTTCACCGTCCACATTTTGGTCTGTTTAGTCGTACTCGAGGTCGTACTCTCTAACCAGTTGCGTAACGTATAGGCGGCCATGGGAGGCTGTTGCCCCCCCCCCCCCCCTCCCCCGCCCTTGCCCTCGTGACGTCCATATCGATGTTTCCTAATAAGATATTTTAGACATGAGCATTAGGCTTGGGCTCATTATAAGACCATAGGAACCCATGTTAGCCATGCCAATGGTCCAATGGCAATCATCATGGCAACCATTTTTTTTTAATTGCCTATCCAAATTTTTCAAATGTGGCAGTCAAAAGCAACCCAAATGGCTTTTTTTACCCTATTGTCTATACCATGGTTTAATAAAGTTACCCTTCCCTAACGCCATTGCTTTAAGTTTGCCCGGGAGTTTGCCCCTACCCCCACCCCCCTTTCAACCACGCTACGCCACTGTCTCCAACAAATTGGCTTTGTTCAGTTTTACTCTTGGTTTTACCCTCGGTTTTACCACACATTTCTTAGTTAATTAATTTATAATAATAAATAACAACCAATATTGTTTTCCATTTAGAATTCACCCTTTGAACGTGAACTAAATGCTACTATAGAAAGTTCATTATTTCATTAAAACATTCGTCCTCCATTCATATTTACTCCGAAATACCATTACTCACCAAACCGTAGATATTGCACTTTATTGCAGTCCCGGGTAATTCCCAACCTTAATCAACTAAACAATGTGGACAGGGAAACAATACATACCTGCCAAAATAATAATGTCACATTTTGCATATAAATTCATCCGAATTTAACCATTTATAAAAGAAGTTTTGTTATAGTTTGAATCAAAAGGAACTATGAATATTAGTACATTATATTATTAGTAGTTTATCACCATTCTGCGACATACCGTTTAAAGATGTTAAAGGAGCCCAATGTTAACCTGTGCTGCACATGTAATGAATTTTCAGATTTAACTTTCATTTTCAAATAATACCTACTTTTACACTAATTTATTCTAATAATCATGCCATTTTCAGGAATTATTTTCTTCTAATGAAAGCCATAAACTAAATGTCTAATATAGGTATACGACAAACAACGTCTATACCCATGGCAGGTCTGAACCTTTAGCTGGTCATTGATACTAAATTGGTGTTTGTTTAATTGAATATTAAGTACTGGTGATATTTAGAGACGTCTGCAATTATTTTTGAATGCGGTAAGTAGTCGTTGTGAGTAAATAGTGATAGACTATTCTTTTAAAGTTTCGTTACGGTTACCAAAAATGTAATTTTGATGTTACCCGTATTTCAGTCAAAAGAACAAAGAATAAGCAATTAAAAGTAAAACTTAATCGTTTGACTTGACTACTTGTAAGCATTACCTAAAATCATTTAAGGTAGGTTTAAGTTTACTGGTAAAGAACTGCCGTCAACCACTTCGCTAGCAGCTTTTACTGAATTGAGGTATTTTATAAGTGCAAACAACTTTGAAACTGCACGGGAAATATTATAACTTTTTCCAGTCAGCCAAAAATGTTAACGCAAGAGCCAGATATTTTTATTCAAAAATCACGGAAAGTTAGGAAATAGTACCTCTTTACACACAACAACTTCAACTAGAAGGGTGCCCCAACAATTTTTCTTAGTACGAATGGAAAGCCATGTTAATGCGATCGGGTTTCAATGTTATTTTCAAAAATATGTCTAATAAACAAATAAAATTCAATCTCATTTAATTTATAACATAAGTTTTGTAGTTTCAAATAACAGCAGTTTTAAAATGTTGGCACTTTTTATACGATCAAGTATCGGGAGCCCAGAGATAACATGTCTTGAGCTCTGATGAAATCACCGCTATGCTGTGGACTGTGGAATGCAGGTATTATACGCGCGACGACAATAATAGGTATGCAAATAATATTATTTCGTAATATTTTAAAACTAACTAAAATCGGATATCCACAAATCAAAAACGAGAAGAGTATCTGACATTAGAAAAAAACACGCTGCCCCAATTAAAATTGCTGTCCTTTGGCAAACAATAAATGAAAAGACATATTTTGAAATAACCAGGAAGTATAATCCACTTACCTCAACGGGTATTAAGGTACATTACCCCATAAGTCGAAAAAATCTGGAAGTAAGAGTTTCACTCTTCATAGTTCTTCACAACACATTTTTAAAGAAGCCCACGAGAGAGCGTTAAATCCAGTTATGGTCGTGGTGCATCTTTATGATATGGTAAATACCAACATGAAGAAGAATACCCGAGAGAAGTTTTTTCTACGCTAATTTCTAACAACCACAATATTCTAATTGATTAGGCACACACTAGGAAAGTTCCACCAGCAACCGTTTATACGAAAAATGTTGTTTTTATTTATATGTACAATGTTTTTAAAATAATTTGGCGTACCGTTCGAAGGACCGACTTCGACAACTCAATACATACTACTAACGACGGCGATACTAGCGACACCGAAGTGACTAAAGAGAACTCAAAACGATGGCAAACGAACCTGACACGAACCTTGAACACCGGGAAATTCAAAAACTTTTATCCATCAACCGTCTTTACCTGATAAAGCTTTGGAATTATCAAAATAACCTACCAACTAATTGTTTTATTAAGCTCCTTTCATTAACCCACTTAATTAGTCATTTTGCAATAAAATTTTTAATGACACAATGTTTATCTGGAAATGATTTCATTGATTTATCATCAAAGCAACAATCACTGTCACGTTTTGCAAAAATTTCTTTTACCGGTTCCTACATCAACAATATTGATAAACACCTTTACTCTAATAAGGTTAAATTATGAATAATCCCTAATAAATAATGTAGTGACACTAAAACGGTTTAGAACCTAAAATTGATTATTATGATGATGTACATCTGTAACTAACTTTCTGAAATAGATTTACAAACAAATTTCAGTTAAGTTTCTTTAATATTATCCGTTCACTTTTTATCTAAAGATAATATAAATTTATCTATAATCAGTTTTTTTCTTGTAACAATGAGAATTATCGATTCATTGCACGCATTCTGAACTACAGGAATTTCACAGGCCATTCTTAAAATTTGGTTTTCTAAATTTCACCTATACTACGTACCATCTATTGGCTGTATCGTGAAGCTAAGGACTAAACTGTGATGTAATCTTTCTTATGCCTAGTTCAATACCTTCGGCAGATACAATCAAAACTTACAGCTTACCACATAAAGAAAATCTCACTTTTTAGATGCCGTTATGATCAGTATCGGTTTTACGACTTAATCAATAGATAATTTTATTATCCAAGCTGGAAAATTAAATGGAAATGCTGTCTAAAGTCTCTGCACCTTGAATCATTAGCGCATCTTGAAATTTTAATGTAATCATTAGATAAATAGGTTTCTTCTGAAGATAATCATGGGAATGTCCGCTATTACGAACTAAGGATAGTGGAAGTAAATAATATAAAAATAATTCTTCATCACCCACTGTAAAGAATTTTGTGATTTATTTTATTACATTTTTTTACAATGATTACATCAGAAGATAAGGCGTCGTTGAGAGGCAGCATTCAAAAACGCGGTAGATATTTGAAAATTTTCAATCAATAATAAGCTGCATAAGCATAATTATAGAATCTAGACCATATTTATTATTATAATATATTATATCAAAAATATCTTTTGATTTAGGTAAATAACATACACATATTATTCATGACAATTGAGTGATTATATTGTTTCTCGACGCATTGGTGAATGAAATCATCAATGCACAGTGGGATTCAATTATATAAACGAAAACTAATCTAGAAATAATACTTTTTCTAAAGCAGAGAGCTTATAATAAGATGTACCAACTCATAATGGATTTGTTCATTACTTTAAAGGAGGAGCTCATTACTGCTCCAAAACTATACTGATTGTTAAGGTAATATAGTAATTATGAATCAGCTAACTTATTTTTTCAGTTCAGTTCTCATTGTATAACTACGTTTACGTTTACAATTAAAGCTATAGGAAATAGCTAGACATGTTTTCTAGTGTCCTTTGAATCTTTCCAATTAATGACTCCCATTATAGAACGTTTTATCGATTACAGCCTGAACTAAAGTGCCTATTTAATTCGATTTTAAGGGTGTTTCAAAGGTCTGAAAGCATCCACGTCCTAAGCTCCGGCGGAAAATTCCAACCGAGTTGTTGTTCTATTATTGTCTAATTCAATGCATTACGTCCAATCCGTTGTTGGTCCCCAGGGCTCAGTTATCTCAACGTTTCGGCCACTCGGGCCCCATCGAATGCCTTTGAAAATCGACTGCTTTCCATCGAAGAAAGAAACTGAAAAATCTTTAAAACTTCGTACTGTTAAGTATTTTTCACGTTTATCACTTTAAAAAGTATTCTTTAACGGGTCGTAAATGGTACCGGGTGATCCATTATAAATGTCCGCCCCCCCCCCCATTAACTCTTTTATTTCATTTTAGGAAAAAGTGTTAAATTTAAAAGTTGTAGGATATTTTCCGGAGAATTTTCTATGCCTATTGAAATGTATACAGACAGGGTGTCCCAAATAAGTGTGGCAAAATAAAGTTATGTTTTTTTTAAATGGGATACCCTGTATATTATACCATTATGAAGAAGCTCTTTAAATGCTGATTTCAAAAATCTATGACACATTATAGTTATGTTTAATATTTGGCCCAGAATACGCCAAAAACAAAATTTTTACTTAGTTGGCTAAATGTTGAAAGTGACTACCATTCATTTGAATACATATAGTCGATAACCCTTTTTTTTATTTATCTAAAGCTTTATTAAGCCAGTCAGGATGATTATTATTGATATTGTTTATTTCCCTCCTAATTTCTTCTTTAATTATATTGCTTTTGTCGTTTCGTCTGAAATAAATTTTATTTTTTAAATGACCCCACAAAAATGTATCCAAAAGTGTAAGATCTGGACTATTAGCTGGCCATATAATTGTTCCGTATCTTCTATTCCATCTGCGATATTTGTCATTAAGGCAGTCCCAAAGGCGGTTCTACACCTCTTAATTAGGGGGGGCTGAAGCCCCAGGGAGAGAATGCCCACCGCAGGTTTCGCCTGAGGCTAATTCGCCGAAGGCGGAAAATTTTGGGGGCGCCACGTCCAATTTTTACCCAAAGTCGTTAAAATCGTTGAAAAAATTACGCCCTCCGCGCCCTCTTGTGTTTGCTGGGTAGTAGATAGGTATATGGATGGATGGAAAGGTTTAAAAATCAAAAATACAGGCAATATTTTTATAATTTAAAAGGTAAAAATGTTTGACACCAGTGGGATTGTATCCTAAATTTACGAAAAAATCTTTGCACAAATAAATTTTTATAAAGCTATTTTTCTACCCACTTTTTTGGAAAAAACATTAATAGCACCTTCCAACTTTACGTCGAGGTCTTTTTTTCATCCTAAATCACATTGGGTCATTGGGTGCTAAATAAAAATCATTATTAGTTGTGTTAGTAGCAGTTTGGTAGCGAAGAAAAGAAAGCTTTTTATGAAAAAGTTAATTAATTAATAAATAGGGAACTTGACAAAAATTTTATATGGGGAAAAAAATCTATAAATCATTAGTATATATTGTCATAAAACATATGGCAGCAAAAAAAAAACAACATATTTCGTCCCAAAAGACCGCTAGCAAGATTTAAAAATGCCCCAAAATTCAAATTATCCCAAGCGGGTAAAAACGGGTCGTGACGTCAAGAAGTATAATTCGTGTGTGACATCCACGAAATAGGTTATAGGTTGGCAATAAATTGAACGACGTTGAGAATTCCACCTTAAAACAACAATAGAATAACAATAACACACGACAATCCAAATGCAAACTCGGTAGCTCGGCCACCGGTCAGGATGACGGATGACGGAAAAGTCATACTTCCTGCCGTCATCGGGCTTGGCGCGCTTAAAAGGTCGTTTGAAATGCTTTTGACACGCGCGAAACTTTAAAGAATTTTCACCAAGTTATTACTGATTTTTACGGAGTAATAATTGGGGAATCTTTTTTTTAGGCCTAACTAAATCATATTATTAAAAAAAAAATTGGAAAGTTCCCTATTAGTAAAATTACTGGAATTATGTAGATATATAGAATTTTTTCGATTGCTACATTTAAATTTGGGGGGGCTAATACGAGATTTGGGGGGGCTTAGCCCCCCCAAGCCCCCACCTAGAACCGCCTATGGGCAGTCCCTAACTCGAGAAACATGATGGGGATGCGCTCCATCTTGTTGCCATATAATTTGTATCGCTTCGTTAAGTGGTATATATAATCTATAAGTTCTTCTACACCTTCTCTTAAAATCCTTAGGTATCTATCCCAGTCATTGAACCTTCATAAAATATAGGGCCTAGAATTTTATTTCTTCCAATTCCACACACATCTAATTTCAAAATATTTTTCCGGATTTTCTATGGACCAGTAATGTAAATCTTTTCTGTTGGGCACCCCCCTGCTATCGTGAAAGATGATTCGTCGGTCCATAAAATTTTGTGAAAAAAAAGAGGGTCATTGTCCAATATTTCCAGCATAAGCCTACAAAATATAAGTCTTTGGGATTTATTTTTCTCAGTTATGCTGCACTTTTGTCAATTTAAAAGGGTGCCATTTATTTTTGCTTAAAGTTCTCCAAATTTTTCCATAACTTAAGCGCAAATCAAGCACTCCGTCGCGTATAGAGTTTAAAGGGTTTTTAAAAAAAAATATTGCATAGTTAACCAAGCAAAATTACCAAAACAAAATATGTACGTATCATACCAATATAATATAAATAGACTTGCAATTCTTCATCTTGGGTTGAAATAGTATTTCTCTTTTTTCGCTTTAAGGATTTATTCTTTTGAAATGATACATAAATACGTTTAACCGCCTTTCTAGATGGCGCGTGTCTATTGCCATGTTCTCTATGGATTTCTATATATTCACGTATTGCTTGGGAGGCTTTTTTTATTATTTTTAATATACAGGGTGTCCGGAAAATACGTGTACAACGTTTGACGACAGACTCCTGACGTCAAAATAGGTCGATCTAAGCCGACTTAGTTATACCCAAAATTGTCTCGTTTAGCCGGTAGAGGGCGTCAAAAATTTGTAAAAATATTGGTTTTTCCTAAATTACTTGAAAACCTGCTAATCGATTTTAATGATTTTTAGTATGTAGACTTATACTATAAAATGACGTTTTCTAGTAGTATGGTCACCGGCAGTAAATAAGTGGAAGTGTTATAAAAGTGATATAATACGTCAACATTTCTCCTCATTTTTTATATGATCGGCGTTATGACAACCCAGATATTTTTGTAGAGTGACTGGATGTATTTGGAAGCTATTTTACCTCTTTAATATTTTTCGTTGAATAAGCTGTTTTGCCAGAAGAAAATATTTACAATTACCTGCATACATCAATTATTAACAATAAAAATAAAACAAAGTACAACAAAGTTGAAAGTATGTATTGTAAGAAACTAAGTAAAACAAAAACATTACTTAAGCAAATGTAAACACTCCGGTAAACACACGCGATGATTTATTGCAGCGGATTTTAAATGCAGGCAACCATTTTAATAACCCCGAGACAGCAAGATGGCGGTCATTTTACACATTTGCTAAAGTAATATTTTTGTTTTACTTAGTTTCTTACACTACATACTTTTAACTTTGTTGTACTTTGTTTTATTTTTATTGTTAATAAGTAATTGATGTATGCAGGTAATTCTAAATATTTTCTTCTGGCAAAACAGCTCATTCAACGAAAAATATTAAAGAGGTAAAATAGCTTCCAAATACATCCAGTCACTCTAGAAAACTATCTGGGTTGTCATAACGCCGTTCATATAAAAAATGAGTAGAAATGTTGACGTATTATATCACTTTTATAACACTTCCACTTATTTACAGCCGGTGACTATACTACTAGAAAACGTTATTTTATAGTATTAGTCATTAAAATCGATTAGCAGGTTTTTACGTAATTTAGGAAAAACCAATATTTTTACAAATTTTTGACGCCCTCTACCGGTTAAACGAGACAATTTTGGATATAACTAAGTCGGCTTAGATCGACCTATTTTGACGTCAGGAGTCTGTCGTCAAACGTTGTACACGTATTTTCCAGACAACCTGTATGAAGACACAATTTCAAATTTTTCGTCATCAGAAAACACCATAATTAAATAGTTTTACTATTTAATTCTCGCCGAAATCAGGTTTTAAAGGCATCTTTAATGTCAAAATTAAACAAAATACAAGACGATTCATGACAAGATGGCGATGCAAGGCCAACTAAGTAAAATTTTTGTTTTTGGCGTATTCTGGGTAAAATATTAAACATAACTATAATGTGTCATCTATTTTTAAAATCAGCATTTAAAGGGCTTCCTCATAATGGTATAATATACAGGGTACTCCATTTAAAAAACATAACTTTATTTCGCCACACTTATTTGGGATACCCTGTACAAATTTCAATAGGCATAACAAATTCTCCGGAAAATATCCTACAACTTTTAAATTTAACACTTTTTCCTATAATCTGAAATAAAAGAGTTAATGGGGGGGGGGGGGGCATTTATAATTGATCACCCGGTACAACACCTTTCTTAAACAATTCATTAAAGCCTCATACTTAAAAAAAAAAATGTAAGAAAAACAAGGTCGGGCCACCACCGGGCTTATAAGGTGTTATGCAAAAAAATTACTTATTACATTTAAACCAGAAAATCCTGATAAGAAAACAGATTGCACACAAACCTTTTTAAATATCGCTTTGATAGGTGTAGGAAATAATCGATAAAAGTGGCCATTTGTCTTTTAAAATTTATGGTCCGCCGCTACTGGTGGATTATATACACAGCCTCATGGGATAAAATACACCTGCTGTGTAGAGATAAATATTGGCGTGCGGAGCATTCGGTCTGCTTTTAGCAAACAAAAATTACTAGCCATATTAAGAACTTCACTCTATTCCCGTAACCTCTTCAAAGCCATCCCAATACTTACATACTTATTTGGTATAATCAAATGAACCCAAACAGACCTGGAACTAGATCAGAGCTTACCAGACATAGAAAACACCATCCCACCCAACTCGTGCAAAGAAAGAGTCACAATCACCAGAAAAGAAGGAGGAAGAGGTATGAGTATATGATAGATATTCAAGCTTTACACATAAAACAAATCCAACAACTTCGGAAATTCTTCCTTGGTAAACAAACAACCCTTCACCAATCAGTCAGTAAAGCTGACAAAAATTATACACCCCTTGATCTATCTACGACCAATCATCCTACGGATACATATATACTCCAACAAAAAATATAGAAGAAAGTCTTAATTTATGGACAACAAAGCAGCTACATGGAAAACATATATACAACATACAGCACGACCACACAATAATATCAAAAGAACTTTCCTATAAATGGCTCAAAGATGGAAGACTTTTCCCTGAGACAGAAGGATTTCTTCTCGCAATACAAGACAAGATCAGGTCATAACCACGCGGAATTATCAAAAATACATAATTAATGACCCAAACTTACATACTGATACATGTAGAAAATGCCACCAATATATAGAAACCATAGACCATATCACTGGTGGATGCAAAATCTTAGCAGGCACACAATATACCAAAAGACACAACATGGCAGGTAAAATCATTCACCAGGCACTCGCAAAGACCTACAAACTAATAACAGAAGAAATAGCATACTACAAATACTCCCCAACCACCATCATAGATACCAGCAAAGATACAAAGTATACTGGGACGTAGAAATACATACAGATAAAACAATAACATGTAATAGACCAGACATCGTTTTCCAAAACAAAAAAGAACAAATCACCTATCTTATAGATATATCCATACCTACCGACTTAAACATTCAAACAAAATATAGAGAGGAAATAGCAAACTATTCGGAATTAGCTATGGAAGTTCAGAGACTTTGGGAACAGAAAAAGTAACGATCATCCATTCACCATTTCAACCATAGACATCACCCCATACATCTTCAACACACATCTTGAGGAACTCGGTCTCAACCCAAATACGTATCCATGCAAACATACAAAAGTCTGTCATCCTTAAAGCATGCAATATAGTGCGATCATTCCTCAATTCAAGCAATAGATTCTGAGACAACTTGGTACAGCCCGTCATCCCAGAAAAGAAACATCACTTGATTAAGATTAAGTGAGAAGAAAAAAGAAAATAAAAATAATAATATCAAGAAAGATATTTATTCGTGCCACAATATAAAATATGGCACAAAAAGGTACCTAGGACTTTGATTAATAATTAATCAGTCTTCCAATCCGACCGTAAGATAATGAAAATTACTTTTAAAAGCCGAATAGTTTAGTTTTTTGATATAAATAATAAGAAGAAAAAAGAAAAGCACAAAGTCTTTCTCCACAGTTTTTTTATTCAAAAAACTAGGCGAACCTAGAATGATTCATAATAGAATTGAATCGACATGTCTTGTTTCGAGTGTAGAAACACTCATCATCATGAAACAAAGTAAATGGTACTTCGTCTATTAATTTGCTGGGTGTCAACCTGGGAGGAAATATGTCTTGGCATAATCACGTTGTGGCAATCGCCAGGGCAGCCTCTCAGAAGCTCGGTATACTTTTCCGTACCAAAAAGTTGTATACACCTCAACAACTTTTGACACTCTATAAAGCCCAGATTCGACCATCACTGGAATACTGCTCTCATATCTGGAGTTCTGCACCGAAGCATACCCTTCGGTTGTTGGATTCCATCCAAAGGAGAGCCGTTCGTCTAATCGGCGACCACGAGCTGACTAAGAACCTCGACAGCTTAGAACATCGAAGACAGGTGATTTGACTCTCTTCTACAGATATTTCCATGGCAAGTGTTCGACAGATATTGCCCGCTCGATTCCACCTAGAGTAATGCATAGCAGAAACACACGACGAACTACTGCCGCCTATCCCTATATGTGGTTCAACTTAGTACACCCCGAACATCATTGTTTCGGGTGGAACTCTTTCATTTGGAGGACGTCATCTTTGTGGAACGGCCTTTCTGAGACCGTCTTTCCAACCGAATATAACCTCCAACGATTCAAGAAAAACGTAAATCGCTTTCTTCGCACACGCACCGCTCCCAGAGCGCCTTAAAGGATTTTTCCTATAGTGCTTCTTGTGCTCGATCATAAAAAAAAAGCTGATGTTTTAGCAGTAGACAAAATAACAAGTGAGACTATATAAGCCTTAATGGAGCTTTCAATGGTAAACACGAGGAATGAAAAACTTTTTATAGTCAAAAGACAGAAAAGATTTTAGCATACTGCAAAGTCAAGGACCAGTGCAAAGCCACTGTGGGTGGGAAATGAAGAGAAAAAAAATTAGGGAGTTTTTTAAAAAAACTTGTAAAAATCATCTTTCAGTGTACGTAATAAAAGATCTTTAGTTTGATTAAACTATGTCGGAGACATGTGAAGGTGGTCAAATAAGAGGGAAAGAAAAAAGAAAAAATTGTTTGGTGGAGAATGACTTTGTGCTTTTCGAATTTTTCTTTATCATTCAACTCCACTTTAAGTATGGACTACTTCTTCAAAAATAAATAATATGGTTTTTTAGTAGAAATTATTTTAGGAATAAAACAATTTAAGTAAATTTCGTGTCTAAACTACTCTAAACTCAAGTTTTATAACATTACGTGCTCTATGGGTAATATGGTAACACATTTGTTAAGGAGTTCCAGCAAATAGCGATAAAGCAAAGGCTTCCCGGTTCCTATGTTTTATTTATTGAGAAATGCCGCCAAAGAGGGCCGAAGACACATCCGCTCTCTATGATAGTGCCGCTTAAGCTCACCGGAGGAACTGGACGAGTGGGAGGATAATATTAAAATAATACCATAAAGCAATTGCAAGTTTTTTTTATATATGTATTTATTTATTTTTAAATTCAATCAACAGAAAAAATATACTTACTTTATGGATTATTGGTAATGTTGCGATGAATCTTGTGACAAAGCTGCAGACTGCAGAGTTAGTGAAAACAGTAAATCTATTTGTTTTTATTCTTCCATAGAATACACTATTTCCGAATTAAATTAAATTCCAAGAAAAATACAGACACAAGTAAGTAATGGCAAAAGCAAGCACGTTAAAATTGAAATGATTTAAAAGATGCAAATTTTATTGAAGATTTTACAAAAAAGAGCAAAAAACAAGTATTTGCGTTATTGCAAAAGAATAGGGAGTTTAAGCACTACAGTAGTGTTTTATTTTAGGGTTGGGATCATTTTTCATCATTTAAGTTTATTATTAAATTTTTTCTGCAAATTTTGCATAAGTCAGTTTCAAAATATTTTCTCAAAATTTTACTAACATTTCGTACTTAAATCTCATTCATTTTGAAACAAATCCCTGAAAGAATGTCAATCGGATTGGAGTTTATGTTGTCAACAACGACTTTTTGAGCACGGTTGGTTAAAAAAGATGATATTAGTTTAACAGCATCTACGTCAAACCCATAATAATGTAATTTAGAGGACAAAAGTCTATGATCGAGTGAATCGTAAGCTTTGGAGAAATCTAACAAGATCAACAGGCTGGCCTGGCCTTTATCATAGGCGGTCATGATATCGTCTATAACTGAACTTAATGCTGTAGCCGTACTGACATTTTTTCGAAAACCACATTGGTTGTCAGGAAGAAGTTGATTTTCTATAAAAAAAAAAGAGTATCTACATTTGGTCGTGCAAAATTTTTTCTAGGATTTTCGACATTGTCGGAAGAATACTAATTATTCTTAAATCCGAAAAAGTTTTAGGGTTATTCTTTTTGGCAAGGGGTTTCCCTATGGCAACCTTCCACGAGACAGGAAAATATTTATGCTCTATACAACAATTAATGATATGTAGAATATAAACATCAATAAACGGACTGCAAAGTTTTAGCATCCCCGTTGAAATATTGTCAGTACCAACGCAGCCAGTTTTAATAGAATGTAAGACTTTATTGATATCCTCCACTGTACTCGATAAGTTAGGGAGTAAACTATGATTTTGGCAAGTACGAATATTAAGGTCTCCTAATGTACCCCAAGTCTTAAAACTATTGTTGTCAGAACATACATTTTCAAGGTAGCGTTTTTTAGCTCTTCTGACAAGTGTAACTGATTGATTGCGAAGTTGTTTATATCTATTTCTATTATCGTCGTTTTCTGTAAAGCCTTAGATCTTAGTTTTTTGACTTGTTTTATCTCATCAGTTAACCAGGGTGCTTTTGGTTTGGTAATGCGGGCTTCTTTAACTGGAGCATGTTTGTTAAATAAATTTGTTAGCGATTGATTAAATAAACTAATTTTTAAGTCGACATGTTTTGCTCTTAAAATCGCGAGCCAATTAATACTATATTGGTCTGCGGTCTGCTAGAAAGTTTTGGTGGTCAAAATTGTTGTAACAGCGGTAATTTATAATTTTTGGACCCGGTTTAACTGATTTTAAATTCTTTGGTGCAGAAAATATACCTACCCATTGGAAGTTTTCAAAAACTCACCATGTTGTATATTATGTATCAACGCGATAAAAAAAATTGACCAATATTAACCGATTTTTTATTAATTAGATCTGCCATTTTAAATAAAACGTCCTAAGTGTAAAATGATGTTACGCTAGGCCCTTATCACTTTCTACTGCCATCCTGTATGCCGTTGTGCTTCTACTTAAAACAGTTCTAATATGGAGTTAGACATATGAATATGAATATTTATTTAAAGCAATATAATTAAAATAATTCGAAAAAGCTAAATAAATGTAATTTATTCGGGATGATAAATATTTAAAAGAAAAATGATAGATCAGACAGACCACGAAAAGAAAGTGGTCTGTACAGGAAAAAGCTCACAGCAGCTCAGTGGCGCACAGAATTATAAACATTAGGTACACACGCGGGTTTGTATACCTGTTGTGTTTTATTTAAACTAATCAGCTGTATGGCAAATCGATACCTACGTTTCTATTAATACCACTACTACCTAATTAAACATATTTATGGCTGAATAAAAATAGAATCGGTTGCTCGTTTAAAAACCACAATTTTAGTATTTTCCGGCTCACCTTATAGACAATGAATGTTGGTGGCAGTCATAAAAGTTTTATATTGTGTTCTAAAATAACAAATTAATGTTTTACTGTTTGTTAAAACCGCTAGTTAGTTACCGACAAAAATGGATATTATATCAATATAAAATAAAGCAAAGCCAATTCTGCAAAGTACCTATACGTTTCAAATTCGCAACCAATTCAGAAATCTTCATTATTTCAAAAAACTAGATCACAAACACAGTAATTTTATTAATGCCGATCTGATTTATTTTCAAATATATAAAATCTGACCTAGTTACCCATTTTTCAGGTTTACCGATTTAATTATTTTCCCCCCAACTATCCGACCGTGTTTTAACGGATAAAAAAGAGGGGTCGCGGGGTAAGGAGGTGAATAAAGGAAAATCGAGTCAAGGCAGACGCTTTGCGATTCAACTTGGTGTCGAGAGAGTCAGGAGCTGCTCTTCTGGGAATTCCCAAGCAATCTCGGTGTTTCATTCCCAAGCGGCCAGACTCAATTAAACTTTAAGATGATATGCAAGCGCCACCTAACGATGTTCGCCCCCCTAGGGGGATAACCATCCTCCTTTGCCCATTTTATACACTGGCTTTTTGAGCGGCCAATATTATTTTGATAATAAGGAATATATTTTTAAAATATTGTCTGTCCAAGGAACACATGCACAGACAACGTTCCCTTCATTTCTCCAGTAGATACCCTGTGGGTAATTTTAAAATATCTTTGAATCTCGGCCAGCACCTTCCTTGTAGTTGGGCTTGCAAATAAATAAGTCATGATATATTAATTAATCCACTGAACTGGGCATGACATTTTTTGAAATTTTCACTTTTTTTTATTAACAAATTCCCAACGAACTTTAAAAGTCCATTACAGGGAATATAAATTGCAAACAATAACAAACCTAAAAATTAACAATTTTTATAAAAATTTATAAATATATACAGTATGTCTCTGTAAGTTTGCATCATATGGAAAACTTTTTTATTATTCATTTTACGAAAAAAAGTTATTCCTCATAAAAAGCTCTGCATGGTCTAAAACCTAAAATGCAACAATCAAATATCGAAATTTTCCAGTCATATACGAGGTTTGTCAAAAAATGTGAATTTTTCCCAAGAATGTAAATTTTTCCCAAGAGTAAAGTACCTTTATTTTTGACATTATCAAAAATTGTTATTAAAAAAAGTTGATCAAAACTAAAAACCACGTCTAAATATGCAATAACACGCAGTAAATTAATTAAATAATTAAAAAATTAAATAATTAATAATAAATTAATAAAATAATTTTTCAACATAAATGCGTATAATTGCATATTTAGTCGTGGTTTTTAGTTCTGAACAACTTTTTTTAATAACAATTTTTGATAATGTCAAAAATAAAGGTATTTTACTCTTGGGAAAAATTTACATTCTTGGGAAAAATCACATTTTTAGACAAACCTCGTATATGACTGGAAAATTTCGATATTTGATGGTTGCATTTTAGGTTTTAGACCATGCAGAGCTTTTTATGAAGAATAACTTTTTTTCGTAAAATGAATAATAAAAAAGTTTTCCATATGATGCAAACTTACGGAGACATACTGTATATTTAAGGAAATTAATAAAATAGTCAAATATTATTCATTTTAAAAAGAAAATAATGGAATTATTTATTTTGTTAAAAAATACAATTTAGTTTGATTTTTAAATAGTACTAATTTTTTAATGTTTTTATATTTATTTGGTAGGTTATTATAGATCATAATCCCATTGTATAATAATGATCGTTTACCGAAATTACTTCTAATATTTACTGCCAAAAGAGTTTCAGTTTGCCGGGTATGATGATTATGTATATTATTAATTTTTTTAAATATGATTTTTGATTTTTTTTTGATGAATGGTTGTTGAATGAATAATAACACATATTTTTAATTTATATAAATTTTCTAAGTTTAAATATCCCAGTGGTTTGTATAAATTTTTGTGGGTTCCAAAAAGGGAAGCTTGTACACTGTTAGAAATCCTGGACGTGAGAATCAAAAAAATTTATAATCAATTAAAATAAATCAAATTTAACTTAATATGTATAGTTATTTTAACTCTTCTGTGTTTAGTAAAAATCAGATTTTAAGAACTAACTTTTCTGGAAGTCGTTTTAACATAACAGCTAACTAAAATTAACATGCAATTCTTTTACGGTTCAAATAAATCAAATACTAGTAACTTTGATAAAGTTTATAATCATTATCAATATCTTTTTTAGTTAAAATTTTAAAAGAAGTTAATACTAACATAAAAAATGTGTCAAATTAACTAATTAAGTTGTAATTTTTACTGCACAATAAAATCAGATTAATGTCAAAATAGTAATAACATATTTTATGAGTTACTGATTGACTGAAGCGGTTTTAGTTAAATTGACAAAAAAACGGGAGTGGACTTTCTGGGACATAAAAAAAAAAGTTAAATTTGATTATTTTCTTTTAACAGTGTATAATTGTATATACATTTAATAAGTTTATTTTGTAATTTTTTTTTAGGTTTTATTATTGTAGACGTAGCAGATCCCCATATTGAAATTAAATATTGCAATTTGGAATAAATTAGAGAGTAATGTCTAATTTTTTATAAAATTCCAATCAAAGGAGATATATTTTTTCTAATATATTCGGTAGTTACTAAAGAATAACAACAATAACACCCTGTATTACTTATGTTAATTTTATTGAAAGTTTAAGGATTCTTTCTACATGCAAAAATGTCCTTTACCCAAGAAAAAAATATATTTCATACTATTTAAAAAAAACAATATTTGGTACACCCTGCATTTTTCAGACATAGACATATTGGATATTATTTCTAGAAAGTGCACACCATCAAACGCTACAACTTTTGTATTTACAGTTTGTTGCTAAAGTTGACCGTTTAACGAGATATCGTACACCGGCACACTAAATGGATACTCAGTATATCGACTCTTGACGATTTATTTTGAAAACACCATGCACTACAATCCAACAAATAAAGTTTAATTTTAAGATTTTTCGCTGTAGGTGTATATCGAAATGGCAAATGCGCATTTTGTATGTATGAACAAAAACTAAAGTGTCGTTTTGTTACAATTTCGGTGTCTAAGGGGCTATTCGACCACTGCTTCGTAACAATAACTGGTCCCATTTGGACTTTGGAAAACCACAGGACTGAAACATAAAAACGGAGCTTTTTTACCACTCTCTTTCTCTAACCATACTTTCGAATCAAAAAACGAATTATTACATTTTATATTCGTACATTTTCTCAATATTTTTGTATAAGAAATAAACAAAATGAAACTTGTTTCTAAAAATGACTGTATGGGCAGCCGATAAAAATTATAAAAATTTAAATACTCCGTTTCACTAATTTAAAAATAAGTTGTCAATCGTACTCTCTAAAGTTGTGATCGGTAAGTTACCGGAATCAGTTTAGTAACTGTTTTATAACATACATGCATGCCATTTAAAGATTAACTACTTTATCCTAAAAATGGTGTAATTTTTTTAAATTCTTGAAACATTTCACAAACTGGAAATCGTAACTTAAAAAGTTATGAACAAAACGGAATTACCTTAGACAAGGAATTAGAGGAAATTACAGGTAAAAGCTCAAATTTCTTAAATTAAACCTAGAAAGTGTTTTCTAAAACTATCGTGAAAATGTTTTTTTTATTGAAGAAAGGCTGCTTTCATAAAAATATTGAAAAAATCATTAAAGGGTAACTATTTGTACATAAAATATAGTTTATATTACACAACAGATCATTCGGAAAGTTTATTAGAAAAGCCAAAAAATTAAAACGAAATTCAAAAAGTTATTTCAAATTTTAGAAATAATAATCTTAAAAAAAATGTTTTAAACATTTTTTTAAATTCTTGAAACATTTCTCAAACTGGAAATCGTATCTTAAAAAGTTATGAGCAAAACGGAATTACCTTAGACAAGGAACGAGGGGAAATTACAGGTAAAAGCTCAAATTTCTTAAATTAAACCTAAAAAAGTTATTTCAAATTTTAGAAATAATAATAAACTTAAAAAAAATGTTTTAAATAAATTTTTGAAATTCATTTCTAAAGCCTAAAAAAGGGTATTTTAAAAATATAACCTAAAATTCACAGTAGAACCAAAAAGGGACATTCACAAGATATTCACGAATGGTTAAGAAGCCAAAAAAATATTATTCTCTGGGGGGACATTTTTAAACATAATTTTTTGCAAACAACATCAGCATTGTACTATTTACTTTGTTTTCCTGATGATGAGTGTTTCTACACTCAAAACATGTTGAATTATTATGAATTATTCTAGGTTCGCCTAGTCATTCTAATTAACTTGTGGAGAAAGACTTTGTGATTTTCTTTTTTCTATACATTTAACTCCACTTTGAGTATGGACTACTTCTTCAAAAATAAATTTTTGTAATAAATAAACTAAACCTTAAGGGAATTCTAAAAGGTGGGGCAATGCCTTCCCTCCAGTAGCTACGGCCCTGCTTGTTTCACTTTTTGCAAACTGCACCATATAAAGATAATATATCATTTCACAATTTTTAATATAAAGTTGGAATTGTTCTTCAAAAATTTTAAATCATAATGGGCAAACTTCTGTGATATTATTTCTTAAATTCATCTATTTTTTTCCTATACCTATTATAGAATGTTTTTTTAAGGGCTTATATAAAAATATGTCAAATTTACCGCAATAATTATAAAATCCAGTTTATGAAATGAAGAAGGAAAATATGGAAAGAACACTTAAAGTGACGATACAGCGCGACAGAGCAAATACGGCGCTATGATAGCAGTCACATTTTAGAGTCCGCGTAGAGCGCTCTGTCGTTCTATTGCCGGAAAAACCACGCGAAGCAATTTTCGGAATTTTTCATGTTATCTTGGTACCGTTACAATTTTTGCTATATGTCAGTCTTAAAATAATTTCGAATTTGTCGACTAAAAAAATGAAAATGTTATTTAAAGGACACAGTACACGATTGGAGATGCTTATTGAAAAAATTCACTCGAATAAGGAAAATTCTTATCAAGGTAATATTGTTTTGTCTGAACATTGTTTGAAGCATTATTTCTAAAATTTGTTTTAAATATTACTGATAATATTAATATGTTAAAACTAATATAATGAATATACTTACGTAAAAACTATAAACTTCACTTAATGTTAAGAAATTTTTATTGTTTTGAATGCTAATTATCGTTAAGAATACCTTGGAAAAATTGTTGTGAATTAATTAAAATAGAAATTTAAAAAATAATCATAAACTAAAAACAAGATTTAAAATATGAAATTGTTTAAAAAAAATAATTATTAATTTTAGATTCTGAAGTTTCCGGAAGTACTTCCTCAGAAATAAGAATAACGAGTTCAGAAAATTTGCCAGAAATAAATTCAGACTCTCCAAAATCTCTAAGTTTTTCGGATACAGAAGAGGAAAAGGATTGGGACGAAACGAAAAATATTGATAATACTGAGGGTTCAAAAGCAAGCTTTGATACTGACAACGGAAGCGATGACAAGGTAAGCTGAAAACATATTAAAAAATAATTATTGGGGTATTGCGGATATACAGGGTGTCAAAGATAAAAATAAATTTTGATCCCAAATTCCTTGAAGTTGGACCAATTGATTTGAATGATTCTTAGTATAAATAATAAAAATCAAGGTTAATATTTAAATGTGACATGACTTGTACAACACCTCTGCTTATCTATAGCCTTAAAAACGTAATTTTATAGTCACAGTTATAATATTTAATACAGACCCTGAAAAATAAATAAATAAAAAAAAATTTACACACAAAAAGGCTTTATTATATCACCCTGTATAAATAGAATTTTATATAAAACTGTGTGAGTGGAGCATGAAGCTTACAAAATTTAAATGAACACGGAATTTCTGGATTTACTTTTTAATTAGATTTAGTTGTATTTTTTCGTTTATTTCAAACAGAATTTATGTGTTATTTATTTGTTTTACATAGTAGACGAATTTTTAAACCAAATAAAATATTTACTAGGTGATGATTTTATTCTTTTAAATACTAATAATATTTAAGCACCATTGTTTTTTGATTCTTTATACTATTAAAGTAAGTGCAACAATAATTTTATTAATTTTTTCATAGTAATTCCTCAAATGATTTTTTTTTAATATAGATTTCAGAATCAAAACCGCTTCAGTATTTATGCACATTTTGTCCAAGGCAGTTTAAACATAAGAGATCGAGAGACCGGCATATAAAATTACATACTGGTGACAAAAAATACAAATGTATCCAATGTGAGTCAGCTTTTGCCAGGAGCGATCATTTGAAAATTCACCTTAAGACTCATGACATGAAGAAGCATTATACATGTACTAGATGCCATAAAGGTTACAACACAGTTAGCGCATTATGTTTTCACGAAAAAAGTCACAGTAAAGATAGTAGGAATATGGAAAATTCATCTATTTCCAGTCCAGAGAACTCTCTGAAAAATTCTCAATATCCAGTAAGTTTTAAAAATTCAAAGCTGATGCATGTAACTATTTTATAGTATCCAGCATAAAAATTGACCGTTTATATATACAGTATGTCTCCGTAAGTTTGCATCATATGGAAAACTTTTTTATTATTCATTTTACGAAAAAAAGTTATTCTTCATAAAAAGCTCTGCATGGTCTAAAACCTAAAATGCAACCATCAAATATCGAAATTTTCCAGTCATATACGAGGTTTGTCAAAAAATGTGAATTTTTCCCAAGAATGTAAATTTTCCCCAAGAGTAAAGTACCTTTATTTTTGACATTATCAAAAATTGTTATTAAAAAAAGTTGTTCAGAACTAAAAACCACGTCTAAATATGCAATTATACGCATTTATGTTGAAAAATTATTTTATTAATTTATTATTAATTATTTAATTTTTTAATTATTTAATTAATTTAATGCGTGTTATTGCATATTTAGACGTGGTTTTTAGTTTTGATCAACTTTTTTTAATAACAATTTTTGATAATGTCAAAAATAAAGGTACTTTACTCTTGGGAAAAATTTACATTCTTGGGAAAAATTAACATTTTTTGACAAACCTCGTATATGACTGGAAAATTTCGATATTTGATGGTTGCATTTTAGGTTTTAGACCATGCAGAGCTTTTTATGAGGAATAACTTTTTTTCGTAAAATGAATAATAAAAAAGTTTTCCATATGATGCAAACTTACAGAGACATACTGTATAATTCTTAAAATACAAATTTTATTATCTAGATTTTTCCGAATCATATATTTTTTTATAGAAGCATTCTATAATGTGGAGTCAGGACTCTGAAGAAAAAGCAGATATAAAGACAATTTGTGTATATTGTTTTCAATGGTTTTCCAGCATTGAAATTATGATCGAACATGTTCAAATGTATCATAGAAGTTTCGGAAATGAAATCGATGATCAAAAAGTAACAATACATTCTATCATATTTCTATTAACGGAACCTTACAGCTTCTTTTAATTGTAGAAATACCACCTGGAACTTGATATAAGCAAAAAATCGAAAACAATAAACTTCGAATGCGAGTACCATGAACACAAAGAAGAGCCGAATGCTTTAAAAAGGCCGAAAGAAGAGCCTTGTTCAGACCCAATTTCTTTTAAACGAAACCATTACGAAGATCCCGTACATTCACAAGATACTTTTATTTGTGCCTGCTGCTACGAACGATTACCAAATTTTAAAAGCTTTTTAGTTCACATGGAAACACACGTATCTACCGTAAAAACCCATACCTGTCATCAATGTGGTGAAGAACTAAATGACATCTTGTCGAACCATGCCTCTAACGCATCGATGGTACCACTAAGCAACTATCTATGTTGCTGTCATTGTGACAGCTCGTTTGAAGATTCAGATACACTACAAACACACTTGTTAGACCAGCATGTTATTACGTCATACAAGTGTTCGATGTGTGATCAAAGTTTTGAAGAAATGTCGTCTATGAAGGTCAGTACAACTTTTGATGTGGTCGATGTATGTCTCCCTTTCTTTATCTGTATTTTATTCTGTTTTTAGGTACATTTAAATACTCAACATATTATTAAAAGAGAACATTTTGAATGCAGCTGTTCTGAAAATCCGAAGCTATTTCATGACAGGATGTCAGCCGAGCTACATTTTTCCAAATACCATTCAACTTTAAAAAATTCGTCTAAACATAAATGTAAAATGAGTGAACAAAAGGGTGGTTTGACAGTGAAGGAAGAATTTACAGAAAATGGGTCTAAGAATGCTTCTTACTCTTTTGGTAAGCCTTTTTCGTTACTTAATCAGGGTTTAAAAAAAAACTCTACAGGTTAGCTCATATTTCAAGAAATAAGTCGGAATCCCCAGGATTTTTAAAAGAACCATATGAGGTTTTTTTTCAATCGGAACAAGAAAGAAAAATTAAGGCAACTTAATAGTAATTTCAAATTATTGTAGGAACCGTTGGTCATCGATGTATCTACTGCAAAGAATATTGCAAAACAAAAACCGATCTCCAAATTCATCTACGTTCTCATCAAATATCGGATAAATCAAGACACAAATGTAACATTTGCGACGATACCTTTACGTCGTCTACAGAACTGGCCACTCATAAGCTGAACCACTGCAAAATAGTTGAAGGGAACATTTGTGTTCAATGTAAAACCATATTATTGGACGAGGAGGCATTTGTGAAACACCAACTAATGCACAACGACAGTTCGAAGTCAACGACAAAACTGAATTTAATTTTACCTTCGATCTGCATCGTTTGCGGCCAAACACTGCAAAGCGATCGCGAAATTGAGCTTCATGCTCAGTTTCATCTGAAATTTTTATCCGATCAAGTCAAAACTCGAGTTTCTGAGTCTCCTTACGCCGAAGATGCCGTATTTCATAGCGATAAAACTACAAATTTCGGAATGGGTACGGATGTATCCTTGGAATTACAGTGTTATTTGTGCAAAAAATCATTTACAGCAAAGGAAAAACTTCAAGTCCATCTAATCGAACACAATTTTTTTGGGATTAATCAATTTAGTTGTTACATTTGCTCTTCAGTGTTTACAGGGGCTGTTGGGTTGCAAGGACATCTTTTAGAGCACAATTTAACAGAAAAACCTTATCAATGCTCGCAGTGTTCAGCCGGATTCTTTTTTCGTGCCGAATTGGATAATCATAGGTATTTGCATAATTTTAAATTACAGTTCGATTATTTAAGTGATGAGTCTATCAATCAAGCACGCCATTTTACGAATACTTGGCTTAACAGCGAAATATCTACCGGTGATTCACGATAAAATATTAACCATTGACATATAGTTAAAATCCATTATTTTTTTGTTAAATATTGTTAACAGTTTTCATGATAATAAACGTATAATATTATGTATGTATATACAAGATGTACAATGTGCAGGGTATCCTTACAAGGCGATATAAAAATACTCTATAATACTAACAATAAAAAAAGTTAAATAATTTCCATACGATAATTTTAACTCTTAGCACTAGGGAGTTACTGATCTATACGACACTACTGCGGACACCCTGTATATTAAAGTTTATGAAGTATTTGTAAATTTTGTCTTAAAAACTAGATTTGTTGAAACTGGTATCAGTTGAAAATAAAATTATTAATATTTATTTTAAAATAGATTCCTTGATTTCGTCAGAGCAAACACTAGTGACGCGTTCACCATTTCGTTTTTTGATCAATATTTCGTTACTTCTTCGTTTCCAAATACTCCTCTTTTAAATACAATAACCAACAGTTATGCTTTTATTAAGTTATCCATCAACCCGGGTCGCTTTTTGGAGAAAACGAAAAATAACCGATATATTGATAAGAAAGTGAAATGGCGAATACGCCACTAGTGGTTGTCCTTAAACAAATATTTTGGATTTGAAGAAGTAGTCCCTGCTTAAGGGTATCTACATGTTTCGAACGTAAAAACGTTCATCATCAGGAGACAGAAAATTTTATTTTATGCTGTTGGTGTTAGCAAAAGAGAAAATTAGAACCTTAATGGAGCTTTTATGGACTTAAAAAATGGAAGTGTAGAAGAGACATAATATGAAGAAAATTGATAAAGGTTAAACCATACTGAGTATGTGAAAAAGTTATTAATGGGGGTCTGAACAAACCAAATAAACTGGGGAAGAAGAAGAAAAAATCTTTCTAAGAAGGTGTCGAAGATTATTTAAATTTCTTAACAAACTTTCCAAACATAATATGTTTGTAAGACATTATGAGGATAAAATTGATAACTGAGGATTTAATCCTCAGTACCCCAAAAACGCTTTTTAGAATGTAATCTTATTGTGATTCCTTCAATTTTATCCTCATAATGTCTTACAGACATATGTTTGTAAAGTTTTTTTAAAAAATTTAAATAATCTTCGACACCTTCTTAGAAAGATTTTTTCTTCTTCCCCAGTTTATTTGGTTGGTTTAGACCCCCATGAATAATTTTTTCACATACTCAGTATTGTTTAATCTTTATCAATTTTTTCATATCATGTCTCTTCTACACTTCAATTTTTTAAGTCCATAAAAGCTCCATTAAGGTTCTAATTTTCCCTTTTGCCATCAGCATAAAATACATTTTTCTGTCTCCTGATGATGAACGTTTCTACGTTCGAAACATGTAGAGACCCTTGAATAATTTTTATTCTATTAAATTTTGTGGAGGAAGACTTTTGGTTTTTTCTTTCTTTCCCAAATATTTTGGATTTGTGAAAAATCAGTTTTCTGTTTTATTATATGTATTATTATAAAATAATGTTTTAGTTTTTATCGGAATTGAATGGTTTCTGCAGATTTTTATAATAATTCAATAGTTCTCGGGTATGGCGTGGAAGCCACATTTCAACAGAATTAGAATATACAGGGCAAACCAAAAATAATGGTGAAATTGTAATTCCACACCAGATTTTTTTTTAATTCTTGAGTATATTTAATAAAGGTTTTATTACCTACCCTTTAATAAAAGGTACAATTTGATTTGGGCTACAGCTCATTCATAATGGATGGCTGTCTGTCTTAGCCTTTCAGCCAGAGACCGTTTGACCTAGATAACCCAAATTTGGCATAGTTACAGAATAAAGGCTTTCATTCGCTATATAAGCGACTATCGAACAACCAGATTGACAAACTAATCGCTTGACATCGAATTTTTGAAAGATTGCCCAGTTGTGGGCGATTTCAATCCAATTATTGACTGCTATTTTTTGGTTGCCGAGCGATGATTTAATTTACCAGACCAAAGGTGGATAGGGTTGCGAACAGACTGACAGAAGGTTGCTGTGGCAACCGAGTTGCTAGGTTCCTCGTGGTATTTTAATACTTTTGGTGTATTTGTTTTTATACGTGTCAAATGGAGAATGCTCATAAAGAAACCTGATTGCAGAGAGATGAATTGGTTGACAACCAAATTGCTTTAAAAGTCGCCTAATGAATAGACAGTTCCTAAGTAACCAGATTGTCAAGACAATAGTTGCTTATTATTTGACCAGTTGTCTTGGCTGAGCTAACTAAAAGAAATTTCTTGACTAAATTACAAATAAAACAACCATTGACAGGTTGACAGTGTTGACACATAAATCAGCCAAAACGAACGATCTCACAAATCCGGTAACCTTAGCGTAGGTAAGGGGGGAGGAAATTTGACTGAGATAATCTGACTTACTTGGTCAAATAAAACGGCAAGGTAGTCAGTTTAGGTCAGCTCAGCCAAGACAAGTGGTCAAATAATAAGCAACTATTTTCAAGCAATTTGATCGCACAAACAACAGTGATAATAGTTAGTCTACTAGACTGAACGCACATATCCAGTACAATAAATTTAATCTAAAAAAATGATTGTTGAGCTTGATTAAGATGATGTAAGTTCCACAGTTTGACTTGTATAATATATGTGTCGGTTTTTTAATAAAATTTATACTCTTCTAAACATTAGTGTTTGTTGAATTATCGGTAACGGTAACGGCGCGAACATGCATCGCCACAAGGGAGACCGCGGCTGAAATTTCTCCAGGGAATGCATTAATTTTGTGCCGCCTGGCGCGCACTTTACTCCTGGGATTCCAGACTCACGGGCGGGATCCGGAGAATCCTAAGGGAATAGCTTCTATGTCGAAGCTCATTTTCCTTTTATATATTTTTTCATATTTTTTTCTTTGTAATTTTATCACAAAACTTTTATGGCCCAGAGGCAAATTAGTTCAGACGTAAAACTAAACTTTTTTTTAAGGGCATCGGCATATCGTTCATGGTGTAAGTGTAACGGAATATATAAAAAATAACAAAGGGCATAAATACAAAACAATACTACAAGAATTGCCACAAATATAATTATGGTCTTACCAATAGGCAAAACATCTTTGGGGCATACCTACACACATGAAACTCTGAGTTTTAGGCAAAAATTGCAAGAATAATCCAACAAACAACGCAATGGATGCACTTATTCGACAGTACCTACTTATTTAACTCAAATCATTGACCTTTAAGATATTTTAACGGTACCTTTATCGTTCATGGTGTAAGGGAATACACAATAATTAGAAAGGGCATAAACACAAAAAAAGGGCATAGACACAAAAAAATAATACAGACCATAATCACAAATATAATTATGGTCTTACCTATAGGCAAATCATCTTTGGGGCATACCTACACACATGAAACGCTGAGTTTCAGGCTAATGGATTGCAAGAATAACCCAACAAATAACGCAATGGATGCACTTATTTGACAGTACCTACTTATTTAATTCGAATTGATATTTAAGATATTTTAACGGTATCTTTATCGTTCATGGTGTAAGGGAATACACAAAAATTACAACGGGCATAAACACAAAAAAGGGCATAGACACAAAACAATAATACAGACCATAATCACAAATATAAGTATGTTCTTACCTATAGGCAAAACATCTTTGGGGCATACCTACACACATGAAACTCTGAGTTTCAGTCTAATGAATTGCAAGAATAACCCAACAAACAACGCAATGGATGCACTTATTCGACATCAGTACCTACTTCTTTAACTCGAATTGATCTTTAAGATATTTTAACGGTATCTGTATCATTCATAGTGTAAGGGAATACACAAAAAAACCTATAGGCAAAACATCTTTGGGCATACCTACACACATGAAACTCTGAATTTTAGGCTAACGGATTGCAAGAATCACCCAACAAATAACGCAATGGATGCATTTATGCGACAGTACCTAGTTATTTAATTCGGATTGATACTTAAGATATTTTAACGGTATTTTTATCGTTCATGGTATAAGGGAATACACAAAAATTACAAAGGGCATAGACACAAAAAGGGCATAGACACAAAACAATAATACAGACCATAATCACAAATATAATTATGGTCTTACCTATAGGCAAAACATCTTTGGGGCATACCTACACATGAAACTCTGAGCTTTAGGGTCAGTTTGGAACAAATTTTGATAGCACATATACCCCCGTAAGTTACCATCTATTCAAAAAAAGTAAATAGCTTTTGTCTACGTCTTATAAATATAGTTTAACTGCTAGCTATTTTTAAGCCAAAAAATCTTTTTTTAAACCTCACCCGTTGTTTAAAATAAAACTTCAAAATTACGTGCCTGCCTTCAAATAAGTTATGTTGTTTAAGCATAACGTCACACCGGTTTATTTTATCAAAAAACTTCGTGCTTTGATTTCACAAATCAGTACATAGTTAAAAACGTCTTATCTAATTGCGTATGCTCTCTGATTGATTAACTTCAAATGAGTCAAAATAATGAGTGCTTAAGTTTTTAATTTCCAAATATTATTATTCCGAAATTAACACTTAAACAAAAATTAGAATTTCTTTTTAGTTTTCATTAATAACAGTTTCCTGTTTTCCGTATACGATAAAACGCGTATGTACTTGAACGCCATAATTTTTTAACCATTGATCAAAAGCATACTTAATCAATAAACAAAAAGCACATATACATTTCTTTCATTTGCAATCAATAACACGAAGCTGCTATTATCAATAGACAACACGGGGAAAATCGATTTCTGCCAGGCGTTGCCTTGTAGTAATGGAAACGTGAAGTAGAGGGCGGCCTAACTGACTCAAAAATTATAGGTATTTGCATTCGCCGTCACCATTATATTTTGTTTGAATACAGTAAAGTACATTAAGTTGAGTTTGTGAAGTTGCGACTACTACATACGTAACAGCATCGCTTTCATTTTCTGTGGTACATTGATATTGTACCTACCCTACAGGGTGGTCCAACGAAAAGTTAACACCTCGATTTTCCTGCTTTAAAATGCAAATGTGGAAAATCGCTCGGACTCGTCAATTTTAATTTCTAGGGGGACATCTTTTGCATATATTGTCAATCCTGTTACTTCAAGCCCCTAGGAGGGAGGGGGGTAAGATCTAAATCTTAAGTGGATACCCCTATTTTATATAATTTTTTTGGATTCTGCTTAAAATTCTGAACATTTTTTAATAAAAGCATTATTAGTCTATACTTAACAGTTTCCGAGATATTAACTCTTGAAAATGACATTTTTGAACTTTGACAGCGTCTAGCTTTCTAACTGTACGTCTTAGAGCAAAACGGCTTACATGTCCCTATCTTCGATTTTCGATTTTTATTATCTTTCCAATAGTGTTAACTTCCGGTTAAACCGGAAGTACTATATTTAACCGAAAGTTGACACTATTGGAAAGATAATAAAAATCGAAGATAGGGACATGTAAGCCGTTTTGCTCTAAGACGTAGGTACAGTTAGAAAGCTAGACGCTGTCAAAGTTCAAAAATGTCATTTTTCAAGAGTCGAAACTGTTAAGTGTAGAGTAATAATGCTTTTATTAAAAAATGTTCAGAATTTTATGCAGAATCCAAAAAAATTATATAAAATAGGGGTATCCATTTAAGATTTAGATCTTAAACCCCCTCCCTCCTAAGGGCTTAAAGTAACAAGTTTGACAATATACGCAAAAGATGTCCCCCTCGAAATAAAAATCGACGGGTCCGAGCGATTTTCCACATTTTCATTTTAAAGCAGGAAAATCGAGGTGTTAACTTTTCGTTGGACCACCCTGTATAATTTAAAAATAATGCCGGACCTGGTAAATATGTGCAATAAAATTCAATGGAACTATGTCTAGTCCATTTCGGTCTATTTAATATAATAATAATAATATGTACTTACAAGATCTTTACTATTTATATACGTAAGTACCACTTTTAAATACTCGGCCTACCACAGCTCTTCATTTGACGATCGTTTTTCGACCATTTTAATTGCTATCAACAGAATAAAATAAAAAACAAATATGCCGAAAAACAATAAATTACCGAGAACTTGATTAAAATGGTCAAAGGTCATAGCTGGTTTTGATAGTTATTTGCAGGATTTATTATTCCGTAGGAGTCTTGTCATGAAAGCTATACGAAACCGGGATTTTAACGAATTTCGGGACCTTTGCCCTTAGTTAAGAGAAGGTAGTAATTGTAATCCTTTAATGATCAGAAGGGGCAGTTCTATTAGGAGATGCAAATTTCAGACAGCTATGTATGAGGTGCATTATGCCATAAAATTTTCTACGAAAATAATTTTGACGCTGTCTGGCCACCAAGCACTTAAGGCGAAATAGTTTTATCGGATAATAGGGCAAACCATTCGAAATTGCCTGTCAGTTTGCTAAATAGGGACGAAGAAGGAGCAAATAGTACGTTCACACTTCTGGAATACGTTCCCTAGCTGGAAATGAAACTAGTCAAAGGAAATCGCGCGTAATAACTGGTTTGTTCTCCGATAAACGATCAATTCAATAATAATAACAATACGTTTATTATTTCCACAACAAGAAATAATAATTTATATTTTACATAACAATATAAACTAGGGTAGTCCGGGGTCGAAAGTAACAGGCGGCGAAAGTAACAACCCAAAGATCTGAAACTACGAAGATGATAACAGCGCTTGTACCAGATTTTTCAAATGGCAACACTGCCGACTACCACATCTTTGCATGTTGGCGCTATCGGCATTAGTCTGTATTGTTTACGAGGTCGTGATGATTTTCAGTGCTCCATAGTAATATTATTCGAGTGATTTTTAAGTTGAATACAAGCTTTTTGGCTGCAGGTATGTACCACAGAATACTAACAGCAAGCAGAAGCGACAATACCTGTCGGTACCTTTGATATCGACTGGTCGTTTTTCAGTGACCTTCACACAACGATAACGGTCGATCCACAACTTAATACTCCGAGAAAACTTGCTTATTTTCTACACTGAACGACATTACTTTTTAGTACAGGTGCAAATGTTATAACTTGATTTATTTTTCAAACATAAAAACTTAAAAAAAGTTGTAAATTTGTTAGTCTTGGGAATTAAGAATATTATTGAAGTAGAAAATGAAAAAAATTATTATATTAAAAAACTTTTAAATTTCTAACGCTTTTACAGATTTGTTTGAGTTTCCTTCGATTTGTGACGGGCAAAAATATGTACTTATATATTATAAACATGTTATAACATAAATTATAGAACACTATTAGGTACGTCAAAATATATCGTGACTAGGTATACGTAGATATGGGGTGGCGTGAGATAAATATCATTTTATTAAAACGTCAGTAATTTGTTACACAGTTTTTTGCGCTTTAAAAACTACAGTGACGTTTTTGACAATTGCTTTAGTGTCATAGTTACTTACCCATGGATAAAAAAAAAATGTGGTCCTTCGGGGATTAAAATAAAGTTAATTCACCCTGAATAAGTAAAAAGCTGTTGTAAAAAAACAAAAATTTTATTCAGAAATACATGTTAATTCTGAAATTACTAGAGGAATAATAATTACATATTGTTTTACATTTGCCTATTTAAAAAAACTTATATATGTGATAAAATTCGTAGCTATCGTATAACTTTTTAAGTTCTGCATGTCCCTAAACAAAAAAGAGCATAGGCAAAACTAGTAAATATTGCGCTGTATACGAGGGAGAGGTGAAAACGTTAAATTCACTCAAGAATAAAGTGCCCTTATTTTTCACTGTAGAAAATTTTGTTATAAGGAAATGTTGTTTGCACTTAAAAGTTATCCATAAATACCAAATTTCAGCTCGGTACCACAAAAAAAGTGTTTTTACTTTTTTTTACGCCCCCTCGTATAACGAATCGATAGAAGCTATGCAACCTATAAATTCAATTTTTTAACACCTCTTGGGCAATTAGACACATAACTTACTTAAATTTGTTTAAATACGCGAGAACTGGACGTTTAATAAAATAACGTCAAAAATAATTACCCCTTTTCTGGTGTTTAAACCCTTACAATAAAATTCTTTTTCATTTAAATCTAGTAGCCATGAAAAATATTTATATATGTGCTACCGAGCTAAAATTTGGTATATTTGGATAAGTTTTAAGTGCAAACAACATTTCCTAATAAAAAAAAATTTCCACAGTGAAAAATAAGGGCAATTTATTCTTGAGTGAATTTAACGTTTTCATCTCTTCCTCGTATACGGCGCAATATTTACTAGTTTTGTCAATGCTCTTTTTTGCTTAAGGACATGCAGAACTTTTCAACCGCCAAAAAAATTTGGTAAGTTTTTAAATAAAAAAAAAACCCTTTGGTGCGAACTTTCTGCCGGTCACTGTATAAAGCATACAAACCTGACAATATAATAATTTTTTTGGGAAGCTCTCCTAATGAAGGAATAATTTCTTCAGGCATTTCTTCACATGTTGGCGAAAGGTTAGAAAACTTTGTGGGTACTGCTTGCGGAAATAAGGTTTTTTTAATAGTTGCACTTCTTGAAAAATATTTTTCTTCGAAATGGTTTTCACAAAGCCGATAGTTTTTGTGTGCATTTATAATCTTTGGCAATAAATCTGGCCTACTGCAGGCGCCTATCCACAATTTTGCACTATAACAAAATATTGTATTTAAAGCAACATAATATCCGTTATTTCTACCCCTTTTGAAATAAATCTACCCAAAAACTATTTTAACCGGACCTTTACAACTTATATCTTATTATTTTATTTATCATAACAATTATTCGCGATTAAACATAAAAACATAAGGAAACTAATAAGCTCCATCTTTATTTATCAAGCCTGTTAAAAATATGTACCTACATCCCAAAAAAATTTAATATTAAAAATTTTAAATCTATTATTCATATTATAATTAATTGATTATCATAATAATTACCGTTCGTACTCCTTTGGAAAACTAAATAAACTTAATCCTTGGCCGGTTTTGACTGAACAATACGGGTAGGCACAATAATATCCAGACCTTTTACAACACCGAACGAAAACAAAATAATATCACAATTAGCTAGGCGCAACGTCAGCTCGCGGACTAAACACAATTTAGACAAGCACACAGCTCTAGATTATGCACCACCCTACGTCACAGATCGGCCTGCACCAGCAAATAATGTGGGCAATAAAGCTAATATTACCACGCCAGAACCAAGAAATGGAGGAAATGGACCTACACCAGATGAAGAGGTTAATCAACAAAATGAAGAACCTACACCAACGACATCTTCTCCTGCATTAGATGAAACCAACAATGATCTGAATGAACCCGTAGCATCAACTTCGCGTCTTACCCCAGTTGAGGAGTTTTCACCAGAGGCAGTTAGACCTTTTCCCCAAGCTCCGCCTAGAAGAGAAGGAATTAAAGGAAAAAAGAAAAGAAAATCGGCCATATACACGGATACCCCTTAGAAGGAAAAAATTAGGGCAGAATATGAGGAGGAGAGAAAAAGGGTTAAGAGAAATTTGTCTGGCCCTAAACCACAACCAAAAAATATTCCTAAGAAGTATAAACGAAAAAAAATCAAGAAAATAGATAGTATGAAGAAGCTGAAGACTGTTTTTGCCTTGTATGCTGTGAACCATACACTTCAAGTAAACCAGGCGAAGGTTGGGTGCAATGCATGGTATGCGAGCACTGGTCACATGAAGACTGCACAGGACAGGAAGATTTATACATTTGCCAAAATTGTGAATAAGAATGAAAATTATATTTTTAAAGTTCACTGTTCCGCCTGATAATATAGGCACAAGGTTTTCTTTTAATCTGTAATGTTTTGCCAGTTAAGATCATATAACTACTTTTGTACCTACCTGCAATAAATAAACATTTGTTTAAGCTTCTCTCCACTGTGTTACTATCGACCCAGCATAGTGTTACTACCGCCCCTGGGTCGGGGGGCGGTAGTAACATTTGACGCCAATTTAATTTTTGACTAATAACTATCAACTATGTTTATTCAAAAACCTAAATGGCACGTTTTAATATTGTAAAATATACATTTAAGACCTGGACGATACATATTTTTTATATCGATTACAGTTCTCCAGAAATTGGTATTTGAATGGAAAATGTTACTTTCGACCCCGGTCTACCCTACTCAAAACTGAATAGGGAACTAACATTTTTTTGCATCTTTTTGAGGATAGATATTTTATAGCAGAAATCAGTGAGGGGGATCGCTCAACCAGGGTTGGATAGGGAATTTTATCGACTTTGACATGATTTCTGACTTATGGCTGCATATGTGCTGGCAAGTTTCTTGTATTTACAGTTCGGTACACTCTTTTACGACGAAAATCATTGTGTAAGCAGAATCTTGACTCGTCAGTAAATAATACATGGTCCCAATCAAATTTTCGTCGATGATTCGCTATAATAGCTATTCGCCTTAGCGGCCCATAAGACTTAATTCCCGCTTCTTTGAGTCGGTTTCTTACTGTCTGGTAAGGAACTCTTCTTCCTATTGCATTTTGAGCCCTTGTTAAGTCGTCGAGCTGTACTAAAGAGGGCTCTACTTACGTCTATTCTAATATGTCGATCTTCTCTATCATTACTAGCCCTTACAGATCCGCTACCGGGTCTTCTGCTAGCACTTCCAGTCTCCCGATAATGACTAATGATTCTTGAAATCGCACTTTTACTTTTACCCAAAATATCTGAAATTTCACTTTGTCTGTATTCACGTTGGTGCAACGTGACAATAAAGTTACGTTGCTCTTTGGATAAATGGTTTCTTTCCATATTTTTAAACCTAACAAATAACGTCAATTTTAAACGCCTTCATAAAACTTCACATTTCAAACTCGTTTCCGTGGAAACGGCCATTGTTGAACACTTAAAGGCAAAACAGCTTTGGAAATGTATGGTTTAATTTAAAAATTAATAGCTTTCTGACTTTACAGAATAAATCGATGATTCCAAAAACGTTTCGGCAGAATCTAGTAAGCTTTCCAAAAAATACCCTAGAATAAGTCAGAAATCATGTAATCAAATTCAAACAGAAACATAGCCCTTTTTAATAATAACTTCGGCTCATGTCAAAGTCGATAAAATACCCTATCCAACCCTGGTTGAGCGATCTTTTTCTGCTATAAAATATCTATCCTCAAAAAGATGCAAAAAAATGTTAGTTCCCTATTCAGTTTTAAGTAGTTTCTTATGGGAAATAATTGGCCATATTTGCAGCATCCCGTGCAGACATAGGAATTGTTCGAATTTTAGATTGTTATCTTAATAGGACCCAAGCTTTTAGCAGAGTTTTTAAACGAGATTGATTCCTGTCACAGATTTAATTTAATATCAATTAATAAATAAATTCTTACATTTTAGTTGCAAAACAGCAAGGCCACAGATTTAGTGGGATTCATTTTTATGAGGTAATTTTTACCTTACAAAGTAATTCGCTCTGCTCTACCCGATAAAAACGAAGACACGAGAGAAGATGCCGCTGCATTAAATCCTATATAATATTTTAAAATAGTGAGAATAACTTCGTGATTAAGCATATCAAATGCTTTACTGTAATCTAAGAGGATTAAAAGTGTTGGTTTGTTTACATCCTGCGCCCGCACTAACCGTCCGATATGTGCGACAATGCAGTAGCACAGTCATAACCCCTCATGAAACCTGACTGCTTATTAGGTATATTGGGTGGATAGGTATTCATTTGAAGTTTCATAACTCCTTTTAAGATTTTGGACAGTGTAGGCATAATATATATTGATCGCAGCTGTCCAAATTCAGTGAAATTTTTATTTTGGGCAGAGGAATTACGTTATCAAACTTCCAGGATTGAGGAAAGTAGGATCTACCGATCTACGAATGCAACAATTTATAGTATGTGTAATCCATGGGATTATAAAGGGACAGAAGAGAGATATCAGTGTTGTATTTAAATTATCTACACCAAATGCTATGGATTTAAGATTGAGGATAATTCTAGATATGATATTGTCATCCACTGAATAAAATATAACATTTTTATTATTTAGGGAACTATTTTTGTAGAAATTAATTAGACCCTGATTTACACTTTTATTAATAACAATTAATCATTTCAATCAACAATTTTTCATATCAAGTTCTAAGCTACAATGATTGATAAAGCTTCTTCGCACTTTTATCGAACCATTGACCATTGTATTATGTAGGAACCATGTCCATGTATTTTATGGCTTTTACCGTGCGAGCAAAAATGATTTGCATCAAAGAGGGCCTGCTTGCATCTAAGGACGTAATGCTTAGCCGTAGAGCTTAATATCTGTTGAATGTCAGTAACTACCTGAATAAACAGTCAATCAGTTATTCCGTCATCTTTGACAGTCGTTACAAGTAATTTGATCCATCGCTGATTTTTCCAATTTCTTGAATAATTCACACAATGAACTGGAACAGCACAAAACATTTATGGTTGAAGCGTATTTTCGAAACGGGGTTAGAGTAAATGGTGAGTGGCAATACAATCCGGGTTTGTGCATGTACGATTTTCAGGAACATTTTCCTAACGTTGCTTTTATTGCTGGGGATTTTTATCATTGCCTGAAAAGAACCGTGGCTGTGTTTAGGAAAACAGGTTCTATACAACACAAAAAGGAGCAGGAGGACCATGTAAGAACAGAAGAACCTGTTGCAAACGTTCGTGAAATAATGCAAAATACGCCAACAAATTTTATAAGACGCCTGTCCCAAGAAGTGGGAAGATCTTATGGAACATGCAGGACTATTCTTAAGAAGCAGCTAAATTTATTTCCTTATAAAGTGCAAGTATTCCAAGAAATACAAGCCGCAGATTTTGAAAGACGCAGGAATTACTCTCAATGGTTTACCCAAAATTTATTTGAAAGAAATGGTGGCCAATTTCAGCAATTTATGTAATTATTTTTCCCTTTCTTTCTGTATTCTTACTTTGTTAATTTTGTAAACAACAAAAATAAATTTGTATTTGTCTACTTATTTTATTACTCATTAGTTTGGCATATCATGTCATAATATGAATTTGAAAAAATTTTAACCTAGATTTGGTTAGATATATCGTCCCCATATCATTGTGATCTAAACCAAGCCCTACTTTCTTAATCCAAGCCTTCTTTGATGCACATAATTTTGGCTCGCACGGTATTTTGTTAATGCATTATTTTATCAATCAATGTATGCAGGTAGTAACACATTGTAAATAGCTTGTGGCTTTATAAAAAAGTAATGTTTGCAATTTCGCAGTTGACTTTTTACGAAATTTTGACCCTACCGCATAGAAGAAGGAAAGGTAAAATTCTGTTCTTTCAGATTTTTCAGCTATTATTGGCAAGGTTCAAAAAATTGCAGGAAAAATTTCAATTCATGTAAGATTCCAACTCCGATTTGAGTGTAGTACGTAGTTGTCAGAAATGTGTCACTTTACATATTATTATAATATACCAGTTCTACGACTGGATTCCTTAAAGGGACCCGCTGTATTCTTTCATCTATGTAAAACTTTCGCGTCAAACGTTCCTAATTAAAAAAAAAAATCTCTGGAAATAATTTGATACTCAACGGGTTGTAGAGAATAACCCACCTCTGAAACTCTGGTTAAATGGGATCCAGTAAGGGATTCTGGCATCGAGCTTGAGCAGACCGCTGGATGCGCGTTCAATTTTCGTTAGTTTTCGTTTTTGAGGAGCCAGAGGCACCGGTAGTGCCTCTCGCTGTGAACTCGAATGATCCTTTTCATTTTCGTGTGTCGTCCGCTATGTAGAAACTTGATTTTTACTGAAACTTGAAAGTTTACCCAAAAAATGAAACCCCTACGTCGAGTAGTGATAGAGTCCGACTTCTTCCAAAGGTGAATAAATATTTTATTTACTCAATTTGACAGGTTAAGTACAAACCAATGTTTGTTTTGGTTGGGAAGTTTAATTTTTCGCGACAACTTTGTTAGAACACTACCAACTATCTTTAATATCATTAATAATTATACAGAAATTATTCGTTTTTGTAAGCAAATGCATGATATTTTATAGAAATATTTAGCGATTTACTAAGATCATTGGTATACATACAATACACATAAAGTAAATATTTAAAATAGGTACCTTTTTTTTATAAACACGACATGTTTGTTAACATATTTGAGAAATTTACGTGTAAAATGAATAGGTATCAATTTACTACAGGCAAAAACAAACACGTTGAGAATAAGTTTTTAGTGTTTTTTTAAGGTCCTGTCAAATTAAATACATTATATTATTTCCCAATTGCAAACAATTATTATTATTTTGATATGTGTACTCAGTGGCACCACTGCAGGTTTTGCTGGGGGGTGCAAGTATTGACCAACAAAAGTTACTACAGTGATTTTAGGTTTTAAGTAATAGTACAGGTTCTTTTGTATTCTGTTGTAATTTTAATCGTATAGTCAAAAAGAACGTTTTTTGTTTGAAGCCATTTAAAAATATTAGTATTTTCAAAAAGAAACAGTAACATTAATAAAATGTTATATCATGTAGTTTTTTTAGGAATAACGTCGGCGTAGGTACAAATCGGCATGTTTTCAAGATTTTCATTTTATATTGTAACAAATTTTTTTCTAAAAAGGACACAAATTAGAAAAAAAAATGTCAAATAAATAATTTTTAGAGTTGTAGGTAATTCATTCATTAGGTGTATTATATTTGTTTATCTACAACCCGGCATTAATAGGCCGCGCGTATAATACTTGTGATTGTAAGAGCATTATGCTATGCATATACAGCTACTGGGACAATTATAAATTCTCATAAAACAACTAGGACTATTATGAATTCGTAATAATCCGAGCGCTACAACTATATTTTGATAACCAAAATGACCACATGATATATCAGACAATCGTAGTACAATCATACATATTATAAAACACATTCTTCATTAAAACAGTGTTTCCTGTATTTTTTATATTTTATCTCATTATAACTAAAAATAAACTACGTCGACCAAAATCACTAGCAGACTCCCGGACTATCTTATGTCATTCACGTCGCGCCGCATTGCCGTTACTATGGAAACGAGAAATATCAATATACGTTGGCATCTTGATTTAAATGTAAAAATTTCGCTTTGTGTGTTTTATAAGTATAATTGGATTTTACGAATAGTGAGAATGAAATACTATGTTGTAGATAAATAGTATTTGACTGGAATATCGCTTATTAGAGTCTACATTATACGCTCATTAAATATTATACTATTAATTTGGAGGGTTATATAAGGAGAAACTAATTCCTAAATAATGTTTCTTCTAAATCGTATGTCACAATTATTATTGAGCAAAAAATGGATTTATTGTACCGGGTGGTCAAATAAGCGAGGACGTCGGCTTTATCTCGGAAACCATTAATCGTACAACTTTCGGAAAGATTTTTTTATGAGTAAAGTGATCAAGAGAAATTGCTGGAAATTACTTTTAAGTTCCTCATTTCGCCGCAAGCGGGCACAATTAAAAATTGTTTTTTTAAATTCTAAATTTCTCCGAAAATTCCCATATTAAGGTATAACTCTGATTACATGATTGGAAAGCTTAGACAATTCTGCATCATTTTGGTTTAAGGCTCATTGGCGTACCGACCTTGATAAGAGTGGGAAAAGCTATTGAAAGTGTAAACATTAAAATCGCTGTAAGTTCTAAACGTCTTATCCGATTTTACTAAATTTAAGCTTGTTTGGAAGTACCTTCAATTGTCGTATCTAATGATACACGATAGTTTCTAATAAAATTGTTAGAGGGAGCAATTTGTATTAAAAATTATTGTTTTGGCAATAACTCTGAAACGAACAAAGATATCGAACTGCGGTCTTCACATCTTTTCTTGCAAATTTCATCTACTTTTCGATTATGATGTTATAGTTATACCGTATGATTTGAATTTTCGGGATAAAATCGAAAAAACTGTTATTATTACAAATTGCGCCCTCTAGCAATTTTATTAGAAACTATCGTGTACCGTTGTATACGGTTGAAGGTACTTACCTTTCTCTTCCTAACAAGCTTAAATTTAGTAAAATCGGATAAGTCGTTTGGAAGTTACAGCGATTTTATTGTTTAGACTTTCAATAGCTTCTCCCACTCTTATCAAGGTCGGTACGCCAATGAGCCTTAAACCAAAATGATGCAGAATTGTCTAAGCTTTCCAATGATGTAATCAGAGTTATACCTTATTATGGGAATTTTCGGAGAAATTTAGAATTTAAAAAACAATTTTTAATTGTGCCCCCTTGTGGCGAAATGAGGAACTTAAAGTAATTTCCAGCAATTTCTCTTGACCACTTTACTCATAAAAAAATCTTTCCGAAAGTTGTACGATTAATGGCTTCCGAGATAAAGCCGACGTCCTCGCTTATTTGACCACCCGGTACATGCATGCTGTGATGAAGTCATTTACAAAACCTGCTAAATAATATTGTGACGTGTATTAATGTAAATTAATTAGGTTTCTCTAAAACCCTATTTCTTTTTACAGTAGTTAATTAAAAAAATAATTTAGGCGGCAACGATTTAAGCAATAAAAGTGATCATTTTTCCCCTCGGGAAAAAATTTCGTGCCGAATCTACTTTCAGAGATTTGTGACAATTGAAGTACCAGGGCCAATCATGTTTTATTACCCAAGCCAGTCCAATGACGTAGTTTCCTAAACAATGAAAATAGCCGGTATTACAGATACGGGTTTTATACATAAACTACAATGAAAATGTAAAATATTGTAAAAATTAGTTAAAATATACAAAATACAGACATAACAAAATTTCTTTCATGTAAAGTAGCAAAATGTGCTTTTTAAAAATTAATATAAATATGCCTACTTAGAACAGTTTTGAACCATTAACATTTTTATAAGCAATTTCTGGATTGTGTCTTTCAACAGATTTTTTGAAAATTTCCGCTGCTTATTTTTTTATTATTTCACTCGATTAATGTCAGCCGCCAGGGATTTTTAAAAACTTGCAATATAAAAACTAGGAAATAGGCATTTTTATATAATAAAAGTGGATTGAAGAAAAAGCTCTAATGAATAACAAACCACTAAAATTCGATGACCAATTTTGCATCGAAAATAAACAATTTGATTAAACCAATAAACAGTTTTGCTAAGATAATGATAATACAAACAGGGTCAAAATTATACAATTGGATTTATATTATTCATTCTTATTATACATAGACAATTCTTGCAAGAGGTAGGACTTAATAAATCGAAAATAATATCCCCAAACCAGCACGGTTTTCAGATGGGAAGATCTACCAATACTGCAATGCATGCTTTTTATGATGAACTAACTAAATTTATTGACGCAAGCGAGAGTCCCGTGGGGATTTTTTGCGACCTTAGCAGGGCTTTCGATTGTGTCAATCATAAAATTCTTTTCCAAAAGCTGATTAATTTTGACATTAATGGTTGTGCACTTGAGTGGATACGGTTTGTAATTGATCGCCAACAGTATGTTAGTTTAAGCAACTTTGATGGTAAGTCCAAACGAATGACAGATTCGCCACCCCTGAAAACTAATATTGGCGTTCCACAGGGCTCCGTTCTGGGCCCTGTGGTATTTTTATTATACTTAAACGACATTGATCTTGTGGGGGCTCATCGTACGGCTTTTGCCGATGTTGTGTCATTCCTGGTTTCAAACAGGTTTTCAAATATATTGGAGCAGATGTCAAATGGTGTTCTGTCTGAACTTTGTGCCTGGTTTAGGGAGAATTCGATGTTACTAAATGTAGACAAGACCCAGTTTGTTAGAGTTCATAATAGACAAAAAACGGATGATAGTATTAATTTATTTATTGATGATAAATCCTTGTGCCAAGGCCAGAGCACCAAGTTTATTGGTATTCACCTGGACGAATGTTTGACATGGAAGGTACATTGTGAACATGTTATGTCTAAACTCAATTCATCCTTTTATCTGTTTATAAATTTAAGATCTATGTTATAGGTAAAGAACACCTCATTATGTTGTACTACGCATATGTAGAATCGTACTTAAGATATGGTCTGACTTTCTGGGGGTACTTCGACCCTATTTAAAAATATTTTTGCAAAACAAAAAAAAATCTTAAGATGTATAGCAGGTGTTCCTAATCGGTATCGTTGTAGAGAGATTTTTAAAAATTTTAATATACTACCTCTTCCTAGCCTATATTAGAATTAGCAGTGTTTGTCTTTAGTAATAAAGGTGATTTTATACAAAACAGGAATGTGCACGGTTTTGATACAAGGCACAAAAATAGTTTTCGTGCTCCGCACTCTAGAGGATTAAGCCTATAATTCTCCTAAATGTCTGGGTGTTAGAGTCTACAATGTTTTGCCCGAAAAAATTAAGGATTGTAATAGTATACAATGTTTTAAAAAATTATTAAAATCATTTTTAATATCTGAATGTTTTTACAACTTGGATGAGTTTTTAATTGTCTGTCTTAACGCTTGAACATGTTTTATTTATATTGCGTATTGAAATGTTTTGTTTGTTGTTGTTCATTTTTAAATAGTAAGTTTCTAGTTTTAAATTGAAAATGTACCCTGACTATTCCCCTACAATTGTAAATTGTCTCTGGGAAAATAAACGATTTGATTTGATTTGATTTGATAGGACAATTTTGTGTTTTAATAGTTAATTAATAGAAACATGTGATTGATACCTACCCTACAGCATTGAATTCTATCAAATTTAATCTAACCTAACTTTATCATAACATAACCCTCATTTGCCTTGCAAAAAAATATTGAAAATGGAACATCTCTGTTTTCTTTTATCATTTTAACTTTCCTTCTGGACCATTTAATTTTATGAAGGAGGAGCGGTTTGATTGTGATGTTATTCTTCGGTCTCCATACATTCTTTCCAGATTTAGAATTTAAATATTATTTTCTGTGTATAGAAGGGCTACGCGTCTGTTTTTTTTATTTCTCTCTTCTTTATGTTTTATCGTAGATAGGGGGACCGGAACACTGGCAAAATATTTTTAAGATATTATTATTAGGTTTAGACTAAGCCAGGAAAAGAAGCTGCAGCTTAACAATACTTGCGAAAACATTTTTTTTTTAAAACCGACCAGAAAATATACACTTTCTGGACAACTTTTCGTCTAGAAAATAACCTTTTTCCGATCGCAAGACCGGAAAACTGACGTTAGAGACCGGACAAGATTTTTCCGGTTTCTGTTTTTTGTTTTTCCAATCGCTCTTTGATAATACAGGCTACCTTGATTTCGTTACTATGACAACAACATCTCGATGTATTGTCGAGTGACAGTTCGTTGATTTTTAATTTGTTGTTTATGTCAAACTTGTTTCGCGAGTTCGCAAATTTAACAATATCAATTCAGATTTTGAATTATCCGACACGGAAAATGAGATTTCAGAAGAAATTTTGGAAGCAGCAAGGAAAGCGACTTACGATATATTGCCAGTAAAATCAAAAGCCGGTACGAGAAGTCATACGACGCATTTAAAAATAATATAAAATAATTTAATGTAAGTATATCGAAGTGTTGGTCTTAAAAAAAATATTGTAGGGGAAAACGGGGCTGGAAGTTCCCGGGGTAAGTTGTTCCGACCGCAATAACTTTGTGAGGAAAAGAGGTAGCAATACATGTAAAGTACGCGGTAAGACCTTCTGCTGGCGCGCCCCGCCGCGCCGGCAGTCCGTTTAGTTACTTCGGCGATAGCCGTTGAGTGGCGGGGTGCATGGCGTTGTCAAAACATCACGTAAGTAAATTTTTTTGTGTTTAAACTATTTGGTCTATCTCTATTTATTATGGACCGATTCATGCGAAACTTTTTTTAGATTGTAGTGACATTAGTATGGTGTCATATTGCTTAAGTAGTTTTGTAATTAATTCTACTAGTTTGCCAGTATGTCAATTTCATTTGGGGCTATAAGTTCCTTCCCGGCGGGGCTAGTTTTAACTTCTAATCGTATCTAAAATTCCTAAGACCATTTTTCTTTTATTTTAAGGATGCGAAACTATAAACGAAAGACAGATAGAGGTAAGACCTCCGAGACATTGTTGCGCCAGAGGGAAACCTATTAAAACTGTTGCAAGATATCTTGCTATTTATCACATGACGCTACATCGATTTGCGACAAAATTGAAAGCTGGTGAGGTTCCTACGATAGGTTATAAACCCAGGCTAGTGTTTACCTTGAAACAGGAAAAAGAGTTGGCGAACGACATTTTAAAATGTTCCTCAATATACTTCGGTCTTCTGCCCGGAGAGATTCAAATACTCGCGTATGAATGTGCAGTAAAATTTACTTTACAAACATTCCCCCCTTATGGCACAAAAATCGAGAAAGTGGAGCTGACTGGTTCACTGGATTTATAAAGAGAAACCGCGACTTACCGATAAGAACCCCAGAAGCAACTAGTGCAGGACGTTCATCTGCATTTAACAGACATAACGCGAATGAATTTTTTACCAAGCTCAGTGAAACTCTACTGAAACATAAATTGACACCATCAAGACTCTGGAACCTGGACGAGACTTTGGAAACGACTGTAAGCCAAGGAAGATCGTGGCCCAAAAAGGTACAAAACAGGTCGGTGCCATAGTGTCTGCTGAGCGCGGCACTTTGGTTACTGTAGAGCTAGGAGCTAGCGTACCAGTAATATTTTATTTTGTTGTTTTTTAAGTTTAATTCTGCATAGAATAAACATTACATAATATATTTTTAGAAATGATTGTTTTATTTAAGAAAGGCTATGTTATTTTCAAAGTATATTGTCATAATCTAAGCGAAACAATTTGCCTTAAAGGTGGAACAACTCGCCCCAAAGCGGGGCTGAATGTTCCGCTCCGAAATTTGACACAAATTGGTTTCTGTAAAAAAAACTATTGAGATATTAGTAGAAGTAACTTCATTGTTGGAAAAAACGATAAACATTCGTTTAATTTTGTCACATTTAAAAATTAAACTTCATGTTTTTTTTAATAAAACATCATGTCATATGAAAATCGGAACTTCCAGTCCCGCTCTCCCCTACGTCACGCAACCGAAAATTAGTGCTTTCCAAGTCTCTCCAAGCTTGTCTCGACGTGAAAAACACTACTTTCCGGTCTTGTAACGTAAATTACTATTTTACCATTTTACGAAAACCCTTGATGCAATAATTGGAACTGTACCGGGTGGTCACCGCCAGGCTGGCCATAGGAAATTACATGTAAATTTTGCTACCCTTAAATATTGGCTCCCCTATTAAGTTTACATCAAAATTGTACTAGACTTTTTTGAAGGTCCTTGTATCCCGGACTCGTACACCAAATTTCATCATTTTCTGATAAGCCAATTAAAATTTATTTAAAAAAAACTCTTTGTAAAATTCTTAAAATTTAAACACTTTTAATTAGTGTTGCCGTCGAGACGAGAGATTCTCGTCTCTCGTCTCGTCTGGCCCTCTCTCGAATAAAGCTCCGAGACGAGACGAGAGAAGTACACTCTCTCATCGAGAAATTCTCGTCTCTGTCGATCTCTCTCGATCTCTCTCGAGCAAAAAAGTTAGTTTTTTAAGCTTTTTAAAATCTTCTTAAATTCCTCTTTGCAAAAATATACATAATGTCTATATTTGGACCAGCGGTTTTCGAGTTATTTAACTGCAATAGTTTCATCTAGTTAGCCGTGCCTGGCCATTCAGAATAACATATCGTCGGCTTTATCACGAAAAGGCGTAACTCAATATTTACAACTTTACAGGAGAGCAAATTTAAAAAATGACGACTTTATATTTGAGGCTGGCACTAAGTTTTGAGTTTTTTTGAGGTTTTTTTGGAGAGATATGTTGGAGTTGAAGTAAAACTAGAACCCTATGTTACTTATTTGATGTATATACTCTAAATATTAGTAATATTAATTATTTATTGAGATACGCCTTTTTGTCATAATATTAATAATTGGTATGGAATAGATACGCCCTAGTAGTATCAATCAGAAGGTACTGATAAGGTGATTTTTATATAGAAAAAACGTTTATTAGTATTGTTATTTTACTACTACGTAGGTACCTATAAACCAAACATACAAAAAGTCAAAAAAATAAATACAAAAAACGATTAAAGTGAGTGGGTAGGTAATGATAGTAAGTACTTTTTATTATTTTAAAATAAAACTATACACATTATTAATTTTAAACTAATCTAATTAAGTAACTTAAAGTCAATTAACCAACAAGTAATTAAAAAATGACAATTCGGCAAGTTTACCAATGCAAATATCTTTAATTTACAAAATAATACTTTAACTAAAGTAAACAAAAATCAAGAATTGTTTTTAGGACAAAGATCCGTATTAACTAATTTGTTACTCAACACAAAATAGGCAACAAAATAAATGTTTAGACTTTGTAAGAAAATATTTTAAAATATCAACAAGAAAGAACAAACAATAAAGAAGATTAATATTATAATATTTTAGTCGGCAAAGATTTAAAAAAGAGAATGTCCTCTGGTAATCTGATTACAGGTTTGTCACCAGAGCAAAGCTATAGTAGGTCTTGGTATTTTACTAGTGAAATTGGTTTTGGGCCATTATTCAATTTAAAAAAAAGCATGGAAGGTACTAATTGCCGTTTTAAGGTTATTGTTCTATATTCACCCAAGTGGCTGGTTTTAAAGAACATCTTATCAAAGCTTTCCTTTTTTACCGACTGATTTAAAACTATTGTATTACCGTCTGTATAAATATTGCATTGACGCCAAATGTACCGATTAGCAGATAAGAACGCAAGGACCTATGTCGAGAAACACGCTGCCTGGTTCAAAAAAGAATATGACTAATAGGCGTAACTTGAGGTACGCCTATTTGTCATATTAAAATGTTGCAGTATTTGAGATAGGGCTTTCTTTTTTCTGTCTGTACAATACAAACGGTTTGACTTTGAGGTACGGCCCTTCGTAACAACAAAATATGAGCTATCCCGGGTTTAAAAATAGACAAAGCTCATTTTTGCCAAATATTGAGTTACGCCTTTTCGTCATAAAACCGACGATATTATTATGACGTTTTATCGCTGGATAAAGTTATTTGCAGTCAAATAACTCGAAAACCGTCGGTCCAAATATGGACATTATATATTATTGATAAGAGGAATTTAAGAAGATTTTAAAAATCTCATAATAGACAGGGTGTCCCAAAAAAAATATTTTTTAAATTTGCTGAGGTTCTGTCATATTGCACACAATTTATGTCAAATATGATAGAACCTAACCTAAACGCGTTAAAATTTTGCTTGGTTTTTACTATATTTGGTTTAAATCACGAGAGAAGCGAGACGAGACGAGAGAAGGTCGTCTCTCGTCTCGTCTCGCCCTCTCTCGACGAGACGAGAGATCCATTTTATCTCGTCTGACGAGACGAGACGAGAGAAGACCTTCTCTTGTCTCGCGGCAACACTACTTTTAATTGGTTTATTAGAAAATTTGGTGTGCGAGTGCATCCATACACGGACCTTTAAAAAAAGTCTTATAGAATTTTGGTGTAAAATTAATAAGGGAGCCAATATTATGTATAAGTATATAACTTTACAAATCTATCGCTGTCTGGTTTATTTTCCTCGCCATTATTTATTTTTAATTCATCTTAAATGGGATTTAAATCATTTCAAACTAATTATAGTATTTTTACAGCTTTTTAAACACTTGAAGCCGCAATTAACAATAAAATCTACACTCAATAAAATAAATACCCAAGCATCCATAAACAGTATTTAAATCGACATTTCATTTTAAACAAAAACTTGAATTAAATTTAGAAAACCATTAATTTAATTGTCATAGTCATATTACCAAGCAATAGCGTAGCAGAATTTTTTTCTAGGAGGATGCCAATTAAATTTTTATTACTGTTATTACCATTTTATTATTATTATTATTTTTATTAGATGGTCAATCGACGCCGACGACGAGTTCCTGTCTTCCCTATTAATTTTACATCAAATTGGGATTGGACCTTTTTGAAGGTTCTTATTTTATTATATGGTGGACTTGAATACCGTAATTCCGTCTTACTTTGCCCACCGTGGGGTAACTTTGCCCAGCTACATCTCATAAGTAATTAATTGTTGAGTTAAAACTGGCGACAGTGGAAAGTGTGGCAACATTCAAAACCGAAGGTTAACATCAGTCGGCCATCGTTTATTCTTGTTTACAAGCTCTAACCGGCGTGTTAAGTGTTTTATAAAGGTAAGTACTTTTGTGCATTTTTGATCGGTTTTTTTACCCGTTAGAGTAAGGCCTGTCCACAAGTTATTAATAAAGGATATATTTTGGAAAATTATTGTAGTATACTTTGGAATTTTGGGAAAGCACTGATATTATTGGTTAAGTAAAATTCTAAACCTTAGTATTTTTTTAAAAAGGCACAATAAGTGGGCAATGTTACCTTCTAAACTTTTATCAAATTATTTTTTAAGTTTCAGTAAAGAAAACATTTATTGATTGTTTTTAATCTGTTGCAGGTTATGTAATGGTTAAGTACAAACGAAAGTTGGGTGCTAGGCACTACAAAAACTATACAGAGGAAACGTTAAATCAAGCGGTTGCTGCCATGAGAAGGGGGCTTAGTAGTAGAAATGCAGAAGAACAATTTAAGATCCCTAGAAAAACTTTGTTGTGTAAGATGAATAAAAAACACACAAACAGTAAAATTTTTAAGGAAGTCTACAACTGGGGGATACATTTTTCCCATTAAAGATAATATATCGGATATATCTCCATTCGACATTAAAACAAAATTGCCAACACCTTCGGTGGATCGACGAGGTGTTTATATATTATTTGATAAGTTACCATACGGCTTTAAATACTTGTTAAGGTTGAATTCTCAACGTCGTTCAATTTATTACCAACCTATAACCTATTTCGCTTTGTTTTTTCAAGTTTATTATTTTTTAAACTAACATTTAAATAAAATCAGTATCGTCGGTACATTACTTACGTAATATCTGATATATTACAAAAATATCAATTTATTTCATTGCTAATTTTGGGAGAATTGTATAGTGAAAGAACAATGAGTGACAATGACATAATAATGTTAAAAAAAATCTTACCCACTATTTTTCGCTATACAATTCTCCTAAAATAAGTTATGAAATTCCTTGATATTTATTAAATATGTCAATTATTACCTATAGAATATCATGTCGATACTGATTTTCTTTAAATTTTGTGTAAAAGCTAGAAAACATAAAAAAATCTACGCGAAATAGGTTATAGGTTGGCAAGCATGTTGATACTCCCACCTTAAGTAAAGTTTTTAATGTGTGTATTAGTTGAATTTTTTGTCTGTTCCTATCTTTGTTTATTTTGATGCACTTTAGGTTACAACTTATTTTTGGTACCTAGTGTTAGGTGTAAAATAGTTTAAAGGACGTTATTTGTTGGTCTGAATAAAAGAAAGTTTAATAATAGCTGCATTTAATGATATTTTTCCTTTTTTTTGCAGGTAAAGTTATATACAGGATTTTTAAAACACATTTTACTGGGCAATGTTACCTATATAATCTCCAAACTTTGCTTTTAAAGGCTTTTTTCAGGGGTGGGCAATGTTACCAAAAATTCAGGGTAACTTTGCCCACCAACTTTTTTATTTTTTTTTAATGAAGTTCTGGTGTCATTGACCTACCCTTAGAAGACATGAATTAAGAAAGTATGTACGTTAGGTTGCTATTTTTTGTCTGTAAAAAAACATCCAGGTAAAAATAATATTTTTAAAAAACCTAAAAAAAGTGGGCAAAGTAAGACGGAATTACGGTACCACATTTTAATATCTTCTAATAAGCCAATTACAATTCATTGCAATCTTTAGTCCAAATATTGATAATGCACATTTTTATTAATACCATTTTTAATGTGATCTTTTGATAGTTCCTCTTTGTACAAATCTGTGTTCATTTTCTGTACTTCAATCTACAATTTGAAACATTTGGTTTATTGTTTAATCCCAAGGTGCATTCGTCGGTAAAACAAACATTGTGTGACAATTTCCTATCCTCATTTACCCTTTTTTAAACACAAAACAAAATTTTGCTCCTTATATTTCATCATCTTCCTTCAATTCCAGATGTTTTTGATATTTATACATTTGTAATTTGCGTAGTACTGTTAAGTGATGCTTATTATTTTATTCTAAAGTGTGACCAGTAAAGTCCGCATCATATGGGAGTTTATTAATAAGTTTATTCGAAATTTGACATCAAGTTCTGCTTTGATCAAGATGAAAATTAAACAAAAAAATAGTAGTCACGTGATTCGCATTATCTGTCAAAGTTAATTTTTTTCCAAGTTCCAAAGTTTATTTGTTTTTGACCCTGTATAAGGCAACTTCATAAAATAAGTATTTTTGAAAATGTAGTTTGTGTCTGAAAGTAATACACCTTAATATTAAGACAAAGAAGAACACAGTGTCATCCGTAAAGTGTTCATAAAGTGGAAAATAAAATTTAGTGGTTAGTAAAAAATCAAAATTATCTTATGCAGCTGAAATTTTGCATGTGGGCTAGAAAGTGCATTTAAAAAACTTTTTCTAATAACTTTTTTCGATATTTTCAGAAATACCTTTGAATTATTTTTTGGAAAAAATTAAAATTTGACAGATAATGCGAATCACGTGACTACTATTTTATTGCTTAGTTTTCATCTTGATCGAAGCAGAACTTAATGCCAAAGTCAAATTTTAATAAAGCTATTAATAAAAAAAATCCCATATGATGCGGACTTTACTGGTCACACTGTATATGGAGTAAAAGTGCTAAATCTGAATTTCTTTTGCTATACCATCGAGTATATAATTATTTTGCTCTCAGCAGTAATTATTTATTGAATCGGTGAGTGGAAGAACAGTATAAGTGCAAATCGTTAGTTTTTCCGAAATGCGCCGCACTTGTACTGTTCTTTCACTCAGCCGAAAATTTAATAGTTTACCGTTGTGGTAGGAGGATGGATGATGTACTGTTGTTTCAATATATGATAGGCCTTTGGATTTTAAGCACAATTTGGCTATCTCTCGCTATTTGGCACTTGTATTGTTCTTCCACTCACCGATTCAATTACAGTACCTTTACTCTTAAAATTACGAACAATAATCAGGACTGAGGAAAATCTTCTAAAGACTGACACCCCGTGGGGCAAAGTAGTGTCGTATTCAACCCTGATGGGGCTGCCTACCGACTAAACTCCCCATGTTCCTGCGGTTTCCGCGCCATGGGCGTATAAACCTTCAGACCACTCGCTTAGTATTACATCATTGTTTCAGAACTTCTTCATTTGGAGGACGTCATCTTTGTGGAACGGCCTTTCTGAGACCGTGTTTCCAACGCACCGCTCCTAGAGCGCCTTGAAGGATTTTTCCTATAGTGCTTGTGCTCGATCTTAAAAAAAAAAAAGTGCTCTACTGAAGCAGTAGTAAGCTGTTAAAGGTGTTAGTTATGATTGTTGTTAGCGACTTACTGTGATAGTGTTTGTGTAACCTAATAATTGTTATGTTTTTCTTGAATACGGTAAAGTATGTTGAAACTAATAAGAAATGAAATATTTAGTAATATTCCACATTATCATAATTATTACTGGGGGGTTCATTGGGGTATGTGACAGCCGTATTAATTTTTTTGGAGTTTTACTAATAGTTTTAGGGCTGAGGCGACTTTTAGCGGATAAACTAATGGAGAATGTTGCCCCCTTCGCCCTTCTATGTCACTGTTTAATTACAAAATCGAATTTACCTGCTTTTGCGCCATTTGACCTGACTAATCGTTTTTGTATTCCATTATAAATTTCGTGCAAGAAGAGTTATCTTCTGAATTAACCCCTCTTAATTAAGTATACCTACTTAATTTGACCGTATTCGAATTAATCTATCTATATCGTACAAGGGACTACTTAGAATCTACAATGTTACATAAAGCTACATGTTATATTAATCACAGAACAAAGCAATACCATTAATTACGTAGAATAAATATTAGTTAGGTACAAAATATGTAAAAACCTTGAGTAAAAAGGAGTATTTATTTTGTAGATTAATCATATTATAAAAATGTAGTATGGCATGGCACACGTCAAATAAATAAAACAAAAATAAGCATCCGTCATCTTTACTTAAAAACTTTGGTAGGATTTTTTCGCATAAGATTCACAAAGCCAACAGTACTCAGCCGCCTATATCTCTCCCATGGTTTTTAATTCTGATGGAATCGTTTCTCCTATTCTTCACTAAAATCCGCTTAGATTTTCTGGAAAATAGAAAGTGTATCTTAAAACTCGTGGGACAACACAGTTTGGTAAAATTAGTGAGCATCTTTTTTACTAGTACTCCTTCGGAATGCTGTAAAGGTCTTCTTACTGAAACCAAGTCAGGATATGTTGTTGTACACTTGTTACGATTAATTCCCTTTACGTTCATAGAACAGAAATAGCATCAATGTAGTTTTTTCACTCTATTCATAGTACACAACCAAAGGCTTCTAATAAATAAGGAGACAAAACATTTCATTCATAAAACGCGATTTGTTTACAATCATACATCCTTGGGCAAAATGGCAACGCTGTATGCTTTAGACTATTAGGATATATTAATCCGGTGTTAGAATAATCCAGTTTTTTACACACCACTCACTGGCGATCCATTATTGTGAGCTAAGAAATAACACTCAATACTTATACAGTGTGTGTATAAAGTCTGGAAACGGCTTAATAACATCACAATTTACTGGCCGATTTAAACCAAATTCGGTACAGTTGTGTAAGAGGATCTAACGCACCGAATGACGATATTGGAGTTGTTGCCAGCTTTTTAGTTTGTCTGGAATTCGAACGAATTTTATATTTTTAAATATAACACCCAGTATATTTTTACATTTTTAAATTTCACATAAAATTATAATTATTTTTTATTAAATGCATTATTAGTCTATACTTCATAGTTTCCGAGATATGGACTCTCGAAAAGTGACATTTTTGAACTTTGACAGCTTATAACTTTCTAACAGTACGTCTTAGAGCAAAACGGCTTACATGTCCCTATCTTCAATTTTTATTATCTTCCCAAAAAAATCAACTTCCGGTTAAACCGGATGTAACTCGAAAGCAGGAAATATAGTTGTTCCGGTTTAACTGGAAGTTGATTTTTTTGGGAAGATAATAAAAATTGAAGATAGGGACATGTAAGCCGTTTTGCTCTAAGACGTACTGTTAGAAAGTTATAAGCTGTCAAAGTTCAAAAATGTCACTTCTCGAGAGTCAATATCTTGGAAACTATGAAGTATAGGCTAATAATGCATTTAATAAAAAATAATTATAATTTTATGTGGAATTTAAAAATGTAAAAATATACTGGGTGTTATATTTAAAAATATATAAACCCCGCCATGATCGCTGCTACAAGGCCGCCGCGTAGTAAAAATATTCGTAAAATGGAGTAAAGCGGCCATACATTATTGTCATATGATCTCCCTAAAACAGTATAATTTGATGTACCTACCTACTTAATTTGGAAATAAATAATGTTAGGAGTAGTAAATTTAAAAAAAAACGCACACATATTTAATATATTATTTTAACTTAATAGATACGCATTACAAATGGATCTAACATAATCAATATAACCTTCGTTTTCAAACACAGGCGGTAGATCTAAGGAAATCAGCTTAAGTTTGTCATCATTGATTTATGCCAAAACGTTTTCTGATCGGGACCAAACGTAAACACTGGGGTCTCCTTGTATTAGAAGTCGTTGTACACAACACTTTAAGCAATTTTTTTTCACACACACACCGAAACTTTAGAATAAAATAAAAATTAAACCATGCAAAGTTAAATTTTATTTGCAGTTTTAAAATACATAAGTTACTAGAACAATAAATTAAACATTCAAATCAAAGGTTCAAAGTGACGTCCTTCCTCTTCAATGCATAGATTAATTCTTCTTAAAAAATTCAGACGAACTCCATCCATGGAATATTCCTTTCTTTGCTATGCTATGTTTAAGGTTGAAAATAAATTAAGATGATTTCGTATTCATCACATGCAAGCAATGTTATTTTAGAGTTTTTCTCCAAAACGGTTAGATTTATCGAAACAAAAGTAGTATACTTTTTTATGTCAAAAGGTTAGGAGAATAAAAATATTCTGTCAAAATGCGCATACAGTATAGGACGAAAAAGTTGGGACCACTCAAATTAAAGTATAGGCTCCTATGTGGTGCCCTCTATAAAATGCGAAAAAACGGTGGGCAAATTTGTGTTCCTCATGCCGAAAAAGCCCCATATACGAGATTTCGTTAAAATATTATGAGCGTGGCAAAAGGTATTGCAAAAAAAACTGCAAATAAAATTTAACTTTTCCACCCTGTAACTCCGCTAATAATCAATTTTCGAAAAAATCTTATAGGAAGAGATAGCATTTATTTTCGGTCTAGAATTATTCCCTAAATTGTTTGCTCATCATTTCCGGACACCCTGTGTAATTCATAACGAGATATCTTTAAAACTTTACGTTTTAGGCTTGATATAATATGTTTTGCTACTAACTTTATACCTTTCCGAAAATACCTAATGAAAGTGTCATTTTATGTATACGACCTTCTTAATTAGAAAAGGAATTAATAATAACTAATTACGCAGTCAACCTAAAACTCTCGAAAGAGGGAGCCTTTCGTGGTGCGAAGTCTCTAAACCTCAAAACAATTTATGAATAAAACATAAGTTTGTAGTACAACGTAAACGGGACCGGCAAAGTTTGTTGGGAATTTTCTTATTCTGTCTGTTATCACTGTCACTTTCAGACTATTTCTTTATTGGGAATTCCTTTGACGGAATAGCTGTTAATTTCAGGGTAAAATTTTAGCGTTTTGTCAAATAAATTATTGGAAATTGATGGCATTTGTGTAAACTAACGCTTATTAGCAGGGACTAACAAACATTTCTGGTGGTGTTTCATCTACTCGAAAAGAAAGTATAGGTATTTTTTCAAAGTTTACCTACATAGGTACTCCTCGAATTTAAAATAAAAATACTTAAGTTATCTACTTAATAGTAACTGGCTGCTACTATTTGTCTAACCACCCCAGTGTTTCCCCCATAAATATGTTCACCCAATGCATGCACCCAGGCCCCGATTAACCACTAGGGCAAATAGGCCATAGACTAAGGCGCCACGAACGAAATAGGCGCCGTGGCTTTTTAACGAATTTCAGTGTACAGTAGGGTTATTTTTTATATTTGCGTACCCACCTACAGGGCTTAATATAAGTGACAGAAAAAAACTTTTAATACAAAAGTTGCATAATGTTTCCCGTCATATCTTTTAGACTTATTAAAAAAAACATCTGCACATCGGAAAGTTAAAAAACAAATGAAAGTCTTCTTTTTTTAAATGGAACACCCTATTTTTTTTTTACCAGGGCGAAAGATCTCTTTCTCCTGATTTCAAAAATATATAACATGTCATCATTTAATCCAGTCGTTTGTGAAATATTTGAGTTTTTGATTAATTTAATTGACTATAATCTAGTCGGCGTTCCGCATACTTCAACGTGTATATCCCATTTTCCTTACTGAATCTTTCAATTTAAAGTAAAGTGACAAATATGTCACGTTGAAGTATGCGGAACGCCGACTAGATTATAGTCAATTCAATTTTTCAAAAACTTAAATATTTCACAAACGGCTGGATTAAATGATGACATGTTATATATTTTTGAAATGAGGAGAAAGAGATCTTTCGCCCTGGTAAAGAATATATATTTAAAAAAAGAATACTTTCATTTGTTTTTTAACTTTCCGATGTGCAGATGTTTTTTTTTAATAAGTCTAAAAGATATGACGGGAAACATTATACAACTTTTGTATTAAAAGCTTTTTTCTGTCACTTATATTAAGCCCTGTAGGTGGGTACGCAAATATAAAAAAAAACCCTGTACATATAATAATAATTATTTTATACATTTAAATCACTATTTAAACTATGGCATAATTGCTAATTATCATACCTATAAAGTATACAGAACATTCCACATTCCAAACTAAACAAAAATATTCTAAATTAAAGTATTAGGTAAGGCTATTTAGTTATCAGATCTCGTGAAATCAACTTCCTTCGACGACATTATTCAAAATTTCTCGAGTCAAAAATGTCGAAAAAAACATTTCTAGTATCTTAGTACTCTTAAAAATATGTCGTTATTTTTAAAATTACCTTTAATAAAAGTTTTTGGGCATTGGGCCACGCAAACTGTTCCTTATTACCTTTATATTTTTTGCTCAAAACATTTACATATATTATTTTATTTGTTGCTGTCATTGATCTCGTTAATAACGAGTCGTCATTGGATATGGTGTTTTAGAAGCAATCCCTATACTTTAGTTTATATCATTTTGTGTATTTATAAGGAACCAATCTACCAATATCATTTAATTCTTAGCGCCGAATTTGTGTTTTTATGTGCTTTATTTTTTTTGTATCTTAATTAGCTGGATTAGTCGATTAGATTTTGTGAACTTTGGAAACTACCAAACTCTCATTAAGTTATGGTATTTTGAGTTAATTGTTTTTATTCATTTCATATTTTGTAAACATTAATCATTAATGTTAAGTTGTTTGATTATACTTCAATTTTTTGTTTTATAATTTTCCCTGAGTACTTACATGTATTATACGTTTAGGCACAAATTTGATCATCCGTATCATGACACTTTTTTAAAATCCATTTCGAAATTGAAAAAATAGGCTCCAAAATTTGTCTGGCCTAAGGTGTCAAACGACCTTAACTCGGCCCTGCATGCACCCTCTTGGATTTCTAAAAAACCTTTGAATTTACATTTTTATAGACAAACGGATAATTAGGAACTATTCACAACACGTTGAACTACCAAAACCGACACGACTTCATTAGGCGTTTCGTTACACGCCGATATGTATGCCTGAGATAGGTAAAAGCCAAAAGTGACAGAATACATTTTTTTTAAATTAGTTGTTTCAGGCCCAGTTGTATAAGTGTCGAATAATCAGAACATTATTATACCAGAGCAACACGAATTTTTTTCGGGGCGCTCTATTGACACTAACCTCTTAATTTATCAACAATATCTATCCGATGATCCAATCATAATATTCTTATTGCAAAGCTTGCCGACCTCGGTGTACATGGTGATCTCCTTCGCTTGTTTTCATCCTATCTTTTTGGCAGAACTCAGAGGATTACTATTTGTAACATTTTATCCAGACCTATACTGGTCACTTCGGGGGTACCTCAAGGTTCCCATCTGGGACCCCTGCTTTTCTCACTATACAGGGTGTCCCGAAATTAGCTGACAATATACATATACATCCAAAAATAAGACTAATACCCTCTATTAATATACCTTCAAAAACGCTTCGTTATGGGGCTAGAGCCCCCCGAATTGGAGCTATGATAAGCAGTTTTTTCACAATATCTCAAAAACCGATTAGGGTATCGAAACAAAATTTGATGCATGTTTTACCCATGACAAGACGCAATAAACGATTTAATTAATAATCGGTTTTTGAGATATTGTGAAAAAACTGCTTATCATAGCTCCAATTCGGGGGGCTCTAGCCCCATAGCGAAGCGTTTTTGAAGGTATATTAATAGAGGATTTTAGTCTTATTTTTGAATGTACTTTATCTCCTTAAAATATTGTCAGCTAATTTCGGGACACCCTGCATATTAACGATATTTATAAATGTTTCATCTATTCGTATTTTCTTCTCTACACCGACGATCTAAAAATATATTATGCAGTTTGCTCTGTGGAGGACTGTAGGCACTTGCAAGAGGACCTCAACAGGGTCGCTATGTTTGGTAAAAAAAAATAAACGTTTCTTAAACTACAAAAAATGTTTTAATATCTCCTTTACTAAAAATATTAATTTTATTATGTTTGACTATTACTTAAATGGTGACCCTTTGAATCGAGTGGCGCAAATCAAAGATATCGTTGTATTTTTTGACTGTAAGCTTACATTTAACCCGCACATAGACTATGTTGCTAATAAGTGCTCTCGAATGTTAGGATTTGTAGCTAGAGTATGTAAATATTTTAGATCGGAGAAGGCAATAAAGTCAATTTATTTTGCATATGTTTATAGTAGAGTAAATTTCGCCAGTGTTGTATGGAATCCTTATTATGAAAAAAAATTAAGTTAGACTTGAACGTTTGCAAGGTAAATTTTTAACATTTTTAAGTTGGAGAGTTAATGGGGTGTATAATGTACCTAGTATTTATTTTATAAGAGAACAATTCGGATTTGCATCTCTGGAAACCCGAAGAATACAATCAGATTTAATTCTTGTTTATAAATTCATGAATAATCTTTACAACGCGCCTCATCTCCTCCAACAGTTTTCTCTGCATGTACCTTCTAGACATTTGGCATCGACCATCTGATATTGGGACATAATAATATCCCCAGATTAGTAGTGGACCGTAACGAGCCCAAACACCGAGTTATGAATTGCGTTTTTGTGCTTTTTGTTACATTTAATTAGGTTTTCAAAATATTTTGTGGTTATGGTGTCTTTTATTCCGGAATATTTGCCCAAGCCAGTATACAGGGTGTCCCGAAATTAGCTAACAATATTTTAGGGAGATAAAGTACATCCAAAAATAAGACTAATACCCTCTATTAACATACCTTCAAAAACGCTTCGTTATGGGGCTAGAGCCCCCCGAATTGGAGCTATGATAAGCAGCTTTTTCACAATATCTCAAAAACCGATAGGGGTATCGAAACAAGATTTGATACATGTTTTACCCATGACAAGACGCAATAAAAGATTTAATTAGCTTAACTTTATTCCTTCCAGTGGCGTCCCACTGGGTAGGTAGTTGGGAGAATATTGCCCTAAGTTTTTTATTTTTAGGATGTTTTAACTTCAGGTACAATTTTTAGAAGCCTCGAAGTATTTTGTTGAAAAAAGGTATTCTTGATTCATTGAGGTAGGATGCACCATTTTCCAGTAAAATCGATTTTAAAATTTTCGGTTTTTTGAAATCCGGTGAAAAGGCTGAGGTTTTTTTTTGCATATCTCAGCAAACACTTAATATGAAAACATGAAATTTATTAGAAGTTCTACTAGCGACAAGGCATATGTATTAAAGGATGTTACTTTAAAATATTTTTCCAGTGACGTCGCACAGCCTTAAGTAAATATTAGATACTATTATTTTTTTAAATTTCATAGTTTTAATGTAAGTTTTTTTAATTTTAAATTTTTTGTTAATAAAACCTTCTATTATGGTAATTTGACAGAATGTAACGTTTTTAAATTAAACATATTTTTAGATTCCTTTGTTTTTAAATATTTATTCATGGAGATTTTAAGAGAGTTTTAAAATAAAACAAAAAAGAATAACAAATTGCATATCTAATTTGATTGTAAACCACACGGGAAACTAATTCATAAGCAAGTACCAGTCATGTGTCCCCAAAAATAATAATCAAGGGGATTTAAATCAGGTGATCTTGGTGGCCAGGCTATGGCCAGCAATCCACCTGGTAATTTTCTTCAAGCCAATTCCTCACTTGACGTCTGTAGTGAGCTGGTGCCCCATCATGTTGAAAGAAGTGCCCTAAACGTAAGTCCAGTGGAACATTATCTAATAAATCCCCAAGTTGATTATGTATTATTATTATTTGTCGCTAGTAGAACTTCTAATAATTTTATGTTTTAATATTAAGTGTTTGCTGAGATATGCATAAAAACCTTAGCCTTTTCACCGGATTTCAAAAAAACGAAAATTTTAAAATCCAATTTACTGGAAAATGGTGAATTCTACCGCAATGAAACAAGAGTACCTTTTTTCAGCAAAAGACTTCAAGGCTTATAAAAATTTTACCTAAAGTTAAAAAATCCTACAAATAAAAAACTAAGGGGAATATTCTCCTAACTACCTACCCAGTGGGACGCCACTGGAAGAAATACAGTTAAGATAATTAAACCATTTATTTCGTCTAGCTATGGGTAAAACATGTGTCAAATTTTGTTTTGATACCCTAATCGGTTTCTGAGATATTGTAAAAAAACTGCTTATCATAGCTCCAATTCGGGGGGCTCTAGCCCCATAGCGAAGCGTTTTTGTAGGTATATTAATAGAGGATTTTAGTCTTATTTTTGAATGTACTTTATCCCCTTAAAATATTGTCAGCTAATTTCGGGACACCCTGTATAGAGTGTCGCGTAACTAAGAGGCTATACAGTAACAGGAGATAGTGGACTTGAAAATATGTCATTTAATTTCATTTCTTATACGGTTAAAGAGATACATTTGATAAATTGTGCGTTCTTAAGCGAACATGACGTATTTTCAAGTCTACTATCTTCTGTAACTTCTGTTGCTGTATTTGCCCCTTAGTTATGAGAGATCCTGTATATATATCGATAAGTAAATGGTTTAACTATGCCCTTTCTTAATTTGATAATAGATGAGTTAACCAAAATGGTGTTGGTACTCACTATTAAACTAAAATAATAAACACCAAGAAAATCTGTCTCTGAAATATATACAATTCAAAAGTAAAATGTTTAAAACACACACTACGCAAAACAGCGTCTTTAAGTCCCAAAGCAAACAAGTTTATTTGATTAACGAACTGCAGTGAAAATCTTTTTTGCCAATTCAGTCACTGCTATAAAACCCCCGCGTGTGTCATCGCCCTAAATGCAAATGTAAATATAGTTTTTACAGCATTTTTAAGGTCCATAAAAAAACCCTTATTGAATTATTATATAAGGTCCTAGTTCGAAACATGTTTCAAACATAATTTTTCGTTGTGTATTTTATTGCAACTGTAAAGTTAACCTCTTTTTTTATATTTGTATACAGGGTCGTTTTTATGTATGGAAACGGTCGATTATTTGCTAAAGTAAGATAGCTAGCGAAGAATGTTAAATACAAAACTTTTAGGGTTTTTAGAAATCTATTGCACTTCACATAAACTAAGTATACAGGATCAGTCAAAAAGTCATGGAAGAACAAAGTTACTTTATTTTAAATCGAACCTCCTGTATATTATTCAATATTTTAATTATTTACAAGATTCTTAAAAAAAATGTTAAGCACACCACATACCCAATCTTAACCGTTTTCGAGATATCGAGTTTCGAATATCGTTTTCAAATAAATCTAATAACAATAATAAAAAAGACAAACTAAGTTTTAGTAAACAACAATTAGAGATCATATTTTATAAGGTGCTCAAAGTGTCCACCGTTTACCTCCTGGCAGTAATGAATTCGGTGAACAAAATTTTGTAGCGAATCTAAAAGGATATTGGGAGCAATACTGGAAATTTCATGCATTATTCTTTGTTGCAAATCTTCGATATTTTGTGGCCTATTTTTGTACACTAAATTTTTGATATGGCCCCACAGGAAAAAGTCAAGAGGGGTCATATCAGGAGACCTAGCAGGCCATTCAATTGCACCTTTGCGCCCAATCCATTTACCAGGAAGAGTTTCCTCTAGATATTCCCTCACCATCCGTCCAAAATGTGGTGGAGCCACATCTTGTTGAACCCATATTTGTTCAGCCGGTAAATTGGGATTATTATGGTTTGGGAATAATCGTCTGAGCTGCGGAACAATATTCTCTTGTAAAAGTAATAAATATCGTTCAGAGTTCAAATTTCCATGTATAAAATAGGGTCCTATGACGTTTCCACCAACAATGCCACACCAAACATTGATTTTTGTGGTCGTTGGGTATGAACTCGTTCCATCCAATATGGATTTTGGTCTGACCAATATCTACAGTTCTGTCGATTTACGTGCCCGTTTAAATAAAACGTTGATTCATCAGAAAATAAAATGTGGTTGACAAAGTTGACATTTTGATACAATTTATCCATAATGATTTCGCAAAACTGAATTCGTCGATCAAAATCGTCTTCACTCAATTCTTGTAACAAATGAATTTTTTATGGTTTGAATTATTCTCTTTTGGTAATTTTTTTAATGCAATATTGACTCATATTATGATTTAAAGCCCGCTCTTGCGTCGAATTTATTGGATTTTCTACCACATCTAACATGACATTTAGAGACTTTTCTTCATTAGTAACGCTTACCGGTCTTCCACTTTTTGGTCGATCTTTCACACCTCCAGTTTCATGAAAACGCTGCAATGTTTTGGAAACAGTTGATTTAGTTATAGGTTCCCGATCTGGATGCAATTCATTAAAAATATTCACCACTTGGGTAAAACTCCGTGTTCTATCGCCGTACCCTATCATCATTAAAATTTCAATGCGCTCGGTATCACTTAAACGTGTCATTTTTACACGAAAATTGTTCACAAATTGTAAATGTAAGTATTTTTGGCATATCTGTTGTCAAGATGACAAAACAACATTGTTATGGAGATAAATATTTTTTAAGGTAACTTGATGGACTAGAAGAATTTAAAAATTAATGAATGTAATAATTTATTTGAAAACGATATTCGAAACTCGATATCTCGAAAACGGTTAAGATTGGGTATGTGGTGTGCTTAACATTTTTTTTTATAATCTTGTAAATAATTGAAATATTGAATAATATACAGAGGGTTCCATTTAAAATAAAGTAACTTTTTTCTTTCATGGCTTTTCGACTGATCCTGTATACTTAGTTTATGTGCAGTGTAATAGATTTCTAAAAACCCTAAAAGTTTTGTATTTAACATTCTTCGCTAGCTATCTTACTTTAGCAAATAATCGACCGGTTCCATACATAAAAGCGACCCTGTATTTGATAGGGTTTTATTACAACACAAAACTTTTACTTTTTTATCAACAGGAAATCCGCAGATATATATGTATATAAAAAACTAAAAACCCCTACAGAGGAAAACATCAGATTATTTTTCAACAGGCTCTTTTGTTGTTTTTCCTAGTTTTGATAAGATTTAGTAGAACATTTAGGGAAGTGATAAAGCAGTTATTTGTTGCCTATTTTTACTATTAAGTTTTTTTTTAATCTTCAAATAGCCACACACACTTTGTTCTTAGTTTAGAAGGAAGAACGTAATAGTATGCAAACGTTCTGTCGCCAGTTATCATACTAGGCTGTATTTATCCCCTGCGTGCTTTGTGCCTAATTTGTTGCTCTAATATTTGTCTCCTTTGGTGTAAGTAATTTGCACGCCGATCTTGATGTTTGCTAATGACAGGACACAATCATGACAAATAGCAACTATCATTTTAATGAATATAAGGGGAAGTTTAGGTACATATTATAACACAGTATTGCTGTTAATCCTTACAAACTTCTGATACTATTATTGTAATTTATTTACTAATGAATAGTACCGTGAGAGCAAAAATTATTTGCATTAAAGAGGGCTTGGATTAAAACACGTAGGGCTTGACTTAGATCACAATAATATGGGGACGATATATCTAACCAAATCTAGGTTAAAATTTTGTCAAATTCATATTATGACATGTTATGCCAAACTAATCAGTAATAAAATAAGTAGACAAATACAAATTTATTTTTGTTGTTTACAAAATTAACAAAGTAAGAATATACAGAAAGAAAAAGAAAAATAATAAAATAAATTGCTGAAATTGGCCACCGCCATGCTCCAAGCATAAATTCACACGTCTCTTCATATTTTCGAAAGTGTTGACCAGCATCTCTGGAGAAATGTTACCACATTCTTGGATAATAATAATAAGGAAATAATTTTAGCTGCTTCTTAAGAATAGTCCTGCATGTTCCATAAGATCTTCCTACTTCTTGGGACAGGCGTCTTATACAATTTGTTGGCGTATTTTTTCCCTAAACACAGCCATGGTTCTTTTCAGGCAATGATAAAAATCCCCAGCGATAAAAGCAACGTTAGGAAAAGGTTCGTGAAAATCGTTCATGCACAATCCCGGATTGTATTGCCACTCACCATTTACTCTAACCCCGTTTCGAAAATACGCTTCAACCATGAATGTTTTGTGCAGTTCCGTAAAGCCCATTGTATGAATTGTTCAAGAAATTGGAAAAACTAGTGATGAATAAAATTACTGGTAACGACTGTCAAAGATGATGGAATAACTAATAAATTAAAGAAATAATTTTTCGTCAGTGTTTGCGTTTAATTTTAAATACAAAAGCTCTAAAAAATTAATCACTTAGCTACTGATGACAAAATAAGTATAAATTCTTTTACGAAGAGACAAAAAAGATAATCAAGTGAAATTAATGGAAAAGCAAACGAAAATTTTACGTAAAACTAACTCGTTATGTGCCGTCGAAAAGATAATATAAAGGGTAAAAAAACGGATTTTATTTTTCTGACACAACATCATTGAAAGGATGTTACGAGATATGCAATTATTTGTCTTAATTATCTTTTATAAGGGTGGCTCGGTATTTCGTAATTAGAATTCTTGAAATGTCAAAGATTTATTTTTGATTGTTAGGTAATAAGTCACAGAATGTTTTCCACTGTTCCCAGTAAATAGACATCTGCGCATCTGTTTTAGAAGCGCTCGAGATGCTAAATAATGGTATTTAAATATCCTTTCAAATCATAATCGAAAAATAAAGCCTTTTTCCTAATCCTGTTTTTCGGCTGGGCGAATTTTGTACTTTGAAACTGAATTGGAGTGGAATCTTAAAACAAAAAAAAAGTATTTAGGATTATGTATGAAGGTATCTGTTGTTGACTCGCTTTCTTTTCCTTTAAAGAACTGTATTTCGAAATCCAAGCATTTTGTAAATTGAGTGTCATAGTTTTTTTCCCATGGAAACCGTTTGATAAGGAGCAATAAAATTTAACACAGGTATTATCAGTAATAGGTTAAAAATGGTCGAAGAATTAATTCCAACAAATTTTGTGGGATAATATATAAAAATTATAATAGCTTACCGCGTAAAATATGTTTCGTTAACCAAATTTTTAAAACTCGTAAAGATTAATATCATGGAATGTGTAAAAAGTCATTGCTATTAAAATATACACGAGTAATGTACTAATAAACATTTGTGGGACTTAATGATGTTCTTAAAATGCCTTTCCTGGCAAACATTCCTAATAATAATATACTGTTTACCTAGTATACCTATTAAAATATTTTCACCGTATCATGTTATTGCAATTTTGCTAAAAAGAAACAAAGATATTATAAATTTATGACTGGGATTAATAAAAATATCTATAATAAACCCTGCAGCAAGCGTACATGTTATTGGAGAATTTTTGCACGAAAGAAAACGTTGGTTTGTGGTATTATTTATTGACAAGTGGTTTTTTAAACCCAAACTACGCACCTTTCTTATTTGCTAATTATACAGAATGAAATTATATGTGACAGCAACGCGCTGTCCTACTGTAAGACAACGAAAATTGCTAAACCGTTAAGTAGTGATAATATCACGGTAATTTAGCCAATAGGAAATAGGAATTATTGCTACCATAGAATGGTTTATAGCCATTATTGCTCTGAATACTCCCTGTAATTATCAAGTTCTATTGGGGGTGTAATCCAATTTTATATACTGTATTAGTGTCGACTGACAGTTGTAGTGAAACTTGACATTAATTATAATAATATTTGCTTGCTACGGTTAATAAAGCATGTACTTACCACTAAAAAATCAGTACTGTAGTTCTCAAAAATTTAAATAGCTTCTAGTGTGATATTGTTCTTGTCGTTTAACATTGCATATATGATTATCTATTATTCAACATGGTTTACTGAGATCGTAAAATGCATCCATAGATTATAAAATCCAAGACTAATGATGGGTTTTGCGAAATAAGAATATTCTATTGCTTTATCTGACATGCAATGTTTTAAAAAACTTAAATACAAAGTAAAAATAAATTAATTGAAACAGGTATTGGTAGGTTAGGTTAGTTTAGGGTAGAGTGGCAGACCTCTGGCATTGTCCAAACAGTCACACGTAGTCCTATAAGGACCGTTGTGGTACCACACATGTTCCGCGGAACCTATTTGCATCAGCTACCTGATGGTTAACGCGATCGTAAAGAATCTTGACAGGTATTGGTAGGATCAATGTAGTTCAAATTCAGACAGGACAGCCAGAAGACTCCGAACAACGATGTGACCTGCGCAACAAATACGTTGAAACTAATACTACGGCGCGCTGCGTTTGCCGATCGCTACGAACCCCCACCACCGTCTTGTGGATTAAAGGTTCTAACGGTTACAATTCGTTTTTGGGGACGCTGTTCTGCGACAATTGTAGAGAAAGCGCTTTACTGGGAACAAAATGCGTCGCATTGAGAACATACCATTTATTTCTCAACAAAATTGCTGTATTAAAAGTAGTTCATTATTCAACAAGACTGTGCTGCTAATGGAACCGATTACTACCAATAAAAGCACTGTTCTAGCAAATCTGGAATTGATATAACACTAAAGGTCGGGACACACCTATCATGCACCCTTCCGATCCGACTCCGATCATACAGTCGGACGAGTGCCTGGACCTCTATTCTCCAATTTAAGAGAAGTGAATGCTCTCTTGCGAGAAGGGACAATTCACATCATATGCTCACATCGTTTGGTATCGTTCTATCACTGTAAAAATTCCGTCTTCTCCAGTTTTCCGAGGTACCTACTAGCGGTGTTATCAATAAATAAATAATATTTATTTATTTATAAATATGTATAGTGGATTTCACCTTAGTTTTTTATGCTTTGACGTCTCTCTTGTCAAACATATTAGCCAACATGTGATTTTAAAATCCCTAATTCTATAAACGGCTTTCAGGCACGGGCATTGGCTAGATTAACAAGAGATGGATATATAACTGACCGTATAGTTACATGTACATGACGAAGATGCACACTACACAGTTCAATACGTTGCCCTTCAATGAGCTGAAACTCGTCAAAAGCACAGCATCGCTCGTATATGTCATTAGTATGTGCATCTTTGTCTTACGCATTTGCTCTCGCATATCTCTTTTCGTACTTCATTAATTCGATTGTCTCGTCGCGTTCTTTAAATATCACAGAGCCGCATTGGGACACACCGCGCACCGCGTGCATTGTGCTGTTAATTCTTGATCGTTCGTGTTATTGTTTTTGGTATTTTTCAGACAGCATTTTGCTTATATTTTGTGCGTATTAGACTTTTTGGTTTTAAACTGCCGGACTGTGTGTATCTGTGACGTGTTTCTTTTTATGCAAAAGTAAGTAAATAATTATTAATGTCTCGGACGGTGACGACGACATACAGCTTGTCAGATGAAGAGAATAATAAGGAACTTGCAACAAAATTTAATTTGAAACCCACAGCGAACCATTATGCTAAAATAAGTTTTACATACAGTTGTATTGAAGAGTGGTTAAGGTATCTGTTCTGCAAACGCATGGACAAAAATCTTTTTTTGTAGTATCTACTTACATTATTTTTTCTTTATTCATTAAAAAAAAATATTCGATAACATTACAAACTTTTGTTGTTTTATTATAAACCAACGAAAAGTTAGACCTATTGTAAACTTCAAACTCTTTAAAACCTAGTCTAACGAAAAAAATATCTACCCGTGAATAAGAAAATATAAAGTAAACAATAAGCTATTAAATATAATATATAGATTTTTTCAACTTAACACTGCATGGTCTAAAATCAAATTAAAAAACAAAATAATTCTTTAATAAAAAACGTAGTTAATTATTGATGATACTAGATTCACGACTGCCCCTTGTATATTTTTTATTGTACTAAATTAAGTGTGTGTTTTTACCAAAATAACAGCACTTTATTATATTATGAATAAAAATGAAATGAAATTGTTTTTCTGATATTTTATCCTATTTCCATTCCCCTTCAGTGTTTTTTTTTTAAATATCTTAAAAATTGCTTAGGTAAGTATCGTTTCCATCCATAATTACAACTACAAATAAATTGACCCATGTTCATACATAATTTTTAAGTCCGGCCCTGGCCAATCCTTAAGTTCTGTAAAAAGAAATGTTATAAATGACATGTGTCAGCGGCGGCCATTAAAAACTAAGGTGAAATTCACTATAGGTACTGATAGTAATAAAGTATTGTTTTATGTAACTTCATCATTTAAACTCGGAAATATTGAGACCACCGCTAGTAGGTACCTCGGAATGCTGGATAATACGGAATTTTTGCAGTGAGAGAACGATACCAAACGATGTGAGCATATGATGTGAATTGTCCCTTCTCGCGAGAGAGCGTTCACTTCTCTTAAATTGGAGAATAGAGGTCCAGGCACTCGTCCGACTGTATGATCAGAGTCGGATCGGAAGGGTGCATGATAGGTGTGTCCCGACATTAAAGCGGGTTTGCTACACTAGCAATTTATTTAATATGGGTTAATAAAAAATAAGGTATCGATACAAACTATGTTTTAGCAAACCTGTTGTATTAGATCATTTTCCGCGGTGTAGTATGTATCAGAGTAGTATTAAATTTTTAAGAATTTTAAGAAGAGTTTTTTAAATAACTTTTAATTATCTTGTTAAAAAATAATCAAATTTAATGTGCGAATCTATCATCTTTAAGGGTTGCAAAATTTACATGGGATGTCCCACGGCCAGTTGGGTGGTGCACTTTATGCGAAGAAATTATACACAGTGTGTAAAAAGTCCCGGAACAGTCAATTATTTCAAAAATGGTGCACAATATAAAAACTTTCTGCATAAAAGTTGTTGGTCTTAATGAAATGTATTAAACTAAGACCCTTGTAATTATACAGGGTTGCCCAAAAAGTCGTGGTAACCGAAACTTCATTTTTTTTAAATTGGAATGACCCTTTTTTGATCGCAGTTTCTGATTCCTCTAAATATTCTAAAAAACAATTACGAAACATGTCATATGGCTAAACATATTAGTTTCAGAAATAGTTTGAGTTGACGCACATAAATGCGATAGGTACGATATTACCTACATTTTGCATTTTTATAAGCTGGCACTAGAATTTTTTGCGTCACTGTCAAAGTAAATTCTCAAAATGTCGCTCAGCGAAAGGGAACGTAAAACTTTACTAATAATAAGAGGTTTTGGAGACCGACAAAGATCAGTTAGCGAGACAAAGGAATTATTTAATACAACTTTTCCAAACCGAGAGCCTATATCAAAATCTACAGTTGTGAGAACAGTTCAAAGGTTCTAGGAAACCGGGTGTTGCAGAGATAAGATTCGTTCCGGAAGACCAAAGTCGGCAACTAGTGATGAAAAAAAATTAGAGACATTATTTCATTTTGTTCAAAATCCACATTTGTCACTCAGAAAAGCTGCTACCCAAGTTGATGTTTGTTTTAAATCAATTGAGAATATTTTAAAAACCAGTAATTTTCATCCCTATAAAATAACTCTTGTCCAGGAACTATCAGAAAACGATTTTGATCGTAGATTGGAATTTTGCGAAGTAATGATGCAAAAACATTAAGAAAATAACAATTTTTTGAATCAAATAGTTTTTACGGATGAGGCAACATTCATGTTGAATGGGTCTCTCAATCGACATAATTGTCGTTACTGGGCTGATCAGAATCCACATTGGATGAGAGAAACACATACTCAATACCCCCCGAAAGTAAATGTGTGGGCTGGAATTATTAGTTTAGATTAGTGGGGCCTTTCTTTATAGAGGGGAATTTGAATGCCGAAATGTATCTCCACATGCTGCAAAATGAAATTTTGCCAGCAATAAACAATGAAGTAGGACCACTATTACGCAATACATAGTTTCAGCAGGATGGAGCTCCTCCTCATTTTGGGCTAGCTGTTAAAAATTATTTAAACAACACTTTTCTTAACTGCTGGATAGGACGAAGAGGCCCCATAGAATGGCCTGCTAGGTCGCCAGACTTAACGCCTCTTGATTATTTTCTTTGGGGACACCTAAAAAATAAAGTGTTTGTGACAAAACCTGCAGATCTGAATGAATTAAGAGGAAGAATTATTGAAGAATGTGCATCTATTAACCAAGAAATGTTACAAAACGTCATCGACAAATTTTATTATAACCTAGCCCATTGTCAAACTGTGGGAGGAGGACATTTTCAGCATTTAATTAAATAACGACTTTTATTTTTGTTCTTTTCAAGTTATTGTTAATTTTACTGCTTATATTTAATAATTTAGTTGTTATTAAAATTTTGACACAACTTGAGTGAGGTATATTTAACACGAGCTTAATGTTTTTTTTTTAAATTTTAACGTAAAACATTTTGAGCCGACTCGAAACAATGCAAAATGTAGGTAATATCGTACCTATCGCATTTATGTGCTTCAACTCAAATTATTTCTGAAACTAATATGTAAGCCACATGACATGTTTCACAATGGTTTTTTAGAATGTTTGGAGGAATCAGAAACTGCGATCAAAAAAGGGTCATTCCATTTTAAAAAAATAAAGTTTCGGTTACTACGACTTTTTGGGCAATGCTGTATAATTACAAGGGTCTTAGTTTAATAAATTTCTTTAAGACCAACAACTTTTTTACAGAAAGTTTTTTTATATTTTGCACCATTTTTGAAATAATTGACTGTTCCGGGACTTTTTACATACTGTGTAGAAAGCCTGATGGTTTGCAAAATATCTCTATTATTTTGTTCATACCTAGTAATAACAGGTTTTAATTTATATACATTGCATTTTAGTTATTAGACAACCCGCCGTAATTTTCCTACAATAACCGTTGTAACATCGTGTAATATTTTGTAATCTCCATTAGGAGATGAGATAATTGCGTTTTCAGTATCATGGAAAATTGATGCTGTATTCATGCAAATCTTAGTTATTTTTGAAAAGCCCACCGACGGGGGTTGTTCCCATCAAGTTTATCGTTAGTCTGATTTTACTTTGTTCAGAAGTGTAATTATTTCCATTGATTTTATTCAATCGAATTTCTTCTCTTTTTGTAAACCTTATTTTTTTAAATCAGTCTACAAATAATAGTCCAAGAGGGCGAGATCCCCACGGGGTATAGGCGCGAATACAGGGGGGGCAATGGGGGGTAGTTGCCCCCCCCCCCCTGAGCAAGCAAAAATCTTTCGGGGCACCCTTGTCAGTGTTGGTAGGCGAAAAGCCCGAACATTTTTTTTAACTATACGTCCAAATTTTAACAAATTTGGTCAATAATTTAGAGCAAAATTTTTAAAATCGACTATGTATTGAGATTTTTCACTACTGTCAGTTTTTTTCTCAAACAATGTTCTTATATCCATGATTTCTAAAAATAAAATACTAACATTTTAGTAGGTATGTCCTACTTTAAGGAATAATAAAAAAATATGATTTCATAAAATTGTAATAGAGTTGCTAGATGTATAAAACTCAAAGCGCAAATCAAAACCCCGAAGGTGCCCGAAAGCGCGCCTGCAAAAGGAGCACATCATGCGAATAGGAAGTAGTGAAACATTTATTGGTTCTTATTCTTAAAATTTTAGTATTTTTTTTTATAATGCATAACAATACGTATAACAAGTAATAAATCACAGGAAGTAGAACCTAAAAACACCTCTAATAAAAATTAAAGGGCTAATTTTCTTTAAAAAACTCCCACATTGCCATTAAGCGCTCAATCTGGCAACCCTGTAAATTTGATTTTAATATTTAAGGACATACTTATACTTGCTTCAACTTAAATTGTTTTTTATTTCTTTCTTTAGTCTCCTTATACCTAGATATTATTATTATGTGTTTTGTTTTTTTTTTTTTGGACAACAAATTAAAATTTTATGAAATTTTTATTTAGAACGAATTCTCTGGAAGGTAAAATCACAAAAATTAACCCCCTCCTAAATGCACCGGGTTGTTTTTGTAATTTTGTTTTGTATTTTTTATTTTTCCCACTTGAAAACCAAGCACCATGATACAAAAAAGGGCGTGGCACCCAAAAAATTTTTCGCTGCGGCGCTATTTTTTTTTTAGCGCCTTCGGCGCTACTTTCTTTTTGCCCCCCCCCCCCCCCTGAGCAAAATCCTATATCCGCGCCTGATTAGTCGATTAGTTTTTTTTTGAACTTTGGAAACTACCAAACTCTTATTAAGTTATGATATTTTAAGTTAATTGTTTTATTCATTTTACATTTTGTAAACATTAATCATTAATGTTAAGTTGTTTGTTTATACTTCTCTTTTTTGTTTTATAATTTTCCATGAGTACTTACATGTATTACTTATACGTTTATTACAATTAAATTAATCTATGATTTTTTTTTCAACAAACCGTGCAAATTTCCGCTTGCAAAACATATTTTTACGAGATTACGTTTAGGCACAAATTTGATCATCCATATCATGACCGGCTCAATTTTTTAAAATCCATTTCGAAATTGAAAAATAGGCGCCAAAATTTGTCTGGCCTAAGGCGTCAAACGACCTTAATTCGGCCCTGTGGTTTGGTCCTTTCTAGATGTGCTGTTTCTGACAATATGGATGAGCCAAATTTCAAAAAATTATATTCAGTAGCCTTTGAAACATGTGCAAAATTCCAAAATTGTTGTAAATGTTTGATAAATATCTTAAAAAACATTAAATCCAAAAAGAGTAGTAACAATTATAAAAATAAAGTTTTAAAACTAGCTAGGTACCACATAGACACCTATAAATACAAACAACTTTTTAACGATAACTAACAAGGTTGTCAATCTTGTCAGTCATGTCAACGACTAGCGAAATTCTCGTAAATAAACTACACGCCAATCCTAAACTGCCCTTATTTTAATTAATAACAATACTTCGACTGTCCCTATATAAACAAGTTACTTTGAATAAAGTGACAAATTGTCCGTCCAAAATATCAACAAAAACGATAATTGTATCGGATTCCTTTGTGAAGAGCTAGTCGTGTTATATATTGTCCTTTTTGACCTATATATAGACATTTGTCGAATAGTAGTTTTCTAAACGGGCTAGGAAAACAGGAAATACTATCATCCTCGATGACAATCTCTTCTGACTAAAATTTATAAATGCAAAATGCGAGATTTCCTGGAGCGGTGCCAAATCCTGCTGCGCTTAAACCTACAAAAACGCCAAAAACTAATTTGATAAAAAAGATTACTCAAATCAAGCAATATATTTGTTGTTGATGTAATAATATTATTATTAAAGTGTACCTATATCCTTAATAAATAGTCAAAAAGGATGTTTTTTTAAATAAATGTATACATAAAAGCAATTTGGCCGATTTCTTCATCAAAAGAAAAAATAATATGCAGGTAGGTTGTCATTTTTAACACGCCTTTATTAGCTTCACCTGTATGTTTGTTTGTAACCGACTTCTTTGAACCCGATTTTGACCCACTTTAAACGGTCAGATTTAATTTAAATTTTGTAGACTTATCAAGAACCGCTAACAATACAATAATTTGATAAGTTTATCTCATTATCCTGATCAGGATCGCCGGAATCAAAACATTTCCTTACAGATCCTCCGTATGAGAATGAGAGAGACAGAGCTCACCGTATGCGCATGCGTACTATCTACCTACTTTCCGGCTCGAGCACTCGGCTTAATAGTGTTGATACATTCTTTCGCTATCAGTTGGTCCGTTCGCCGATCGGGTTTGTTCGAGTTTGTGAATCCAATGCGAATCTAGCAATTTAAAAAAAAAATGGATCCACTGCTTTAAATCTAGCCATTTCAAAAAGTCATTGTTAAATTAGTGACAGTATTCCATTTCTACTCCGGACCTCTCTATGACTATCTCTACTCAAAAAAAAAATTCCTTAACAATAACTCAAACTAAAAAATGAAAAATAAATATAGTTTAAAAAAACTAAAAAACTCGCTTTAATAATTAATCAAACTAAAAAGCGGAAAATAAATATAGTTTAAAATAATTCTTGAAATTCTTTATATAGGCAGAAAATAATAATGAACGATATACATTAGTATTATTGTGAAAAAAGCGTGGGGCGCTTTGTGCTATATTTTTCGTATATCGTATACCGGGTGTCCACGGCCCCTCTAACTTTTTGTTTTTTAAGATAATGAAATAAAATTCGGGGGATTTGTATACGACATAAAACTGCATTTTTTGACAGGTTACTCAACATTATGGAACTTCCGGTTTAACCGGAAGTGACATAAACTTTCGATTTTCAAATGGGACACCTGGTATATTTTTACTTTTTTTGACTCCATATGACATTCTAAATACAACGATGTGTCACTTGTCACTTTTTGTCACCAAGAAAATATTTTTTTTTCAAATTTATTGTTTTATCTAGAGGGCTATGAATACCTTAAAATCACTTATCAGTTCTTTAATCTTGGGAAAAATACAATTTTACTATTTTTGGTCCAATGCTATGTGCTATGTAAAATTTAATCTTTAAAGTTGTATAACTCTTTTTTTTAAATGGCAACATGGTGGCTCACCGGGTTAAGAAAAATAAGGATTTTATTAAGAGTTTTTTGGTACCATACTCTATTAGGTTTTAGAAAAGATGCCATTAAAAAACTTTAAAAAGTTAACTTAGAACAAAATCATGCCTTAAAAAAAATTGACATGCTGACAGCTTCTGCCAAAGTAAATTACACTCCCCGACAATAAATTTCGGACAAGAAAAATTAAAGTCATTTTGATAGTCCTGTAACTTTTTTATTTCTTTTCCGATTTTATTGAAATTTAAAAATTAAAAAAATTGCACCACTTTTTTTAAACATCTGTATCTTTTCTCAAAAAGCACATATTAGGGTGGACCAAAAAACATTCTGTCAAAAAAGGGTCACACTTTAAAACAAAACGTAACAAAGCTACATTTCACCGCTCAATTTTTCCACAGGGCGTTAAGAAAATAGAGGGTAAAAAGTAACTTTTGTTTTTCCCTATATATTGGTCGAGCCATCAGTATTTTTTTAAATCTAAAATTTAGGCTAACTTGTCAAAACATAGGGCGACACTTTGCTCCAAATTTTAATAAAATCGGAAAAGAAATAAAAAAGTTACATATGAAAAGGAGAGTCGGTTGTACGCCGTATTTTAACAAATGAAACATTATATATATTTGTATTCGGCGTATTTTTATTTTTAAAAATACGCTGAATACAAATATAAAAAAGTTACAGGACTATCAAAATGACTTTAATTTTTCTTGTCCGGAATTTATTGTCGGGGAGTGTAGTTTGTTGTTTAAAAAACATGGAAAATAATAGTTTTACAAGGAGTGAAAAAGTTGATATGTTATTAGTGTTTGGAGAATGTAGAAAGAATTCAACCGATGCTGCACGACTTTACACACAAAGATATTTTAATCGGCGTCATCCAACCCGGCACTATTAGGTACCCAAAACTGGTTCCGAAAATGCGAAATGAGCCTGACAATAATAACATATCAACTTTTTCACTCCTTGTAAAACTATTATTTTTCATGTTTTTTAAACAACAAACTAATTTACTTTGGCAGAAGTTGTCGGCATGTCAATTTTTTTAAGGCATGATTTTGTTTTTTCAGTTTTGCTGGTCACAGGCTACTTGATGCATTTAAATCTAAGTTTATTCTCAACAAAAGATGCTTCATTATAGGAAAGTTCTAAGTTAACTTTTTAAAGTTTTTTAATGGCAGCTTTTCTAAAACCTAATAGTGTATGGTATCAAAATAATCGTAATAAAATCCTCTTTTTTCTTCACCCGACGAGCCACCATGTTGCCATTTAAAAAAAATCAGTTATACAACTTTAAAGATTAAATTTTACATAGCACATAGCATTGGACCAAAAATAGTAAAATTGTATTTTTCCCAAGATTAAAGAACTAAAATAAGTGATTTTAAGGTATTCATAGGCCCTCTAGATAAAACAATAAATTTGGAAAAAAAAATTTTTCTTGGTGACAAAAAGTGACAACTGACACATCGTTGTATTTAGAATGTCATATGGAGTCAACAAAAGTAAAAATATATCAGGTGTCCCATTTAAAAATCGAAAGTTTATGTCACTTCCTGTTAAACCGGAAGTTCCATACTGTTGAGTCACCTGTCAAAAAATGCAGTTTTATGTCTTACACAAATCCCCCAAATTTTATTCCATTATCTTGAAAAACAAAAAATTTAGAGGGGCTAACCACCTTCCGTGGACACCCGGTATAACTGTATTTATTATTAATTTACTAGTAAACGAATACGGTCAATCACATAATTTAAAGTCCACATTCTCGTAACAAGTTTATGGGTACATTTATTTTATTCCTGGGCCCTGTACGTAATACGTTTACAGTTTTTTTAATGTCTAAACGATCTGTCTTATGCTCCACTATATAAGTCGTGGAAACCTCTACCGATAAATTTGAGCTTATCCATCAATGTCTAAAGTCGATTTTAACCCCGATCATCTTCAGCTGTTTGATAAGAAGTCGAAAAGTCATGAAGTTTTTGAGGTCTCGGAATAGGTATAATGGGGGCTTTTCGCAGCAAATTATCGCAACTCTCCGTAATTATTACGAAACCTGCTAGTTTCCGAAACAGGATTACAAATGAAGAATTTACACTCAAACAAAGGACGTATGTTGATAATGAAATCAATGAAAAGTTTTTGCCAAACCCATTAATGCGAATGGCAGAAAGTCCCTAATCCTAAATCGCGATAACCTAAGACAACAGAATTGACGTGTTCAAAAAGAAAATGAGATTTTTTTCCTTTTCCAAATTAAAGAAAAGGATAAGGCCCATATTTGTGTCAGATTTAGTTTGAGAGACATGGCGCAGCCAGCTCTGCCTTCTGGAATAATGGATAAAAAAGAATAATAAGGATAATATACAGAAGGATGGTCTCCATAATAAAACATTTACGAATATATCTGCACCACTTAAATGTCTGTTTATTTACACACAACATCAAAAGTCTTGGACCCCCTGTATAATATAATCTATTTGCTTTATGTTTATTGCGTTTTTGTTGCTAGGAAAAAAAGTTGAAGTATTTGGTGAATAAACAAGATCATAAATATTGACAGATATAATATTGCTGATTTGTTATAAATTTTTAAAAAATATTGGTCAGTTTTATTGAATATTTAGCAAAGTAAATTTTATCATTTTCTTTCGAAATAATGCCAGGACCTGCAATTTCTGATTTTGATAGGGCAAGAATTATTGCTCTGCATGATGCTGGACATTCCAATCATCATATACACAGGATGTTAAACATTCCAAGATCGTCAATTGTGCGAATGGTTCAAAGATACCAAGAATTTGGGACAGTGGAAAGAAGACCACGTAGTGGGCGGCCTCGAATAACACATGAAAGGGAAGATCGATATTTGGTTCAATATGCACGTAGACATCGAAATGCTTCAGCTCCAGCCCTTAGGGCTCACTTTACGTACGTATCGTCGTGTTATATCGACCTCTACAGTTAGAAGAATACTTCATCGTGCAAATCTTCGTGCGAGAAGGCCTTTAAGGGTACCTACTCTACTTCCACGACACCGAGCTGCCCGCTTACATTGGGCGCGAGAACATAGCGAATGGCTTTTGCGGCAGTGGCGATGGGTCCTATTCACAGATGAAACCAGAATTGGACTGCAGAGTGATGACAACAGGCAAAGGGTCTGGCGAGAGCCAGGTCGTCAACTAGTGATGCCGCGAGACGAGACGAGACGAGAATTGGCCCATTCTCGTCTCGTCTCGTCTCGTCTCGTCTCGTCTCGTCTCGTCTCGTCTCGTCTCGTCTCGTCTCGTCTCGTCTCGTCTCGTCTCGTCTCGTCTCGTCTCGTCTCGTCTCGTCTCGTCTCGTCTCGTCTCGTCTCGTCTCGTCTCGTCTCGTCTCGTCTCGTCTCGTCTCGTCTCGTCTCGTCTCGTCTCGTCTCGTCTCGTCTCGTCTCGTCTCGTCTCGTCTCGTCTCGTCTCGTCTCGTCTCGTCTCGTCTCGTCTCGTCTCGTCTCGTCTCGTCTCGTCTCGTCTCGTCTCGTCTCGTCTCGTCTCGTCTCGTCTCGTCTCGTCTCGTCTCGTGAGTAGGGAATGATAAAAAATAATTTTTTATACGAATCTTAAAGGGGGTAAACATTTAAAAGTATCTGGTCGTCTCGCAGAAGGGTTTAATATAAGTCGGTTTGTTAGTCATGTGACTTAGAAACAATTTTTCTTAGATCAACAAAATATTGCAAGCGGCCATAAGTCATAATTCACGTAATGTAATAGGCTTGGCACCGAGGTATTTTTAGTCCAAAATATACGGGGTGGTAAAAGATACAGAATAGAGAACGATTTATAATAATAATAATAATTGATTCATAATGGAACTACCCTTCTTTTATTATTTAATTTTTGGCATAATTCGGGGCATAATTAACTGCAATAGTTTGGAAAATATTCGACTAAATAAAGGGATCAGCCCAGAATGTCATCCGGGGAAAAACCTTAATTTTTTTATTACATTAATAGAAAGTGCAAGAGAAAGAACTTAAAGAAGTATTTCCGAAAATGCTCTATTTGACATATCAAAATTTAAAAATTCACTTTATTTTTTGCTCCTTTTACCCAAAAAAAAAATACAAAAATTTATTACGAACAAGCTTAATTTTACGCAATTAGGAAAAATATTGTAAGTAACATGTGCGAAAAGTTCCGTTTCCACACTCACTTAGTGGCATCCCCGGACTTCCTTCGAGCCGTTCGTGCAACTGCCACCTCGCGCCGCAACGCCCGGCCACGTCGCGCAAGAACGGTTCATGAGGTTCTTGAACAAGGACATATTACCCGACTAGATTGGCCAGCTAACTCGCCGGATATGAATCCGATTGAAAACATGTGGGATTTTGTCTCTAGAGCAGTTCACAATCGCATTAACTCACCCCAAAATGCGAAAGAGTTAGTTGCAGCGGCAGTAGAGGAATGGAACAATATTTCTCAAGAAACAATCAACCGCTCGATTGTTTCAATGCATACTCGTGTCAATATGCTACTCAGAAACAGAGGAGGTCATACTGACTATTGATTGATGTTAATTTTGGATAAAAAAAATGTTTTGTCAATTTTCGTTGCAATAAATTTACTTAAAAATTGCAATATTTTTTGTTATGCTGTTTCAATAATTCTTTAAATTTTTTAAAAATATTGTTATTGTGAAGAATACCTTCAGAAATAAACATACTTTAAAAAACATTCACTATTTTGGTTAAAAAGAAACTAAATTAGAAAATACCGGTGGGGTCCAAGACTTTTGATGTTGTGTGTAGTATATACGTACCTTTAGTTCGTAGTACTTATTACTAGTCACCTAACACAATATTACAGAAAATGTTATGGAAGGGTTGCATGAATTTACTATTTTCTTCTTGTTCCAGGACGATTTCTTGACTTTCAAAGCAATAAAACAACGAAATGACATCAGGTACTGCATCCCCTATCCCCAACGACTCACCATCGTTGTCACAGCGGCCCTTACTTACTTCTGGCGGAATAAGAACTACCAAAAAGACTGTCGAATTTCAAGCAATATATAAAGTCGACGAAGACAATAGATTTAGTGAAAAATGGGACCAGGAAAAGTAAGTATCTTGCGAGGTTGCCTGATTGTGATGTAAAGTCAAATTTTAGGAAATTTTTCAGTTACTCTACTAATAAGATAAGGTGGATTGTTAAATTTTATTATTTGATCCATAAACGTTAAAAAAGGTTCTCCGATTCTCCATATTAAGCCAATCAAAACATGATCAAATTTGCGAATAACAAAAATATATCTACCAAGCATTCTGAACTTTTTGTATACGATATCTATTAAAAGCGCCACACAACGACTTTCTAAGTTTTACATCAAAACAATGTCTATTTGCATATAGAAAGAAGCTTCAGGGATCAGGGATAGATATGCACGCGAAAGTAGACCATTTATATGCTGAGAAAACTGTAGTTTCTGATCCAAAACCAATCCCAAACTTCTGGAACTTATTTGCCATTGTAAGACGTTATTATCAATAGTAATATTAAAATCAAGGAGCAAATTATGGCTATTAAAAAGAATTAAGTTACACTTCGTAGGGTTAAGTTTCAAATTGTGTCGTAACGATAGGATTCTAAGGGTTTCCAAGTCAGCATTTAATTGAGCAGAAGCAGTGATGGCACCACCAGGATTAAATCCCATAAATAAAGTAATTTCGTCTGCTTGGATGTTTGAATAATTTACGCTGTCTACAATATATGCAGTGTATACTGAACAAAGTAGGGAACCGAAGACAGATCCCCGAGGAACACCTGATAAAACTGCGGACAAGTTCTTCTCAAGAGAGTTCTTTGGTGAAGGTAAGATGTTACAATAGAAATTGCATCAAGGAAAAATCCGTAGTATTTTTTGGATATTAAAACTTCATAGTATCAAAACCCTTAGAAAAGTCAAGTGATACCAAGGCTGTAATTTTCGTTTTGTCCGAATTGCCAGTAATATCGTCAGCTATTCTGGAGAGAGCTGTTACTGTACTATGTCCTGTTCTAAAACCTGACTGATAAAGAGGCAATATGTCCGTCTGGGCGTGCTCTATTTCCCCTATTTAAGTTTAAATTTTCAAGTTCTTTACAGTTTCATTTCGGGAAGATTTTCGACTAAATCTGATGATGGCCCATATTTCACGTTCATATCTACTTAACTAATTGTTTCCTTATTCCACGGAGAGATAAAAAAAAACAGTTTATTCTACTTAAGAGTGGCATTTAAGGTATTAGACGTTTTCTAGGGGCAAAGATAATTTAATTTAAAAAATCAATGCTTTAAATTTATTTTTTCATATACACTATACACTTTACAAACACTACACTACTAACAAATTTATACTTCTTAAGTTATATATAATGCAAGTTAAAATGATTTTTTTGTTTTTTCCCACTCTCCCAAGCTGACTTTTGATCTTCACTGTAAAATATATGGATTATAAATTAAAATCATCTTTTGAAAAGCAAACAAAGTCACTTTTGGCAACAGTATCAAGGGGGCAATATGCAAATAAAAAAGCTTTTAATTTTTCTCGTCAAGAAAAAACTTTTATCAGTATTGAGTTTCAATTCTGAAATAATAAAAGTTATTTATTTTTCCTTCGTGATTTATTTGTAGGTATTGCATAAAAGAAATTCTAAATCTTATTTTATATTTTATAATAAATTAATTTAAAATTTGAAGAAGCCCATACAATAAACTATAATCAAAGCCCTTTAAAGAGCATAAAAGTAGAAAAATTTAAATTAGCCATAAAGAAATCCAATCAAAAATCAAATTATTAGCGGGATTGCTACCTTTTGAAGTACTTACGGTGTTCATATTTACGAGTTATCTTTTTTGAACCAATTTTTAATAAATTGCGAAGCAGGGAATACCGGCCTTATCTCCCCAAAACATTTTCTAAAGATTAAAAAAAAACAGCTTTTTAAGTTAAATTGACCATTCATTAAAGTTTTAGTAAACCCATTTGTGCGTAAATTATTTCTGTTTATAGCAGCACTAAAATATCTATTATAAATACTCAATTCGTTTCATATAGTTAGTTACTTTCCTAAATTTTTCAATAATTCGCCGTCTCCCTTATCTACAAGTTTGCAGTTTTTTGCTAGTCTGCGACACTCCTGCACCAATTGAAGGCCTTGGTGCAAGAACCAGGCAAGTCCGTGGCATATTAGGGAAGATACATTGGCAAATGACTTACCCGTTTAATCAGTTTGGCGCAAAAAACGGGCAAATCCTGGACTTGCCCAATTATTGCTCCAAAATGCAAATAATTAGTGGTGGGAACCAGGGCATAGCTTCCTACCCTGTGACCGTTCTTTTGGTCGCATAGAAAAAAATAAACGAAGAAAGGAGAGGGTATATCCTCCAGAAGAATGGAGAAACCTTGTACAAAAAACATCTAAACATTTTAGGGTAATAAACGTCCAACAAGAAATGATCCGTAACCACACAGAACATTTTAAAAAACTGTTTAAATCATTTAAAGGAACTGGTAAGCAGAAGTTTGCAATATCAACTTACAGACTTTTTAAATATACAAAAAATAATGGATTTATTCAGTGCTCTGTTACTTCTGGGATGACTGTTTTCTCAAATTTATCTCTCATCAAGACGAACCCACAAAGTCAATTATTGTCACTGCCGAGTGAATTAGCCCACAATAATCGTTTATTAGTAAATAATGACAAAAAAATAAAAGATTGCAAAAGTCTGGTGCAAAAATACGTCCCACTAGCTGACCAGGCGTATTATAACACTATTTTTGGAGATTTGCCAACCGAGGATCATCCTGAAGAAGACCCAACTCAAATGTCTAGTGATGGCTATGAAACCGATTCTTCTTTACTTTAAGGGAAACTCTGTTACTATTATAATAAATAAACAAGACAAAATTATTGATAGTTTTTGAATATATTGGTGCTAAAAACAGGCAAGTCCAAATTTCCAATTTTTTTAAAAATATGTTGTTGACTGAAATTTTTTATGTTCTTTCTACCACTCCGATGCATTTGGTCTACATTACATAAAATTTATCAAATATTAAGTTTTTGTAAACTTGTTTCCAAATTAAAAGGTTTTATTCATTTTTCCAACATTTTGAAAAAGTGGACTTCACACCAAGGCCTTCAATTATTATTTGAAAAATCTTTAATAAAAGCACAACCAGCATTAATCTGATAACAATATAGTTACATTACTCTAAGAACACGTCGCATGGTGGATAAGGCACCTGTCATTTATGGCACTCTGTTGAAGGTCTATTTTACGTTAAGATGTTGACAACAGAGACAGGACTGGAATAAGTTCTTTTACAATCGCATTCACCATTTTTTGAACTTGTACGGGGGTCTGAATGGTTTATTAGCATAATGGCTTGCAAAAATACAGCGTTCATTTTATTTACAATTGAAACATCGAACTCAACGTGCGATAGACTAATGACCGTATGCACCAAGGCCAGTTAATCATGATTAGCTTATAATCATGATTAAATATCTCGATTAAGAAAATTTTCAATGCGCCAGCACTGCTCAGGAACTTAATCACGATTAAAGTTAACCAGCCAATTTTGATGGGTTATATATTTAATCATGATTAAAAGGTTATATTCGTATTTTGTTTACGAATTCGTATTAATTTTTCTCGAATTTTCAATAATAAAATTGAAATGGAAGACGAAATCATCATGGATGTTATTAATGATGGCTTTCCGAGAGCAAGATCTCAGAGACAAAATTATTTTGCTTCGATAGATGAATTGGGCTTGTTCGGGTTTGATCAGATAACACAAAGTTTGAAGTTCTTTTCTTTTTCGCATCTAGTATAAGTATTATTTTCTTCTTCACCAGATTCAAACTCCATGACCCTAGATGCCTAAGTGTGAAATTGGGGATGATTTAATGCGCAAATCAGCCAAACTGGAAAAAGTCCGCGGAAAAGTTAAAAAAACAACAAAAAAAACCTAACCACAACTGTCAATCTGTTGGCGTTTCTGGTTGCTGGCACGAATTTTTGCATCTGAGCTACGTTGCCAAATCGAGTTTTTAATTTTACCCTGATTACAAAACCCACATATCCTTTTAGTTGGTGCATAGGCTGTTTTATTTAATCACGATTACCTGGTTAATCACGATCATCTAATCATGCCTAATGGGTAAAATGGTGCATACGGTCAGGGACGTAGCGAAGGCCTTTGGTTTGGGAGGGGTGAAATTCCTAAATTTCCCAACTTTATAAAATATAAAAAAAAATAACACAATTCAAAAAGTATTTATTTCAGACCTATAATTATCAAATAAACTGTATAAAAACATATACAGGGTTGGGCAAATGTTCCGGAACGGCTTAATTACAGGCGAACTAAAAGTGATATCGGATCCGGGTTTTGGGCAATCTACCGGGTGTCCACGGAAGGTGGTTCGCCCCTCTAACTTTTTTGTTTTACAAGATAATGGAATAAAATTTGGGGGATTTGTATATGACATAAAACTGCATTTTTTGATAGTTGACTCAACATTATAAAACTTCCGGTTTAACTGGAAGTGACATAAACTTTCTATTTTTAAATGGGACACCTGGTATATTTTTCGTTTATCTGACTCCATATGACATTCTTAATATAACGACGTGTCACACTTTTTGTTACCAAGAAAATATTTTTTTCCAAATTTATTGTTTTATCTAGAGGGCTATGGAATACCTTAAAATCACTTATTTCTGTTCTTTAATCTTAGGAAAAATACAATTTTACTATTTTTGTGCTGTGTACAATTTAATCTTTAAAGTTGTATAACTAATTTTTTTTAAACGGCAACGGTGGCTCGCCGGGTTAAGAAAACAGAGGATTTTAATACAATTATTTTGATATCACACACTATTAGGTTTTAGAAAAGCTGCCATGAAAAAACTTTAAAAAGTTAACTTGAAACTTTCCTAAAATGAAGCATTTTTTGAGAATAAATTTAGATTTAAATGCATCAAGTAGTCTGTGACCAGCAAAACTAATAAAACAAAATCATGCCTTGAAGAAAATTGACATGCCGACAGCTTCTGCCAAAATAAATTAGTTTGTTGTTTAAAAAATATGGAAAATAATAGTTTTCCAAGGAGTGAAAAAGTTGATGTTATAAGTGTTTGGAGAATGTAGAAAGAATTCAACCGATTGATGCTGCACGACGTACAAAGATATCCTAATCGGCGTGCTATTGCCCAAAACTGGTTCAGATAACTTTTTAAAGCTTTTTTTTATGGCAGCTTTTCTAAAACCTAATAGTGTGGTATCAAAATAATCGTAATAAAATCTTCTTTTTTCTTAACCCGACGAGCCACCATGTTGCCGTTTAAAAAAAAAATGAGTAGGTAATACAACTTTAAAGATTAAGTTTTACACAGCACCATAGCATTGGACCAAAAATAGTAAAATTGTATTTTTCCCAAGATTAAAGAAGTGCAATAGGGATTTTAAGGTATTCATATCCCTCTAGCTAGATAAAACTATAAATTTGGAACAAATGTGTCATCGTTATATTAAGAATGTCATATGAGTCAGAAAAATGAAAAATATACCATGTGTCCCATTTAAAAATCGAAAATTTATATCACTTCCGGTTAGACTGGAAGTTTCATAATGTTGAGTCAACTTTAAAAAATTCAGTTTTATGTTATATACAATCCCCCAAATTTTATTTCATTATCTTGAAAAGCAAAAAAGTTAGAGGGGCGAACCATCTTCCGTAGACACCCGGTATAGGACTAAAATGGAACACCCTGTATATTATCAGATATTCTAAATTTTCAATAACTTTAAAATATTTTTTGTATAGCATACCATATGACTAAATTCAATGAATGTAGTACATTTGATTATTTAAACAAAATTGCTAATAATTTTTAAATAAACAATAAAATAAAAAAAAGTTATTTAATTAAATGTTAAAAATGTCGTCCTTAAAACACCTGACAGTGTCCAATCCTCTCGGGAAATTGGGAAAGCACGTTTTGCAAATGTTTACGAGAAATAACATGCACAGCATCTAAAATACTGTTTTTAAGGTCCTCCAAAGACTTAGGTTGTGTACGATACACGACACTCTTTAAATGACTGAAAATGCCAAAAGTGTATCTATATATTACAGTCAGTCTTACCTGGGCAACTAATAGAAGTTAAATAAGCTGCACACATTTTTGTCTACCCAAGTTTTCCCAACTTTTGATGTTTAAGATAACTTTGGGGGGGGGCGTCGCCCCCCTCCCCCCCCCCCCCCCCATGGCTCCGTCCCTGCATACGGTCATAAAAGTTGTGGCGTTATTCATTGGTAAAACATCGAAATACATCTGATATGCACTAAACTTATCAATGGAAAACGCTTACCAATACTTACCAGTAATGTTAAAAACAGCGTACGCACTGAATTAGCTACGATTTTGTCTTGTAGGGGGGCATCCAATGTTCAACTTTTGACATAAGGGCAGGGAGGTTTTTTAAGAACCTTGGGGCAGGGAGTCTAGGTAAAACGCCGCGCAGTTACATTTTTTTATATTAAATATGCAGACTGTCCGCGGATAGGGTTTACAATAGCACGAATGCATGAAAAATTTCATTTTTCGGGAAAAAGTCATTCTTGATAAAATGTATTGCTTGTAAAAAAATGCAATTCACGAAGTGAAAATTTTGATATTTTATAGAGGGTTTGCAAAAACTTCAAAAACATGATTTTTCTTCAAACTACCTTTATTTTTCATTTTTGACCAAAATGCCAATTAAAACTTATTAAGAATAACGTTTGTAATTTAAATTCGAGATTTAAAATAAATCGTGGAATGGTCCGGTTTTGTGGCCCCCAAGAAGTCCCGATTTAACTATTTCAGATGCCTATCTTTGGAGGCGCCTCAAACAATTAGTGCACTCTCGTCCAGTTGCTAGCGACGTACAGCTACTAAAACATTTCCATTGAAAAAATTCGAAGAAGTTTTGACCACATTCGTTTACAGCTGGAAAAATGTGCTGAATATGGAGGGGGAGTGTTTGAATAGCAAATTATGAAATTATTATTTGTTGTTATTTTAAGATTTTTTTGTGTTATTTCCGGGGTCATTTTATTTGTGAAATTAAAAATACATATTTCTGATAACACCAAAAATCAGTTTTTGAAACTTTTTCATACCCCTCTGTCATTGATAATGTATGTATTTCGACCGCTAATGCTGCTATCCAAAAAAAAATTCTTTTACCTCTAAAAATTAGAAAAACGAAGATTTATTTTAAATCTCGGATTTAAATTACAAACGTTATTCTAAATAAGTTTTCTAATTGGCATTTTGGTCAAAAAATAAAAATAAAGGTAGTTTACCCAAATAGCATTTGGACGTCTAACCAACGTCGCTATAGACAACCCGACGTCGGTAACTGACGTCGAAACGACTACGTGTGGACCCGTTTTTGCACTAAAATGGAGCAGACAAATTTGAGTTGTTTAGACGTCGGTAACTTTACTATTGAAGTATACTCTTTTAACCAAATTTTACGCTATTTAACGTTAACTTTTGATAACCAAAAATGTGTACTAAAAGTTTTATTTGGTCATGTGGAAGTACCTATATGTTGCTCCCGTATAATGTGGTGTAAACAAAATATAACCTAATTTGTTGTTGATCTGTAGAAAGAACAAGACCAGAAATTAAAATATCAAACAGTTTTCTTATTGTTAAACGATGTTTGTTATAGACGTAAATAAAATGAGATTATAGGATTTCTCGAGAATAAAAGTTGCTTGCGAAGGGTACTTTACTGATAAATGTGACCAAAATAGATCGAAAAATATGTGTTCGCCTCAAAATAAACAAATATTTAATAATTTTTAATATATATGTTTTTATGAATGACCAGAAAAAAAATCATATATTGGCTTGATTTCCAACTCCATCTAAATAAAGCTATAAGGAAATTAAATTTTATTCATATAGTTGCCATTTGAAATGGTATTTATTTTCGAAATTTCAAAAATAAACGTACTGTGTTTTAATGGCCGACGGGACGCTACAACGCTCATCAGCATAAAAATGGCGGAGTTAGCTAATGTACCTAAATTTACTCAAATACCACCAAAGGTTACTTTATATCCAAAACTTTATCCAAACTTAACTTAAACTACCACCCGCAAACGACACACCAACGTCGGATGATTAGAATTCCAAACCACAACCAGGTTTTAACCTTAAGACATTTGAACTACTTAAATTGACGACCAAAGGACGTTAAAAGTAAACGTCAATTTCTGTAGATAAAAATTAACAAACAGAAATGTCATATGTCATTATTTTTTAATCGTATATTTAACCCCAATAAAAGGTTTTTCAATTTTTCATCTCTCATCCAACATCCCAGCTTATCCTGTAATATTTTATTAATTTTCGTTGGTAAACAACTAAAAAAATGGATCACTTTAAATTATAGTAGGTATATATTAAATACCTTAATGAGGTTGAGCCGGCCCCACATAAATATAATAATAATAATAAATTTCTTTATTTCTAATTAAATAAACTATACAATTCACATAAAAGGAAATGGCGTCAGCAAAGGGAGAGCATTAACTCTCCATGTAGTCCTTTAAACAGTATGGTTCCATCTGTACTAAATGTTCCGTTAACTTTCTTTTAAATACCTTCACACCGAACACATCGAACACCCACATAATAGGGTCCACTTTCAAAAATAGACAGATGATGTGCTGGATAATTTACATCCACAGAACGAGTACTATACTTATGATTCCTCTCAGCATAAAGACCCTGTCTATTCTTAAAAAAAGAACATAATGGTATCAAAAATGTATAAACCATAAATTGTCAATAAAAAATTATTTCTAAAAACATTCCTACAAGTCTCTCTAAATGACATTTTATACATTATTCTTAGTAAACGTTTCTGTATAATAAAAATATCCTGTATCTTTGATTTTCCACCTCAAAAAATTATCCCATACCTTGCCGTAGCCTCAAAGTTTGCAAAATACAGGGTCCGCAGGGCTGCTGTTGAAACATACTTCGAAATCACTCTGATACCATAGCATATACTGTTAGTTTTTTACCAACTGATTCTATTTACTCGGTCCAGTCTAAAAATTCATCTATATAAATTCCCAGAAATTTTGTTTGGGACTCAAGCTTAAAATCTTTGTTATTGATTTGAATATTTTCTGGTTTTTCCATTCTATTTAATTTTGTTCTAAATAATAAGATATTTGTTTTGTTCTCATTGACTATATAACAGTCTATTTTTTTCAAACCAAGAGCAAATTTGCAAAAATATATCTGCAGTCTCGTTAGTGAGTTCAGTTGGGTCATTAATTTTTAATAAGAGATTGGTATCATCAGCATAGGATGTAAGAATAGCATTTGAGTTCCTTATTTCCAAATTTAGGTCATTAGTAAAAAAAAAAAAAAAACGTCCCAAAATGCTGCCCTGGGGGATTCCTACATTATTATTCACACTTTCAGACTTATAGCTTACCTTATCTTTATTAACTACTACCTTATGTATTCTATTATTCAAGTATGACTTAAACCATTTTAACGCATTACCCCTTATTCCATACATATCAAGTTTGTTTAACAAAATTTCTCGATCAAGACAGTCGTATGCTTTTGAGAGATCCAGAAATACTCCAACAACCACTCCACCCTCCTCCAGTTGCTCAAGAATGCCATGAGTGAATTGAAATGTTGCTGTCTGAGTTGACCTGCCCCTCATGTAGCCATGCTGGTTACCCGAGAGCAAACTGCACTGTCCCATGAAAGACACAAGGCGGCTGCAACCAACTCAAACAGTTTTGAAAAACCTGGAAGAAGGCTGATCGGCCTGTAGTTATCGAATTCCTCTGGATCTCCCTTTTTCAATAGAGAGGTTTTAAAACTGCTGTTTTAAGTTGTTCCGGGAAATGGGAGGTAAGTGGCATAGTTTGGTTTCCCCAACGTCAGAAAGAAATTAGACTTTTACAAGTAATATTAAAAGTTCACCCAATAAAGAAACATGGAAACGATACAAAAACTGCAAAGTTAAAGCTCAGGGTTTTGCGGCTTTTGAATTTGCAACAGCTGCTGCTGACTAACTGGAGACTAACATGAGCTTGTAATCCTATCAATTTAGCTTTTTTTCTATAAAAAGTATTAGTATGGCGGTAGGCTCTTTTTCCTTTATTTAAGGACATGCTCATATTGCTTGCAGGTCTACTTGCTTGCAATAAAAGAACTGATTTTCTAAAAAATAATCCAACATAAACAAATAAGTAAGGTTATTTTCACAGAACCCAAACAAGAGGTTATTTCCGACAAATTTCGTCTTTTTATTTTAACTGGCTGCGACTGACGAAAAAAGAAGTGATGTTTTTTGTATCAAGTTTGGTAGGTGGACGGGGCGACGTCGAAACGTGGTTCGCAAATTCCATAAAACTACACTTTTGCAAATAAAAAAAGTGTTTGACGTTACTCGGACGTCAAATTCTTTACCATAAAATAACTATACACGCTTCGACCACTATGCGACGTCGGCTTAGAGGACGTCATATCTTAACGTTCGTTTTACGTTAACTTTAGGTCCATAACTGTTCATTAAGAAATAAGTCAAGCAGTGACTTGAAACATTACCAAAAATTACGTCCTTATAGGTACAAATTTAGTCGTAAGTCAGAAAAATGCTAATTGGGTACTCTTCGAGAAAAATCATGTTTTTAAGTTCTCACGAACCCTGTATAAAAAATCAAAATTTTCTCTTTGTGAATCGCTTTTTTTTTACAAGCAAAACTTTTTATCAAGAATGACTTTTCCCGAAAAATTAAATTTTTCAGCGATTTGTGCTATTGTAAACCCTATCCGCGAACGGTCTGTGGGTGATCCTTAAGTACATCAAGAAAATCTAGGATATGATTCCTGGCATCAATTTAAGTTGAAAAGTTTATATAGACTTATGCCCTAAAATGCTCACCCTCTAAGATACAGGGTGTTACAATATTTTTAAAAAATATTTAATTTAGTTAAATTTCGAAAATCCTTAAAGATACGGTATTGAAAATTCGTTCTTATTTATTATGGATCAAACTACACGTTTTCAATAAAAAAGGTTTTGCTTCCTTTCACCAGTGGCGTGCGTACCAGATACCATCAATATTGTTTTGGTGAAAATATTTGATACGCCACTGATTTTTTAAACTCTGATGCATTTTTATGCATTAATGATACAAGCTGAACAAGAGTTGTCTCTACTATGTTTTTGTAAAAAGCAGTACTACTTTGGGAGAAAAGTCGAATAAGCTATGACAAAGTTTTTTTTTATTTTTTCCATTTTTCTTTAAATCTACTGCTTTTTTCAAAAACATAGTAAAGACAACTCTTGTTCAGCTTGTATCAATAATGCATAAAGATGCATCAGAGTTAAAAAAATCAGTGGCGTATCAAATATTTTCACCAAAACAATATTGATGGTATCTGGCACGCACGCCACTGGGGGAAGGAAGCAAAACCTTTTTTGATGAAAAGGTATAGTTTGATCCAAAATAGATAAGCACGAACTTTCAATACCGTATCTTTAAGGATTTTCGAAATTTAACTAAAATAAATATTTTTTAAAAATATTTTAACACCCTGTATCTTAGAGGGTAAGCATTTTAGGGCATAAGTCCATATGAACTTTTCAACTTAAATTGATGCCAGGAATCATATCCTAGATTTTCTTGATGTACTTAAGGATCACCCTGTATAATGCCTCTTGGGGGGCAAATGCTTTTATGCCCCCCTCCTAGCTACACCAGTGAGTCTACGTATGTCAGTGTACACGTATTTTTTAAATGCAAGTTAAGAATACCTGTTTTTCTTGTTCGCCGTTTTTCAATAATTAATTTCTTTCTCGTTGAAATAGAATCTAAAAATTTCGGTTCGCTGTAATTGAGAAAGAGGAGTAGGTAGCTAAAATTAAATGTAATGCCCAATTTATTTTCTTTAATCCCGTTTGCCAAGGGAAAACGTTAACAGTTTCAAAATTGCCTATTTTCCTCTCTTGGAAAAAAAAAACAAGGGCAGAGAGGTCACACCACCCTGCCCTGGTGATATTAGGTTATTTTGCGGCTTTAAATCTTAATAAAAATTCATTAACGAGACTTTTGCAAAGTTTTAAATTAGTTGATAACTTGTGATATACGTGGTACAAAACGGCGCAAGACATTTTTTGCCCTGTCTCGCTCATGCACCTACTGAAAACAAGCTTTTCAGGACGGTTTTCAGTCAGTAAAGCGATGCGTATCATAGAGTCCGCTGAAAACATGAAGGTTTTCCGTTATGCTGCGATAACGCGTTCTAAATTAACATTCCTGATTTTCATTAATAAAGTTTTTAATTAAATGGCAACTAATTTAAAACAGGAAATATGTTTAACGTAAACTTTGTTTCAGTGATGCTTCGGGACGCTATTCAGTGCAAAAGTGTTTTTTATCTTTTACAGTGTTTTTCGGCGTTTGAAAAAACTTAAACCAACATGTTGAATCCTCCGCGCAAACACATTAGTTAATTAAATTTAGAGTATTTATGACATTCACTATAGAAATAATACAAAAGGTTTGTGTCCTATAATAGACGTAGTGATAATTTTATAAATTTAATATGATTTGTTTAGTTTTACAAATCGGTTGCAAATATTTTTCTTTTAAATATCTTTATAGTCTTAGTTAGTAGGTACGGATTCATCAATACATATCTATATATCGAATCCCGTATAATGGTGCTTTCTTATGCGTTTTGGACATAGGACATTTCATTTTAATTTAAATTGTTTTGCATTATTTTAAAAGGGGTTTTTTCAGTTTTTTATCGCTTATCGTTATCATAGGTATTAAAGTAAAATATCGTTTATAAAAATAATTACTTTCCGTCTTTATTTTGTTATTTAACACAACGTTTCGGTTGATAATATTTACAACATTGCCTACCTTCTTCAAATTAAATATCTCTATTTAAATTAAGAGTTGTCACGCAACCGGTTCGAATTTATGAAAATTTAAAAAAAACCTGACCTTTTAGCGAAAAATATGACCTTTTATATTTTAAAACTCTATCTGGGTAACTGGGGTCCAGCATTACGCCAATAAGGTTTATTTTCTATACAATAAAAGCGTTATCAACTTGGAGTTAAAAAAATTAGAAATAGAAATACGCGAATGAACTTGACTCTTAAGGAATATAAATTTTCCTTAATTTTAGATAAACTAAAGGTCAAAATATGTTTATTATACGTTTTCATATTTTTACTTTTACCAAAATAAATAATTGCTGGATCTCTAACGAATTTAACAGTAGTTAAAGAGCGTAATTTCTATTAAAAAAACACTTCAAGTAAATTAAGTACCTGTTAGATTTATAATCGATACACAAATAATAAATCAAATTGAGATTACATTTAACAGCAATGGGCTGATAAATCAATGACTACTGACTGTTAATAATATTTTATAGAAAATTATAGTAGTCATACCCAATTTTTAGTTTAAAACTATCTTATCTAATAGTTAATTTTTAATTTAAACATGCATTTATCGAATCAAACAAAATATACATTTTGCAAAACTTGATATAATTTATGATTAGGTAGGTATAGATAGACATTAAATTAAAATTTAGAATGTAATAACTAAACTAGCGAATTATATGCACTTAAATTCAGCCAAAATAAGCGCATATATAAAAATAAGCGTATTATAAAAATATATACAGTGTGACCAGTAACGACCGCATCATATGGGATTTTTTTTTTAATAATAACTTTATTCGAAATTTGACTTTGGCATCAAGTTCTGCTTCGATCGAGATGAAAATTAAGCAAAAAAATAGTGATTCGCATTATCTGTCAAATTTTAATTTTTTCAAAAAATAATTCAAAAGTGGGGTTATTTCTGAAAATATCGAAAAAAGTTATTAGAAAAAGTTTTTTTAAATGCACTTTCTAGCCCACGTGCAAAATTTTAGCTGCATAAGATAATTTTGATTTTTTACCCACCACTAAAATTTATTTTTCACTTAATGAACACTTTACTGATGACACTGGGTTCTTTTTTGTCTTAATATTAAGGTGTATTACTTTCAGACACACACTACGTTTTCACAAATACTTATTTTATGAAGTTACCTTATACAGGGACAAAAACAAATAAACTTTGCATCACATGCGACCAAATTTTAATAGCCCAATTTTGATTTTGTAGAAAAACACACATTTAATATATATCTGAAATAAAGCATTGTCAAAACTAAGAAGTTTTATGTAGGGTGCGTTAAGTCTTATTTTGCAAAAGTGGTACAATTTACAAAATATGGGTAAAAAATCAAAATTATCTTATGCAGCTAAAATTTTGCATGTGGGCTAGAAGCTGCATTTAAAGAAAAACTTTTTCCAATAACTTCTTTCGATACTTTCATAAATAACCCTAATTTTGAATTATTTTTTGGAAAAAATTAAAATTTATCAGATAATGCGAATCACGTTACTACTATTTTTTTTTGCTTAATTTTCATTTCGATCGAAGCAGAACTTGATGCCAAAGTCAAATTTCGAATAAAACTATTAATAAAAAAAAATCCCATATGATGCGGACGTTACGATAGTCACACTGTATATGCCTTGTTTTTCTATAAAATATGCAGTTATTTACATTTTTTTTGCCAAATATGCATACTGGTATGCAATATTTCTTAATTTATTATAGTAAAATGAATGCAAAAAAACAAAGAAAAATGAAAGTAACCAATTGTTTAACCTTAAATTGTATAAAAGGCATTTATTACTAAATATTTTTCAAAATTTTTTAACTTAAAAGGATTTCTATTAGTTAGTAAAAATATGTTTATACAAAGAGAAGCTTCTTTCAACATCTACTGATGTAATCGGACAAATATAAGGCCAAGATACAACTTCGTTGGATGGTTTACCCTCATAAATGCTTTTGACTGCAGTTAAGTATTTAAATCATTCTTTTTTTTACAATTACATCCAATTTGTTCCTTACTTGACCTCCTACTTTACCGGGAATGTTGTTACATTTACTGGAAAATGTTTCAACAATACTAATATACGATACTAATATAATTGAGTCTCTTAAACTTAACTAAATTTCAAATCGATATAAATACAGTTTGTTAACCAGGTAATAATAACGCATTATTAAGTGACAATAAACAACCCCTAACAATATACCTGTAAACCCCGGAAACCCCCAATAAATTAAATACCTCGTGTATAACCAAAATGTAAATATAATTATTATAATTTTCAGATTGGAATATCCCTGAAATAAGTGAACTGGACATTAATTAATAAACCTTTAACGTTTTAAATTTTTTGATAAAGCCGAAAACATAAAAATATGCTCATAAAATAATAATAATAAATAAATAGTAATTATATGAGAAAGGCAGTAATAAAATTACATTGAGAAATTCCTGCTAAAGCATTACAATTTCAATCAGTCACTACAAGAAATCACACTATCTGACTTACATGACGCTTTACCTACAGTTTAACCCTGCAATCCAAGCCACACTCACTCTGTGGAAGGTTATTATACAATGTTACACCCTTCACGTACAGCGACACAGCTTGACATTTTTGAGTTAAATCGAGGAAGATTCAAATCGTTTTATATCTAGTATTTAGTGGGTATGTCTGATATCTTTACGTAAATGATACATTTGGCAATCGAGACTAAATCTGGTGGATAAAGACAGAAACCTGAAATTTATATATTTTTTCTATCGACATGATGTTAAAGTTTTTGAAAGACAATTTTGTGTTGTTTGTAATTTGTTAACTCTGTGTCCTGAGGGATACCACAAAGCCGTTAGATATTGTAGATGCCTGTGAATTAGGCAGGAGTAATACAGGTTTTAAGAGTTTTCTTGGCACGGTATACTTTATAAGCGTCCAAGTATACCAAGAGGGGCAGCTATTTTCTTTCAAATTACATTAATTTGGTATTCCAAGGTCCATATACAGACCAAGATACTTTATAGTTTGAGAATAGTTCAACATTTGATCATTAGCAGTTATTTGATCATGTGGTCTGGCGATATTATATAAATCACGGTTCTAAATTTAAGACCAATTGGTGCGCTTGCAACCACATACACAGCGTTTTCAAATCCCTCTTTATATTTTTCCTAATAGCTTTATATGTTTCTCCGTAATGCAGAATGACAGTGTCATCAGCATGGATCCTTTAAGATTTAATTTGTAGATCGATCGAGTTAATATATGCTAAGAATAATGTTGGCCTAAGTATTGACCCTTGGGGTACCCCACATTTTACTTCCCAGAAAGAGCTTCTCTCCCCCTTCCAAGCAAGACACACGGAAGTATTTTATATAAATTACTAGGGAACTAATCCAACCCCCTGCTCCTTAAACCTGCTCTATCTAACTTGTTGATAATATTGAGTGATTAACTGTCGCAGTTTCATTATTAACTTATGGGTTTTCCTATTTTTTTATGAATTATTTTTCTAAATTTTAAAAAAATACTGTCACTCTAGATTTTTTGGTTTCCACGATAGTTAGTTTGATCAGTTATAACTTTTTGATTTGTATCTGATATTTATAGTTCTTTTATCATTTTATAGATAATTTCATGTGACAGCAAACAAAATAACAATAATTGTCTTGATCTTATACAAACACAGTGAATTCCTTTGATAATTATGTTATAATAAGAATTTTTAATATATTACGTATAAAGACAGCCTGCCTTTTAAGCATACACACACAGTTCATATTATTATTTTACTGCCTCCAATTATTATTTTTGCGTTTACGTTTACCTATACAGGGTATCTCACGGTGACAATCCATTAGAGTATTTCGGAATGAAATAACAAAAACCATTTGCTACTTTCGGTTATACCGAAAGTTGTCACAAACTTGCTTGTTTTACGTAGAACGAAGTATATTATATTTTTGTATTCCTTTTTTTATTTCCAACAACTTTTATACAGAGTTTTAAGTCGTAATTAAGTTTTTTAAAACTTTATGATAAATATCAAAAGTTATTACTTTTCCACTTCCCTGTATCTAAAATTAAATTTTCTAACAATCCATTATTAAACACAATAATACCGTGCGAGCAAAAATTATTTGCATCAAAGAGGGCTTGGATTAAAAAACGTATGGCTTGGTTTAGATCACAATAATCTGGGGACGATATATCTTGCCAAATCTAGGTTAAAATTTTGTCAAATTCATATTATGACATGATATGCCAAACTAATGAGTAATAAAATAAGTAGACAAATACAAATTTATCTTTGTTGTTTACAAAATTAACAAAGTAAGAATACACAGACAGAAAAAGAAAAATAATTACATAAATTGCTGAAATTGGCCACCGCCATGCTCCAAGCATAAATTCACAGGTCTCTTCATATTTTCGAAAGTGTTGACCAGCATCTCTGGAGAAATGTAACCATATTCTTGGATAATCCTTTCTTGTATTTGTTCTAAATTTGCAACTGGTGTTTTAAAAATAGTGTTCTTTAAATGAGGAAAAACAAAGAAATCCATAACCGTTAAACAAGGTGATCTAGGTGGGAATTCAATGTCTGATCGAAAACTGATCAATCTGTCCTCGAAAAAATTGCGTAAGCAGTTAATAGTTTCGGCGGCCGTATGTGCGATTGCACCGTCTTGTTGAAAATATCCAAAACGTAGTTCGTCGTCAAGTAATTGCTCCACAAATGGATTCAAAATATTGTCTCTATACCGCTGTGCTGTGACTGTGTCATGAAAAAAAATAGGACCAACAATTCTTCTTCGGGAAACAGCTAACCAGACACAAATTTTTTGAGGGTGCAATGTGGACTCTACAAAAAAATGGGGATTTTCACTACTCCACATGCGTGTATATTCCAATAAATTTTGGGTAAACCATTCCTGCGTCTTTCAAAATCTGCGGCTTGTATTTCTTGGAATACTTGCACTTTATGAAGAAATAAATTTAGCTGCTTCTTAAGAATAGTCCTGCATGTTTCATAAGATCCTTCCACTTTTTGGGACAGGCGTCTTATACAAGTTGTTGGCGTATTTTGCATTATTTCACGAACGTTTGCAACAAGTTTTTCTGTTCTTACAGATGGTCTTCCTGCTCCTTTTTTGTGTTGTATAGAACCTGTTTCCCTAAACACGGCCACGGTTCTTTTCAGGCAATGATAAAAATCCCCAGCAATAAAAACAACGTTAGGAAAATGTTTGTGAAAATTGTCATTGCACAAACCCGGATTGTATTGCCACTCACCATTTACTCTAACCCCGTTTCGAAAATACGCTTTAACCATGAATGTTTTGTGCTGTTCCGTAAAGCCCATTGTGTGAATTATTCAAGAAATTGAAAAAATTAGCGATGAATAAAATAACTTGTAACGACTGTCAAAGATGACGGAATAACTGATTGATTGTTAATTCAGGTAGTTACTGACACCCAACAGGTATTAAGCTCTACGGCTAAGCATTACGTTCTTAGATGCAAGGCCCCCTTTGATGCAAATTACTTTTGCTCGCACGGTATCTCATTCCACAACCTGATTTTGAGTTTCACTCTTTAATCTTTAAAAAGATATTCAATAATAGGCGACACCCTATTAAAGTTTAAAATTTGAGAAAACATTTATTTTTCTCAGAAACGGATACAGTAGGATACAAAACCTTAAACAAAAAGTGACTGGAAACGAAAAAAGGAACACATAAAACACATATTATACAGGGTGCTCCATTTAAAATAAGGTATAACCGAAAGTAGCAAATGGTCGTTGTTATTTTATTTGAAAAAAGCGTGACTAGAAACCCCATTATCCAAATTTGCCGGATTCAAACCGCATTACTTTCTATACTCTAATAGACAATCACAGTAAGACACCCTGTATACATATCCAATAATATCCATCTTTGAAATATAATTTAATAAACGTCCCCTCTGTATTTAAGCCCCAGCTAACAGAAATAACGTTCCCCATAGATATTTACCTCCTGTGACAATGACAAATAAGAATATTAACTAATACAAAAGTCAATAAAAAAAACGGCGTAGGCGACCAATTTAAGTAAATAAGGCACCAAGTAAGTTAGTTCGCAGTCCATAAAACTTTTTATAGGTCTCTTGAAATTATTTGTCTAGTTATGACCTTTAACGCTAGTGAAACAGGGCAGCAATAATGGTTGGTAAACCCCAAAGGCGATGAAGCAAAGATAGAAAACTAATTTTATTCATCTCACTGTTTATACGGGACATTCCATCATTTGACAGGTCTTGTAAGCAATTTTTTGGTAGCCTTCGCAAGCAAATAACGCCGCAGCCCAAATTTTTTTAGGATCACGCCCAAATTGTATCAAATATGTATGTAAATAATAAAGCACCCGAAATTTTTTTTATCATTGGCATGAAATCATAAGTAGTTAGCAATTCGATTAGCGATAAATTTATTTATTGAGTATTAGGTTTCACGAAAAAATATTTGTATTATTTCAGTTTTCCTCAGCTGCATTGTAGGGACATAGGTTTTGGATATGATTACCTAACATGTTTCGCGAAGATTTTTGCTTCAATGCGAGGGTGCCTGAAACCTGGACTAGGGGCAAAATTTAAAAAAAAAATCGTTTTTCTAATTGCTTTATTATTATTCTGTGTATAAAATATGTACCAGAGACAACTGGTTTAGAAACAAAAAATCATTAACAACTTTAACAAATAATACAGTAATTAAAATCTTATTCACAAAAACAAAAAACATATTTTTATACGATATTTTGCTTCACCTTTTTTAAAATAAAAACTTTGAAATCGAACATCTGCAGAACAATCACTTTTAATATTTACCTATATAATAAGAACAATAACAAAATAATCAAAAACCAAAATTTACATCAGATCACTGCTGCAGGCAGATAATTAAAATGCTAGACAAAATTTTCTACTTCCCCGCCAGAACAATTAACATTGGTCAGCAATCAGCAGCAACGAAACACGAAAGTACCCGTTAAAACGGGGATGATTAATGCGTGCGCAGCGTGTATAGTAAAGCGAGGTTGTCATTGTTCCCAAAATGATTATATTTCTCTATAGCAATGCGAGGTTGTCATTGTTGCCAAATGATTGTCTTTCTCTCGAGATATTTTAAAGTTTTTTTCAGAAACGTTGGGGGGTCCTGGGCCCCCCCAGGCCCCCCATAGAACCGTCCCTGCTTGTAAGATGAAAATTTTCGCACTAAATCATTTACTTTACAGATCTGGTACTGTCTTATAAGATCGTTTTGTTATAATATTCACCCATTACGTAAAAAATATTAAAATTTCTTTACTATTTTCACAAACCCCTAAGCCCTCTTTGAGGCTGAACAGGAAATACTTTCTCACGATCCTTAGCAAGAAACAGGGGGAGAAGAACGAAGTAATATTCCCTGCGGACGCTATGGTCTGATACAATGATGGATCTGAGAGCTGGAGTATACCTGGAAAAAACTGACATCCGTAGGAGCTACCCGCTAGATGGTTACATGACACTTTTTTAGGCCGAGGTTTACTCCATTTTGACTAGTGCAAGTCTAGATGAGGTCAGAGAGTGCCAAGAGCGGTTAATATATAGGTATCCACTCAGACAGTCAAGCTGCCCTCAAGGCGATATGCAAACCCAGGGTCACGTCAGTACCCGTCGAAGAATACGTAGATGCCCTGGAAAGGCTTTCAGATTTTTCAGAACCTGGTGAATCTATGCATCTGACGTCTTGTTATTTTAAAGAGAATGATATATCTGAGATGTTTTATCCTCTTATCTTGTAGATAGAAAGTACTTTGTTCAAATTGACAAACAGGTGTCAGATATGACAAATATTGATATTGGGGTGCCCCAGAGTTCTGTGCTAGGACCACTTCTTTTTCTAATTTTCATTAATGAAATGCCCAGTTATATTCGCAACGGGGTTGTCATCATGTTTGCAGATGACTCATTTGTGGTTGTCACGGCATTGAATACTGACGAGCTACATAATTTGGTATTACGTATCCTTAGTGACTTTGATGATTGGTGGAAAAAGAAAAATGTAATATTGAATCTACAGAAAACTGTTTAGGTACATAAATTTCAGATGTAGCACGAGATCATCAATCACTGTAGTGGATACCATGCGTGCTGCGGAAGGTTGTAAATTCCTGGGTCTGCATATAGACCAATTTCTTACATGGGAATCTCATGTAGATCATGTCGCGAAAAAGTGCGGTACTGCTTATTTTGCCATATTTCAGCTTAAACAATTACTAGATAGAAACGCACTGATAAATGTGTACTATTCGCTAGTCTATTGTCATCCTAATTATAATATTTGGGATAACTCAGTTGAGTCCAACAGAATATTCTTAGCCCAAAAACGAATAATTCGCCTAATCTATGGTCTTAGGGTCACTGATAGTTGTAGACCAGTTTTCATTGAGAATGGGATCATGATATTCCCCTGTATATATATATTTTTAGACTGTTGATGTATGTTAAAATAAACGAAAAAAAAATTGTATCAAACTTTTATTTTCATGGTTATCCAACCAGAAATGCCAGTAAATTGTCAATAGTCAAACATAACCTTACAAAATTCGAACGGTCACTTGATTATGCAGGTACAATTTTATACAATAAATTTCCAAATAAAATAAGACTACTAAATTTTAATAAAAATATATTTAAACGAAAAATAAAGCAATTTCTGATTGGTAAAGGTTACTACTCAGTCTCAGAATTTTTAAATGATACTATTATACTTACTCTAGAGTACATGAAACCAAACAGTTAATAATAATTATTCATGACGTGTACACTGTACATCTTTGATGGCTGCTTTGGCCAGTACGAAATATAGATTTTGATTTTAAATATCTTGCTCCATCGTCGGAGGGTAAAACCAAGCATTATTATGGTTACTTTTTTTACGCCCTGTAAGATTTTTACTAGTATATAAGGCCTTTTAATTGAAAGACCAGGCTCGGCTAGGGCTATTCTAATAATTAATTAAGAAAATTTTATGGGCGGCATTAACGTGAAAATTTAATTTTCCATTAATCTTTTTCCAGTAACTCTCAACGCTAGCATAGCGATATAAGGCATGATATCTGGAAAACGATCGCAAATATAGCTAAGGCAAAATGGGACGTTCAGAATTCACGAATGTTTTAAATTTGTAGCTCGATGAAACAAGTTTTAGGCCAATATTTGAAACATATAATTTATAGTAAAAAGCGCCTATCCATGCAGGGTGTGACAATAGTGCGAGAAAGTACAATAACTCTCTTATGGTATTGGATAGAAAAAAAAGTTTTTATAAGAAACGTACAGGATCCTAAAGAGCACATTTCATTGGTATCCTATTCTAAGAATCAATATAGAGTAGAGTGGGGCATAAGTACGCATCGGGTAAAAGTACGCAGTCGACTTATTACGGCAACTAGCAACAACGAAACACTTCCGGCCTAACGTGCCTTTAGTTACATCCTTGTTGCGTATCGTATATATGTCGTTTATTTAATCATTTGATGGATGTTATATCAGTTAACATATTTTAGTATGTATGTGGTAACCACTATCCACTCTAAATTTAAACAAATATCTAAGTAAACAATAATAATGTCAATACATAACTTCAAAAATATGTAGAGGACGCGGCCGTTGTAAATGCAGGTTTCGCTTAACAATGCTGTCAAATTAAAAATGCTATTTGGGGCAAAAGTGCGCATTATGTTATGGGGCAAAAGTTGGCTGCGTACTTTTGCCCCATATTTCCACTAGCAAACGTCCAGCTGAACACTCTACAAGTGTTTTCACTGCTTTCACTAGTAAACTTTCCACTGAACCCTCTAAAAGTGACTCTACTGCTTCCACTAGCAGACTTCCAGTTGAACCTTCTACAAGTGGTTTTGAAAGAGTTCCTGAATCGAGCAACACCACACTCATTGCATTAACGAATAGCTCGGCACCTATTTCAGTGCAGCAGATCCTGCCGCTTCCAAAGAAGAAAGATAAAGTGTTGAGGCAAGAAAAGAGGAAGGGCAAAAAATCCGTCGTGTTAACCAGCACTCCTGTAAAAGACGAGCTAGAAAAAGCAGAGAAATCCAAAGAAGAAAAAAATAATAAAGGAAAGAAGAATGTGTTTGGTTCTAACAGTTAAAAAAACGCCACTTGACCGAAAGTTAGAAACGAAAAAGAAATTAGAAACCTCCGAAGATGTCATAATTTGCCCTGGTCCAATGCAATTACTGCCAGGAATGGTGGAACGACGCAAGTTCATTATTCGAAGGAAAAGCAGCATTTAGGTGCGATTACTTCTAACCTGCTATTGCTTTGTTCGTATTTATTTGTTTATTTTTACTTTGATAAATGTATTGGTTCTCTATTTTTTGCATTTTATTTAAATGCGATCTTTTACCCCATATCGATCGTACTTTTGCCCCACTAGTGGGGCAAAAGTACGAATTCGTGTTTTCACCCAATTTTGTTGCAAATAACAGTTGATAATCGTTCCTTGATATTTTATTGCATTTTTTGTGATAGTCCATACATTTCTACTGGATATTCTGGACTACACCAATAGAATTATGTTTGTTTCAGCAATGCTACGCAATAAATATTAAGTGCGTACTTTTGCCCCACTCTACTCTACTACGTATTAATGGATGTATCATGTGGTGTTCCTCAGGGATCTATTCTTGGCCCCTTACTTTTTACTCTATATACCTCTCAACTAATTGAGAAACTGAGGTGCGCCACTGTGCACCTTTATGCGGATGATACCCAATTATACATCTCCTTTTGCCCTGAAAACATTTTTGAGGCCATTGACAGACCAGCAGCTGACCTTGATCTTCTGTTAAGAATATCTACAGAGCATTGTCTCGAACTAAATCCAAAAAAATGCCAGTTATTTTGTTTGGTCATGCACAGAGTATAGGGAGCAATATCGAAATATCCTTCGCGTTGACATTGGTGGTCAAACCTTGTCATGTTCAACCAATGCGAGAAACCTTGGACTGCTGCTAGATGTTAACCTAAGATTTACTGAGCATATCAATAACTGCATAAAGAAAGCTTTTACCAACTTAAAGCTTATTTTTAACCAAAGGCAAATTCTAAATACACACCTTAAAAAATCGTTATGTGATAGTCTGGTCTTATCACAATTCACATTCTGTGATACACTGTATGGTCCATGTCTTTTAGAGAGGGATGCCAAACGAATACAAATGATTCAAAACTGGTGTGTACGTATGATAGGGGGAATTAGAAAGTATGATAGAGGGGCGAGTGCCAAAATGAGGGAGATTGGATGGTTTACCATGAGCGAAAGAAGAATGCTTCATTGCCTAGCACTGTATAACAAAATAATCGTTAAAAAATATCCAGAATATCTATATCAAAAAATAAAATTTAGTCATGACTCTCATGACCTCGACCTCAGACATAAATCCACAATTACTCCTCCGTCACACAAAACCACACTGTTTGAAAGATCATTTAGTTATCAGGTGTCTTTGATATACAACAAAGTTCCAGTTAATTTAGAATCTGCGCCAATTCACACATTTAAAAATGCCATTCGTCCTCTTGTCCATCAAATATGTTCTGACACGTATTAGATCAGTCCAGTTGTACTACCTCTCAATGCCCTTCACATGTCCAAGTTAAAGTTAATAGGATTTAATTGTAAAAACTGTTACTATCATTACATAATATAACGTATTTTTTTCAGCCTATGAGTATCATAACTACTGTCAAATATTACTACTATGTTATTAGTTATAATGTTAGGTTAAGTGAGGAAGCGTAGCTTCAACTTCGCCTTTTGTAATTTTATCCTTAATTACAATAAATACATTTATTATATTATTATTATTAAGTTGTAATGAGCTATTTGTTAGAACCAATGATGATACCTCATGGTATATGAAACAATAACCAATGAACCTATCGCATTCCATGTTGAAGTAAATCAATATCCGAATTGCGCCCCTCCACATGGTTTGCCAAACTTACGCTGTGAAAAGTATTTATCATGATGTGGCAAATTTAAATCGTTGTCCAAAACCGTTTAAAAGTATGGCAACGCAGCAGTAAGATATCCGCCCCCAAAGATGAGGCCATGATGACGTTGTTTCAATTCATTTCAGTTTAGGAAACTCCACAGAAAATGTAACGCGGACAAACATCGATGTTTGCGATGCATAAAATACCCTGTGTATATTATTTAAACACTATGTCAAAAGACCCAGAAAAGTAAGCGAAATTTAACTATGGAATAAAAAACAGGGTGTTCCACTAAAAAAAATGTATGTTTCATATGGCCATCCTTTACGAAACACCCTGTATATAGAAAAATATTTTTTAAATGTGTTTCCAAAGATCGTGTACAATTATTATAAAAAATTTTCTTCTCCATCTAGCACCATAATAGAGTTTATTTTGTCGCTCTATTTTGACGCCCTATATATTTTAATTAAATTTTGTAGATATGTATCTATCGGCACAGAGAATTGATAAATAGAATAAGCTGTTCCTATAGCTTGAGTTTGAGTATCTCTTTAATCTCAATGTTATTTCCAGAATTCTATAATCTGTATTGAGAAATGTTCTCAAAGTTGTAATATCGGATTAAATTTTTAATATCAATTTATTGTGGCTGTTATATTTTCAGTTAAGGTAACTTTTATTTTAGCGATAACAACATTTTGTTGACAGTTTGTTTACTACCAACATAACTTACATGAGAAAAATAACAGTATAAGCTTTTGCTGTATAAAATATTTTTACCGGGTGCATTTTCACATTTCTACAGCCCATTACCAATTAACTTGTTAAATAATTACAAATAATACTATAATTAACATCTATAGTTAAATTAAAACAAAAATAATAATTTGCCATATAAATAGACAGTTTTTAAACAAACTAATGAAGTCTTAAAACTTAAATATATTCCTGAAACCACCCAAGCAAATTTGTCAATAGTTGTGAGATTCACTGAATACGAGAATGTACTTTATGAAGACCCTTGCAAGATTCAATAATACATGACCGAACTTTAGAGATACTCATGCAAGATTCAATAATACGGCAAGAAATTTTAAGAAGACCAATGCAAAATTCAATCATAAGGTAACGTACTTACAGAGGCAAATGCAAGATTTAATGGTACTGCAACAAACTTTAGGGATACCCATGCAAGATTCAATGATAGGGATATGGAGTCCCATGCAAAAATCAATGATACGGGACCGAACATTATGGAGGCTCATGCAAGATTCAATAATACGTGAACGAACTTTAGATATACTCATGCAAGATTCAATGATACGGCAAGGAATTTTAAGAAGACCCATACAAAATTCAATCATACGGTAACGTACTTACTGAGGCAAATGCAAGATTCAATGGTACTGCAACAAACTTTAGGGATACCCATGCAAGATTCTATGTAGGGATATGGAGTCCCATGCAAGAATCAATGATACGGGACCGAACATTATAGAGGCTCATGCAAGATTCAATAATACGTGAACGAACTTTAGAGATACTCATGCAAGTTTCAATGATACGGCAACGAATTTTAAGAAGACCCATGCAAAATTCAATCGTACGGTAACGTACTTACAGAGGCCCATGCAAGATTCAATGATACTGCAACAAACTTTAGGGATACCCATGCAAAATTCAATGATAGGGGAACGAACTTTATGGAGTCCCATGCAAAACTCAATGATACGGACCGAACATTATGGAGGCTCATGCAAGATTCAATAATACGTGAACGAATTTTAAGAAAACCCATGCAAAATTCAATCATACGATTGAACAGAGGACCATGCAAGTTTCAATGATACTGCAACAAACTTTAGGGATACCCATGCAAGATTCAATGATAGAGGAACGAACTTTATAGAGTCCCATGCAAAAATCAATTATACGGGACCGAACATTATGGAGGCTCATGCAAGATTCAATAATACGTGAACGAACTTTAGAGATACTCGTGCAAGATTCAATGATACGGCAACGAATTTTAAGAAGACCCATGCAAAATTCAATCATACGGTAACGTACTTACAGAGGCCCATGCAAGATTCAATGATACTGCAACAAACTTTAGGGATACCCATGCAAGATTCAATAGTATAGTGTTTGCAAAAAGTTCACGGTACTTAAATATTAAAACAAGGAAAACATAAAGTAAAGATTTTACAAGTTATGAAACTTTATAACAACTAGGGTTAAAAGGTCATAAAAAGTAATTTCTTTAAAAATAATACGGCTTCCGTGTTAAAATTGAGGCGATTTTTATCAGGACTAGAAAATGCAATTTTATTTCATTGTCAATATAGGTATGGTATGGTATTTTTAGAAGTAATTTTCATAATGCGGCAAAAGGAAAATTATTAGAGGTCTTGTTTTTAGTTACATCAAACACAAGCGGATTATCTTTTAGATAAAAGGTATATCACGAAATGACTGTGTCAAAGTAGGTAATGTATTTTTATCGCTAATTTTTTTAATTAATTTTTTTTTTAATAAAAATAAATACTTTAATTTAAATCAGGAGTTTTTCATTTAATTTCACATGTACTTTAAAGTTTGTTTATTAACCTAAATGGCGCCTATTGTTCTGTTCAAATTGTATAAAGCCATTCATTATGGACTTCAGCTTTCAAAATAATTTATTTTGGAGAAAATCTACTGACTACCGGTGATTTATTCATTATTAGAAAGTACGCTTTCGAAAACAATGTACTGACCGCGGTATATAACCTCTTTATTTTCTACAGTATTGTGTTGAACATTTAAAATGTTGAGCTGGGGCATCAGGCATTCAAGTTATATTTGAAATTTAAATACACATACCTTATACATATACAATACATACAGGGTGTAATTTTTAGCTGGATTAAAAAACAGAACTACGGCTGCGTTTATTTTTAGTTTGTCATACTTTTTTCGTGTCCTCCATGGGGTGGAAACCGCCACCTACTTTTTTTTCAAATGTATTGTGCTTATTAGAAAGGGAATAAAAAAGGGAATGCGACTCACTATTTACTTTTGCATTTCTGTAATGTAGACGCTGACAAACCCCTATTCTAAAATAAAATTCCTTCTTGATATTATGTAGGTAACATATCCAGGGTTATTTGGTGTATAAGTCGTTCCCTAAGTTCCTCTAAATTTTCTGGTTTTGTTACGTAAACTTTGGTTTTTAGGCGACCCCAAAGGAAATAATGTAGAGGATTAAGGTCCGGTGACCGTGGCGGCCCTTCAATAGTAGCCATTCTTCCTATCCAGCGGTTTGTAAAAACTTCACTTAAATATTGTCGACCATTTATGATGTAATGAGGCGGAGAACCATCCTGCTGTAACCATACCTGATCATCATGAAGATCTGCTTCTGCGTCAGAGCTAGAATACGTTCTACTTGCAAAAACCCAGATATGTATTGGCCTTCTTTATGCCTGCCCAAACATTAACTTAACTCTTGTACTATTACCATTTTATAAGGACGCATTTGACATGATTTCGCTAACTTAAATGCATACGTATGGCTTTTGTTATTTTCTGTTGCAAGAGGATTTTATTGAAGAGCAAGTAAAACGTTTAATTGCGTGTCTTCGTCCATTACTCCAGGCTGCCTTGTTCTTGGTATGTCCCTGACGCCGTGACCCACTTCATGATAACGTCTTTCAATTAAGCTGCTACTTCTGCTTGAGTACGCGATCTGTCGCTAAAAAATATGTCAATACTCTTTTATTCGATTTTGTTGAAATTTGGCAATTCTGCTTGTAATAACAAGAGGATAGTTAGGCCTCAATAAGATTAAAATTATTAAGTCCAGTGGCGTCCCGGAAGACAGTCTAACTAATATTTTTGACAAAAAAATTGCGGGGCACTGACTTTTTTTAAAATTATGCCTTTTTTCTCGAATTAAGCAACTACAAATACAACTATTTTATCTCCTGAGTTTTTTTCATATCTGGCTTTGTTTTCGGACAAAAGGAGTAAAAAATTTAAACTACTTACCAAACTATCAAGCAATTAAAATTACACGAAAGTCCTCTTTTGAATTTTTTCGCACAGATTAAAACTGTTTTCGATAAAAGAAATTAACATAAAATAATAGCATAACGTAATAATTTATTACTGCAATGTTTTAAAGTAACAACTATAGCTCTTATTGTCCCGGGGACATGCAATAAAATGGTTTTTATTTTTTTGCTCAAAAACAAAGCAACATATGAAAAAACTCAAAAGATAAAATAGTTGTATTCGTAGTTGCTTAATTCGAAAAAAATACATAATTTTAAAAAAAGTCAGTGCCTCGCAATTTTTTTGTCAAAAATATTAGTTAGGCTGTCTTCCGGGACGCCACTGGACTTAATAATTTTAATCTAATTAAAGCTTAATCTTTTTATTACAAACAGAATAAGCAAATTTCAACTAAATCGAATAAGATATTTACGAACATCCAATTTTTTTTAAAAGTTTTGACACCCTGTATCGTTAAAACTATGCATTTTCGGACCCATGTTTATATGAACTTTTCTTCTTAAAATCACTTAAAGAAGCACCCCTTGGAGTTTGTCCACATACTTAAATAACCAGGGCCGGATCTACAGCGGGGCAAGCGGAGCAAGCGGGGCGGCGCCCCGAGGCCCCCGACCCAGAGGGGCCCCCCGGCAGGTGTTGGGAAGAGGAAAATATTTAGCTTTATTCGAATACATTAATACATTGCAAACAATTTTTTTGTTAATACTCCAACAAACTTTAAAGAAAGGTTCATCAAAACATGCTCAGGTAATAGAAAAAAGCAAATCTCAAAGTTTGCTGATCGGACCTAATGTTATCAAGGGATTTCAAATTTCCCGCGCCAGTGGTTCATGTTCAAGAAGCTGATCTGTTTTCCAAAACTTTCTCAGACGATGTGTCACCTTCTTTTTCCTCTCAGTTGCTTACTGTATGGTCGACATTTTCGGAAGAGATAAGTTCAGTGAAAGATGTTAAAGAGTTAGCCCGTTTCTTGATCATTCAGAATGCGTCGTTGTCGTCCAGTTATCCAGATGTGTGCAGAGCACTTCTGATGTTCGTTACTGTCCCTGTCACTGCTGCGAAAGCTGAACGGACTTTCTCCAAATTAAAGTTGATAAAAACCAATTGCGTACCTCAATGGGACAAAATAGACTCAGTAATTTAGCGCTACTGTCCATTGAAAATCGAAGAGCGCGCAAAATTGACTTTAATAAAGTGATAAAGGAATTTGCCACTATAAAATCTAGAAAGAAGTGTTTTTAGTTGTAAGTTCTTGCGTTTGTGACAAAATATCATGAGAGCGCGGTGTTTACGTAGATTATATGTGTAGAAGATTGCCAGATTATAGTAATAGCTGTTCCAACAAGTTGGTATAAGATACAATAAATATCTACATTAAAAAAATACTGTTATTCTTACCCGACATTAATACTGTGGTTTTATCAAAAGTAATTTCAATAAGGGGCCGCAAAATTTGTTTTGCCCCGGGGCCTATTCAGCTCTAGCTCCGGCCCTGTAAATAACACCCTGTATATAACGTGAAAATCGGAACAAATCAAGTTAATGCGATAATGCCTTTTAGTTTCAGATCTGTCATCAACCAAAAAAACGAACTGCAAGGGGGTCGGCTTTTTCAACCTAGAATGTCTCTGTTGGGAAAGCCACTAAACTACAGAGCTTCAAGAAGAGATGCCCGTTACAGACGGCTGCAAAGCCGAGTCTACAATTTTCTAGAGAGGCCACGGGGTGCAGCATTTATTTATCACATTCTCGTGTAAGTAGACCTTTTACGCTGAAGTTTTAAATATTATAATTAGAGGTTAAACGACTTACCTGTAAGGAAGTTCAATCCTCAATTATGCTAGTAGTTGCATCCCAATTAGATAACTTCAGTCAGGGTGATCTAATTGGGATGCAACTACGTTGTATAATTAGAGGTTAAACGACTTACCTGTAAGGAAGTTCAATCCTCAATTATACTAGTAGTTGCATCCCAATTAGATCACCCTGAAGTTATCTAATTGGGATGCAACTACGTTGTATAACTAATCTTTAGCAACGCGCAGACAATGCTTTTAAAATGGGACGTATTTTTTCACCCATTAAACTTAACCGTTTTCGAGATATCGCCTTGTAACACTTAAAAACACTCACCCTGTATACAGCGTGTCCAGAGAAGTTCTAGACATATTATGGGAATTTTCTTTATTGTTGATTTTATGAAAAAAAATTATTCTTTATAAAAAGTACTGCTTGATGCGCAAGTATTATTGACATATCAAATCTTAATATATCATGTACAGGGCGGCAAAAAAATATAGAAACACAGAATTACGTTAAGAGGGAAGTACCCTCAATTTTCATTTTAGTGCAAATTGTTATAAGAAAATTTTACTAAGGACTACAAAACGCGGTCAGATACAATTTTTCGTTGAAATATTTTAATTTACCATCAAAAAGCCTTTGCAAAATATTTTTTTATTTTATTTCTTTAATTTTTACCTGCAACAATTTCGCAACAACTATGTGCAATACTATAGTAACGAATATTGACATGTTAGTCAAAAATCATTTAATATTTTTCGACTTATTAACAAGAGATTTTCGTTAGTTTCGTCATGGTTGTAAAGTTAACGCTGCAGGAAAAAATATAAATTGTACTTATCGTCGGAGATCACTATAAACCTATTAGGGAAGCCGCACACATATTTAATAATAGACACCCTGGCAAAATGATATGTAGCGCCACTATAGCAAACGTAATAAATAAATTTAAAGCTACAGGTTCCGTTGAAAATGTATTTAAGAAACAACACAACAAATGGTCCACAACAGAAGAAAATCAATTCAATGTAATTCAAGCGGTTATCGAAAACCCGAAAATTCCTTTAAGAAAATTGTCACAAACTATTCCAGTTGACGTCAAAAAGTTTACTGCTGGTAATATTTTAAAAATAAATAAATTTTATCCATATAAACCGAAGTACATTAACACGCTTCTTCCCAGAGATTTTGAATTCCGTTTCCTATTCTGCGCGTGGTTCCAAGGCGAGTGTGAAGATTGTCCTTTTTTTGCAAGAAAAATATTATTTACAGACGAAGCTATGTTTACTTCCAACGGCATGGTAAGCTCCCAAAATTGTCGGTGGTGGAGTGACAACAATCCAAATTTTTTAATCGAATGCCGTAGTCAATATTCATTTAAAACGAATGTTTGGTGTGGCATTTTTAATGATCGGATCGTTGGACCATACTTTTTCCGACAAAATATAAATGCTTCCATTTACCTGAACTTCTTAAGGAACCAGTTGTCTCAATTTCTTGATGAACTGCCACTAACTATAAGACGTATAATTTGGTATCAACATGATGAAGCCCCATGCCATAGTTCCAACACAGTAACTGGGTATTTGAATGAAGTATTTCTGCAACGTTGGATAGGCAGACGTTCAAATATTTCTTGGCCAGCCAGGTCGCCTAACATCACACCCCTGGACTTCTTTTTATGGGGCCGATTAAAAGAAATGGTGTATCAGCATAGACCTTTTCAGGATATTGACCATCTTGAAGCAGTAATAACAAACAGTGTCCAAGAAATCACTCCCAATATGATACGGGCGACTGTAGGAGAAATTACAAGGCGTACTATAGTTTGCATGGAAAAAGGAGGGGGACATGTGGAGACATAATTTATCACTTTAAACTACTTTTTTTTAGATCACTTTTATTATGTAATTGTTTATTATTCATATTCAGAATTTAATTTTGCTCTAAGGAAATTAAATGTTTTTAATATTCCTGATAGGTAGATAGGTTGATTTTAGAACATGAAATAATCTCGCATTATTTTGTTACGTAATTGGTTTCCAACAAGAGGTAATAAATACTTAACGTGTTTTTGATAGTAGGTACCTACCCTGTAAATTAAAATATTTCAACGAAAAATTGTATCTGACCGCGTTTTGTAGTCCTTAGTAAAGTTTTCTTATATTAATTTGTTTTAAAATAAAAATCGAGGGTACTTCCCTCTTAACGTAATTCTGTGTTTCTATATTTTTTGCCGCCCTGTACATGATATCTTAAGTTTTGATATGTCAATAGTATTTGCGCATCAAGCAGAACTTTTTATAAAGAATAACTTTTTTTCGTAAAATGAACAATAAAAAAAAATTCCCATATGTCTAGAACTTCTCTGGACACGCTGTGTATATGTTATACGTTATTCTTCTGGTTCTGCCAGTGTTATAATTGGAATGATGTGGTTATTTAATTTACTTTGGTTTCATATAACAATTATTTTTTACGTAAATAAAATTAATAATTTAATTCCATTTAATTAAACACCCAACCAATTAGGCTTAACCTGCATAAAATTAATCGTCCGTATTATTGTTAATGCAAGTCAAGCATGAGATAGTTCTGATGGTTTTACTAGACTATGGCTCATCATTTTTTAATAAAATTAGATACCCAATATAGATTATGATATGGATACATTGATACAGGGTGGTCCAACGAAAACTTAACATTTTCCTGCTTTAAAATAAAAATGTGGAAAATCGCTCGGATCCGTCGATTTTTATTTCGAGGGGGACATCTTTTGCGTATATTGTCAATCTTGTTATTTCTAGCCCCTAGGAGGGAGGGGGGAGGGGGGAGGGGGGGGGTAAGATCTAAATCTTAAATGGATACCCCTATTTTATATAATTTTTTTGGATTCTGCATAAAATTCTGAACACTTTTTAATGAAATCATTATTAGCCTATACTTAACAGTTTCCGAGATATTGACTCTTGAAGAATGACATTTTTGAACTTTGACAGCGTCTAGCTTTCTAACTGTACGTCTTAGAGCAAAACGGCTTACACTTCGATTTTTATTATCTTTCCAATAGTGATAACTTCCGGTTAAACAGGAAGTACTATATTTCTTACATCGGGTTTAACCAAAAGTTGACACTATTGGAAAGATAATAAAAATCGAAGATAGGGACATGTAAGCCGTTTTGCTCTAAGACGTACAGTTAGAAAGCTAGACACTGTCAAAGTTCAAAAATGTAATTTTTCAAAAGTCAATATCTCGGAAACTGTTTAGTATAGAGTATAGACTAATAATGCTTTTACTAAAAAATGTTCAGAATTTTATGCAGAATCCCAAAAAATTATATAAAATAGGGGTATTCATTTAAGATTTAGATCTTACCCCCCCCCCCCCCCCCCCCCCTCCCTCCTAGGGGCTTGAAGTAACAAGATTGACAATATACGCAAAAGATGTCCCTCTCGAAATAAAAATCGACGGGTCCGAGCGATTTTCCACATTTTCATTTTAAAGCAGGAAAATTGAGGTGTTAAGTTTTCGTTGGACCACCCTGCATAAATAAGAAACATGTTTTGACGAAAATATTCCTAAAGTAATATACAGGTATATGTATACAGGGTGTTTCAGAATAAGATGCTGATCCTTAACGGTGTGAATCCTTAGGTGATTTTAAGAAAAAAAGTTCAAATTAATATATATCCTTAACCTATCAACTTTCGAACTACAGGGCGTTAAAGTTTAAAAAAAAAATCGTTCTTCTATCATAACTTTAAAAACTTTCTAGCTATTTTTATGAATTTTTCACACATGCCCTCTAAGCATCAATAGCCATTTTTTGGTGTAGACATTTTTTTAAAATTTTTAACCAGTGGCGTCCTGAAAGGGTTTGGACTAGACATTTTGGAAAAATATTATGTACGCCACTGCTTTTTCTCAAGATAAAAATTATTTTTAAAATACTCATTCATTTTATGCCAAATTTAATATCTTGCCTTTTGATCGTCCGACAAACAGTTTCCGACAAAAAAAATAAAAACATTAAATGCGCATTCGCTATGTGCCTATGGTTTGTTTTGACACTATCGGGAATACTCCAGGAATTTTTCAAAGGGTACGAGACTCAATGAGGAGAAGAGCTGAAGCATGCATTATTGCATGTGGTGGCCACTTTCAACAGCTAATCCAAATTATTTTCGTTTTTGTTCACACGTTATTTAATGTTAGTTGTTTTAATTTATTGTTAAAAATAAACCATAGGCACATAGCGAATGCGCATTTAATGCTTTTTATTTTTTTTGTCGGACGATAAAAAGGCAAGATATTAAATTTGGCCTAAAATGAATGAGTATTTTAAAAATAATTTTTATCTTGAGAAAAAGCAGTGGCGTACATAATATTTTTCCAAAATGTCTAGTCCAAACCCTTTCAGGACGCCACTGGTTAAAAAATTTTAAAAATTTTCTAAACCAAAAAATGGCTATTGATGCTTAGAGGGCATGTGTGAAAAATTCATAAAAATAGCTAGAAACTTTTTAAAGTTATAATAGAAAAACAATTTTTTTCTTAAAACTTTAACGCCCTGTAGTTCGAAAGTTGATAGGTTAAGGATATATATTAATTTGAACTTTTCTTCTTAAAATCACCTAAGGATTCACACCGCTGAGGATCAGCATCTTATTCTGAAACACCCTGTATAATAGCATAGAGCTATTGTCATCCCTATAAAATATAACATATTTTTTGCTTGTATTTTTTTCATAGGTATTATTGATCTATGCTATGACTGTATCATGTGCGTGTGAGAAAGTGGCTAATTATTTAAAGGACATTCAGATATAATAATTAACATAATGAATGTCTAATGCGATGCAAATACTAACATTACACCGAGAATAAAGCCTTGTATGCCTTATAAGAATTCACATACTCTTTATACAACTGTTTAATACTATATGTGACAGCAACGCGCTTTCCTACTGTCAGACAACAAAAATTGCTAGACCGTTGTGTAGTGATAATATCACGGTAATTTAGCCAATAGGAAATAGGAGTTATTGCTACCATAGAATGGTTTATAGCCGTTATTGCTTTGAATATTTACAGTAGTTATCAAGTTCTATTGGGGGTGTAATCTGGTTTTATATACTCTATTATAGTTCCGACTGGCATTAGTCATAATAATCTTTGCTTGCTACGGTTTATAAAGCACAATATACTTACTACTAAAAATCAGTACTGTAGTTCTCTAAAATTTAAATAGTTTCTAGTGTGATATTGTTCGTCGTTTAACATTGCATATGATTATCTATTGTGCAATATGGTTTACTGAGATGGCAAAATTCGTCCATAGCCTTATGAAGTCCATTAGTAATGATGGGTTGTGCGAAATAAGAATCTTCTATTGCTTTATCTGACATGCAAAGTTTAAAAAAGCTTAAATACAAACTAAAAATAAATTTATTGAAACAGGTAATGGTACTATCAATAAAATTCAAATTCAGACAGGACAGCTAGAAGACTCCGAACAACGATGTGACCTGCGCAACAAATACGTTAAAACTGATACTACGGCCAGTGTTGCCAAAATGTTCTAAGATAAATCGTAAGAATCGGATACTTAAAATCGTGAGATTCGTAATATTTTAAAAAATTCTTTAAAAGGGGTCAAACTACCTAGATTAAAGAAAAGAATGAAGCTTATTAACAACAAATATATATTTATTTTCTGTATTTAAAAACCAAACACATTTCTAAAAACTTAAAAAGTAAAAAAAAAAACTTGCTATATTATGTAGTATTAAAAAATGTAGTAGGTAGTTAATCAGAATCCGAATTGCTGGAATCATCTTTTCTATGAAAAAATATGACTCCAGTAGCGGCAATAATAGTAGCGAAAGTCGTAACGTAAAAAATCATACGAGGATTTTTATGTAAATGCAATAAATTTGTGACGTTTGTTATGAATAAAAATTATTTTTAGTTACTTATGTTTGACATACGATAAAAAAATCGTCAGAAACGCGACGTGATTCGTAAAATCGTGAGATAATTCCCAAAACCGTGTAATCTCACGATTAATCGTGAGTTTTGGCAACACTGACTACGGCGCGCGGCGTTTGTTGATCGCTACGAACCCCCATCAACGTCTTGGTGGATTATAGGTTGTAACTGATACAATTCGTTTTTTGGAGACGCTGTATAGCTTTCTTAATTGTAGAGGAAACGCTTTACTGGGAACAAAATGCGTCGCTGTATTAAAAGTAGTTCATTATTCAACAAGACTGTGCTGCCAATGGAACTGATCACTACCAATAAAAACACTGTTCTAGCAAATCTGTAATTGATATAACAATTAAAAGCGGGTTTGATCCACTAATTTATTTAATAGGGGTTAATATAAAATAACGATATTTTTTGAGATAAAAAAAGGCATATGTAAAATGGCACTTTTAGACAAAAGACACCCTACTGATTAATTGGAAATAGGCTTACGTTATCCAATTTATTGTAGTGCTTAATGACCTTGTTTGTTACTTTCACCCAACTCAACACGTATTTCTTTCTCTTGTTTTTCCAAGGAACAAAGCTTATCCAAGAAAAACATATTAAAAATAAGAAGCTAACAAGATAAAACGAATACAGGCAGGTATACCGGTTAAAATAATGGAAATATACATTTTTTTATCAAAATAGTGGCAAGAAAATAATTAGGTAGGTATATAAAATTTCTATTTCCATTCTAAAGTATTGATTTGGATTTGAAAAATCCATATGACTGCATTCAATAAATTATATATTTCTTTATACTTATAAGTTGTGGTTATCAATAAAGCTATTGTTAACTAATTTATGAAACTTTATTCCCAGGATACGTTTTTTCATGTAGGTATCCATTATATTTTTATGCCTTATGTTGTGTTTTTACTACAAATTTTTTAAAAATCTGGATTTGATTATATTAAAAATACGTTGCGCATCACACTATACAGCGTTATGAAAACGGAACGGATCAGCCTTTTATATAGAATATCGCCCCCTTAATCAAGAATCGCTCGGACCCGTCAAATTAATTTTTTTGAAATGCATTTTTTTTTTAACGAGATATTATACAACTTTAATTTTTTTAATGAAACATTTATTTTTACGGGAAAGAAAGAAAAACTCAAAGTCTTCCTCCACAAAGTTTAATAGAATAAAAATATTCAACACAAGTCTCTACATGTTTCGAACGTAGAAACGTTCATCATCAGGAGACAGAAATTATATTTGGTGCTGATGGTTTTAGCAAAAGAGAAAATGGTGTCGAACCTTAATGGAGCTTTTATTTAATTAAAACTTGATGTTTAAAGTAGACATGTTAAAAAGAAAATTGAAGAAAGTTTAACCATACTGAGTATGTGAGAAGTCAGCAAATGGGGTCTAGACCAACCAAATAAACTGGGAAAGAAAAAACCTTTTCTAAAAAGGTGTCGAAAGTTATTTTTTCAAAAATTGTTATTTTATAAAAAAGGACATTTAAGTGGGTATGTGTCTATAAGACATTGTAGGGAAAAAATTTTTGAAGTAAGGTAATAAATAGAAGAAACCATAGGTGTCTGTTAGTGGGGTACTGAGTTTTCAGGCTCAGTAACCCTGTGTGGGTTTTAATTTAAAAACCGTAAAAATTGACGAAAATTTGTACATTTTTTGAAAAATTTAAAGGAAAAGCAGCTGTACGCGTCCACGTGCTGTGTTATTTTTACGTTTTTATATTCTACAATCAATTCCAGACATTTTTCATAAATCAAGCCCTATATACCTATCTTCAACCGTTTACGACATATTAACGCTTTAATGCACCATTGATATATTTCTCGACTTAACAACATTTTAAACTCACGTCACAATCTTTAGGAAAAATTAATTGATTCAGCCGATACTAGGTGGAAATCCATAATTATATTATTATGGGATACAGTGAAACAAAGTTGAACTTGTAAATTTCTACTATAATAACTAGAGAAATGACATGTTTCGCTAACTCTGTAGCTTCGTCAGATAATTAAAAATTGGGGTACAATAAAATTAAATTATTGAAGATGTAAAAAACAGTGGAAGGGTTAAAATAGCGGGAAAATCCAACAGAGGGTTTAAAAATTAAATTAAATTAGGTACAATATGGGTAATTTATAAAATGTCAAGTAGGTATATGGTCAACAGAATAAATTTAACAAAGGTGAATTATTTAAATCTAGTTGATCATAAGTAACAGGTCCGTATTTTTAGGTTTATTTATTTCCATAGATTCTAACAAATTTAGTTTTAAGCCTTTGTTTTCTGTATGTAAGATTTGAAGGGAAGGATCGAAATTAAGTTGATAATCAAGTAAATAGTTAGCATAGTTTGGGTTTGTTCGGGTTTGTTAGAAAACTGTTACAATGTTCCTGTATTCTTTTGTCAAAATGTCTACCCGTTTGGCCAATGTATGTTTTAGGACAATCTTTGCATTTTAATTTATAGACGCCTGATTTTTTGTTTTTATCGCTTTTAGTTGTATTGGTTTTGATAAATTTACTTAAAGAGTTATTAGTTTTGTAACACACATTTATATCAAGTTTTTTAAGAAAATTGCCAATTACTTTGCTAGGTTGTCCAAAGAAAGTCACAAGTTTAAATTCGTCAGAGTTTTTGCTTACTAAGTCAATAGCTTTTTTCTAAGTTTTTTTTTCAGGATTTGGTCAATTAGATTTGAGTTATATCCGTTATTTACTGCAATTTGTTTAATAATGTTTAGTTCTTTTTGAACATTGATTTTATTTAGAGGGAGAGTTACTAGTCTATGGATCATACTGTGAAAAGAAGCTAATTTGTGTTGTATAGGGTGGCAAGAGGAGTTGTGTATGACAGTATCAGTATTAGATGGTTTATGGAAAACGCATAAAACGTGTCTATCATTTTCTCTCTTGATATTTAAATCAAGAAAATTGATAGGATTGTCACTTTCGTGTTCTATTGTGAACTTGATAATTTTGTGTAGGCTGTTAATATTCTAAAAAGACTTTTAACTGTCTATCAGTATCAAGAAAACATGTTAAGACGTCATCAACATACCTATGCCAATAAAGAAACTGTGGAAATTTACAAGTTCAACCTTGTTTTACTGTATCCCATAATACTACAATCTTTAGGCATTGAGAATGATAATTTGGCCATTTAGTTTTGAGACTCCAAGAAACGTTAGTGAATGCTAATCACTGATGATATTACATATTTTGATTATGTTGAATTGTGGAGCTGAAAAATGAAAAATACCAAATCACCTGTTGCCTGTTAGCCAATCAACAGTGTCTAGGACAGCAATTAAGTGAAAAACTTCCCGTACTGTTAAAGATGGTATTAAAAGTGGTCGTCCAGGTATAATTGAGGAAAAAAAAAACGATACCTACCAAACCAGCGTATCTATTAAAAAAAAAAAAACGTTTCATCTCTACAAACCAGTAATTGTACAAGAGTTGTTGGACGGTTATCCTGATAAGCAATAATCACGCGCGAATTGTCAAAAGAATTTTTTTCAGATGAAGCTACGTTTTCTTTAAATGGTCATGTTAATAGACAAAGCTACAGATACTAGGCACAGGAAAATCCTCACTGGGGAACCTAGAAAATCACACCCAGTATAGTAAACGGCAAGAATTCTCTCGTTTTAAAACAGATGACAACAGAAATTTGTCATCGATCAGCTGATATTGGGACATAATAATATCCCCAGATTAGTAGTGGACCATAATGAGCCCAAGCACCGAGTTATGAGTTGCGTTTTTGTGCTATTTGTTACATTTAATTACGTTTTCAAAATATTTAGTGGTTATGGTGCATTTTATTTTTACTTTTATTGAATTATAATTACTTTGGTGCGACCTACAATTATTATTCATTTGACCAAAAATTTACAGGTCCGAACAAACCACCAAACATTTGCCAATTACGAGCGTCATCTTCGGGAAACGGGCAGCTTTGAGAAAAACTTTGAAGGCAGGGGTCGTATGCGAACAACTCAAACTGTGGAAACAGAAGAGATGATTCTGGAAAGAGTTGAAGAAGAACCAAGTACCAGTACCCGTCGCTTAGAACGTGAGTTACATGTTCCTACAACGATTGTCAATGAGGTTTTAAAAGAACAGTTGTTACATCCTTATCACGTGCAAAAAGTCCAGGAACTTTTACCGACTGATCCCCCCATGCGGCTTACATTTTGTCAAATTATTAGAAACAAAAGAATCTGTGATCCAAATTTTTGTAGAACAATTATGTTTACTGACGAGGCGTGCTTTACAAGATCTGGAGTAACCAATCTGCACAACGAACATATTTATTCCGATGAAGATCCACATGCCATTAAAGTTGCACATCATCAGCATCAATTTAAATTAAATATTTGGGCAGGTATTATTGATCGCTACCTTATTGGTCCCATTGTTATTCCAGACAGGTTAGATGTAAATATTTATTTAAATTTTTTGCAAGACACATTACCAATTCTTCTGGACAATTTGCCCCTTTTACTTCGGAGGGAAATGTGGTATATGCATGATGGTGCCCCGCCCCATTTTTCCGTTGCCGTTCAGCAATACTTACATCATCAATATCCCAACCGATGGATTGGAAGGGGCAATGATGCACCAGTAAAATGGCCACCACGTTCTCCTGAGTTAAATATGTGTGACTTCTTTTTATGGGGCGCTATTAAAACAGAAGTTTACAAGACTCCGGTAAACACACGCGATGATTTATTGCAGCGGATTTTAAATGCAGGCAACCATTTTAATAACCCCGAGACATTAGATAGGGTCCAATATCATTTTCTAAGGAGTGTTAATAAGTGTATTCAGCAAGATGGCGGTCATTTTACACATTTGCTTAAGTAATGTTTTTGTTTTACTTAGTTTCTTACAATACATACTTTCAACTTTGTTTTATTTTTATTGTTAATAATTGATGTATGCAGGTAATTGTAAATATTTTCTTCTGGCAAAACAGCTCATTCAACGAAAAATATTAAAGAGGTAAAATAGCTTCCAAATACATCCAGTCACTCTACAAAAATATCTGGGTTGTCAACGCCGTTCATATAAAAAATGAGGAGAAATGTTGACGTACTATATCACTTTTATAACACTTCCACTTATTTACAGCCGGTGACTATACTACTAGAAAACGTCATTTTATAGTATTAGTCTACATACTAAAAATCATTAAAATCGCTTAGCAGGTTTTCACGTAATTTAGGAAAAAAAATATTTTTACAAATTTTTGACGCCGTCTACCGGCTAAACGAGACAATTTTGGATATAACTAAGTCGCCCTAGTTCGACCTATTTTGACGTTAGGAGTTTGTCGTCAAACGTTGTGCACGTATTTTCCGGACACCCTGTATAATAAAAAGGTTAATGTCTGGGCGGGCATTGTTAAAAATAGGGTAATCCATTTTTTTTATATCCAGATGATAATGATCCTCATTTACCAAGTTAAACTTATGGTTTGGTTTCAACAGGATGGCATTATGCTTCTCATGTAATACAAATACGTTTCATTTAAAAAAAAATTGACGAGTCTTAGCGCAGTATTCTATGTCTGATCCGGTTTTTTATCATAACCCTGTATATAATTTTTTTTTTAATTTATTGCAATAGCCAGAGCTTGAAAGTAAAGTTTAAAACGTTATTCCAATTGCCAGAAAAAACCTTTTTAGGTTCCAGGCCTAACGAACAGGTTAATTGAATGAAATTGTAAGCAAAAACTTAATGATAATTACCTACAAACTATATGGTGGATTTCCATTATAAAAAAGTCTTAATATAAAAAAATTGTTTTGTATATGCCCTAGCTAATTTACTTTTTATTTCGGAATGTTCCCTATAAATTTAAAAGCATTTTGAAAGGAAAAAGCATACTCTATTCTCTTTAACGAATCTATTTTGTGAAAAAAAACTAAAGTGAGCATATACAGAGACAGCTAATCAACTTACAATAATTGAATTGTAAGTAGTAAAAGGAACGTACTTCAAAGAATATAATTGATGAAAATTTTTGAAAAAAAACTAAATCCTGAACTTACTTCCTTTTACAACCCAATCGTATTAGCCGATTTTAAATTCAAAAGCTTATCTGGGAATTCATTCGTTTTTACAATATCTATTTACTCTATAAATACTCGGCAAATCAATTATTGTAAAGACATATTTTTTGAACCAGGAATTACATTAGAAACTTCCATTAAGTAGTAAATTATGATTATTAAAATAAGTAATCTTGTCGACCTTCTGAAGTTAACTTTAATATTTTCTTTTCTTCCTCCTATGCTTTTTTCCCCTTTTAACCTCATACTTAAACTTATAAATAATTGCGTAAAAATAATTAAAAATAAGCCCACGCATATTATAAGTCTGGAATTAAGTTTAATTTTTTTACAATCGTTATAAAAACTGGAGTTTTGCGAGTATAATTCATAATTTTGCGCATCCAGAATTCGGGTCTGGAGGGGTAATAAAAAATGATCAAAATCTTTAGAACTCGAAAAAATTTAAAAAAATTACCTTGTTAGACTTCTATTGTCTTTATTTTGTTTCTTAACACAACTTTTCGGTTAGTTAGTATCTCTAACCGTTTTCAAGTGTAAACTAAATTATAATTCTAAGGCTACTGTCTTAAATACTATCCATGTGGAATGAAGCTTGATGACTCCGCCTACGTGCTTATTGGGGTGTGAAGTTTGAGCTGTTGGTTTTGGAAAAGAAGAGGCTTCCAGATATTGGGGATATCTATACGTGGTTTACTAAATTTATGGGTATTTTGATTCATGAAAGCTGGTTCTTTGAATTTTCTTTTTCTCCAGTGCTATTCCGTATCCAAAACCTTGGCTTATAACCACTGTAGGTATATTATGTTGGTTGGTCCATATATGTTCCGCTATCTCGAAGTTTCACCTCTTTCAGTATGTTCCAGATGTTCTTCAACTCATACGGGAAGTCTTTTTGTTTTTCCAATGTACGATTCGCCACACCACGCTCGTAAGGGATTTAATAGATACAAGCGTATTTCCGGATTTAAAGGCTGTTTCGATATTATAGTTTTTGGTTATCCTTCTAATCTTTTCAGAAATCCCCTTGACATCATAAAGGTATTGTAAGAAATGCTTGCTCCTCTTTCGTTTCTGTATTAGTTTTTAATTCGCGATTTTTGAGATGGCATTAGTTACAAAGGTTTCAGGATAACCATTCTGTTTTAAATCGTTTTTGATGTTTGAAATTTCAATATTAAAGTCTTCCGGATTAGTGCAAACGTTAGATGCTCTGTAATAAAGAATTTGCATTATGCCCTGTTTTATGGAGCTTGAATGATTCGATCCATGATTAAGGTATTACCCCGTGTGAGTGGTGAGTGGGTTTCCTGTAGTACACTAAAATGTTTATGTTTTCAGCACTTCGTTTCACGAGAACATTGAGAAAAGGTAGAGTGGATTGTTTTTCTGTTTCCTTGGTAAATTTAATAGATTGTCTTATACTATTAATATGTTCCAAAAACCGTATCAGCTCTTCGTTGCCGTCTATCCAGATAATAAAGGTATCATCAACTTATCTAAGCCAAAGTTTAGGTTTAATTTTGGCAGTGCTAATAGCGTGTGACTCAAACCATTCCATGTACAGGGTTTTTCTGTATATTTTGGAGCACCCCTGGAGCTTTTATTTGAAGACCTAGAAAAAACTTTAAATTACCAAAGTTGCATGATTTCTCCTGAACTGCCAGAATTTGTTATCGGACAAAACAAATGAACATCGTAAATTTGTTTAATAATGCCAATGTCGATTTTTTAAAATGGAACACCCTGTAGATTAATTTTTTTTAACTCCTCACTCTTTTCTGATTCCAAATATGTATACAGTGAGGACCTAAAGTCCGTCCCCCCCCTCTAACTTCTAAACCGTTCGGTATATTTTAATGAAATTTTGAACGATAATATTTGATCAAGTCTTGAACTTTTTGACATATCAATGACAGCTTTAAATGTCAAGATGACAGCTGGGTCCGCTTTTGGAATATTTTTTTAAATGGAACACCCTGTATATTTTTACATTTTTAAATTCCACATAAAATTATAATTATTTTTTATTAAATGCATTATTAGTCTCTGCTTGCAATCCATCTATTTTCAAAAATAGTATTAAGATAAGCGCGAACTTTTGAAAATAGATGGATTGGAAGAAGGGGAGCTATTGAATGGCCGCCGAGGTCTCCCGACATAACCCCCCCTTGACTTTTTTCTGTGGGGTTACCTTAAAGGTAAAGTTTTCCAAACTAAGCCAATGGACATGGAGGACTTAAAGAATCGAATTGTTTAAGAAATACGGTCAATCAGTCCGGAAGTTGTCAGAAATGTGCAGAAAGAATTTTTCGATCGTCTAGGTCACTGCCAATTAACCTTTGGGCAACATTTTCAACATTTATTAAAATGATAAATAATTAATTGTTTTATTTATTTTCGAACTTTAACTGTCGATAAGTCATAATGACATGTTAAATAAAAAATGTTCACAATTATGCACAGAATCCTAAAATTAAAAAAAAAATGGTGGTTCCCATTTAAAAAATTAAAGTTGGTCCAAGCAGAGTGCTTTCGGAGACACCCTGTATAATAAAGAATATTGAAAAAAATGCGTATTAAAAAAACAAAATCGACGTGTCCGAGCGATTTTTAAAAACATTCAGCGTTCCCTAAATAATGAACTTATTCCAGACTTTACGTCCTCACTGTATACATATTTGTGTTCCATTTAAAAAAATCGACATTGGCATTATTAAACAAATTTGCGATGTTCATTTGATTTGTCTGATAACAAATTCTGGCAGTTCAGGAGAAATCATGCAACTTTGGTAATTTAAAGTTTTTTCTAAGTCTTCAAATAAAAGCTCCAGGGGTGCTCCAAAATATACGAAAAAACCCTGTACAGGTTAGCCATTACCGGAGATTGAAATAGAGATACTAACTAATCGAAACGTTGTGTTAAGTAACAAAATAAAGACAATGGAAGTCAGAAAAGGTATTTTTTTTGATATTACTTCATTGTCTACCACCTTCAAACAAACACTCAAAAAAATTAGTTTAAGGTTTAGTCTAAATTGTTGCAGTAAAAAGTATTGTAAGAAAAAAAATATTTGCGTACTAGGAATGTTCAATTTTTCTTTCAACACCTTAAAATAAGTTAATTGTTTTTTTTTTAATTGTAATCAGTAGGAAAATCGCTAATCGGGTAAGATACTTATAAATATGTCCCCGTACTTAAAGCATGCACGTTTATGTGGTACCAACAATGTTTTTTTTCTTAATTGCAGATTTCTTTTGGTATTCACTGGTCTAGCTCTTAGTGTGTTTTCGACAATCGAAGATTATGAAAAGTCAGCGGGGGACATTTTGGTGTACATGGAATCGCTAGTTTGTAGTACGTTTTTCTTTGAATTAGTTCTTAGGTAAGTTAAAAAATTAAATGAAACAATGAATTAAATTTAATTAATTATTAATGGCTTCTTTAGAGGTTTTATAATAAATCAAAATTGGGTTTGCTCGATTTAAATTAAACAACATTTTTGTTTCATTTATGACTTTTATTGTTAAAGTAATAATATATCTACGTGTTAAGGAAAAAACTAGTTTATTTGAAATAAAGTTGACTTAAAATATTAAGTATGCCTACCCATGTAGGTAACCATGTTCATGATAATATTTATGTTTTACTTATTAGCACCATATTATAAAGAACATTTCTCGTGTTTGTAAACTTGGTAAACAAGTTAAAGTTGACGTATTTCACTGAATTGAGCTAAATTTTCATAGGGAAAACTTTTGACCTGTATGATAGCATATTCTAAATATTTATTAATTAAAGAAGTAAATAATGTGAATATTTCCTATGCTTCAGAAAACACTTTTTTGTTTAGTGTGTTTTAAATATAATTTATTAGATCGAAAAATGAAATTTTAGATACAGGGACGTGGAAACGTAGTAATATTTTTGATCTTTATCAAAAAATTTAAAATTGTTTTATTTTCTTTCTTATTTATTGCCGAGCACAATAATATCTAATTTCTCAACCCGGCTTTCGAGTTTTACTCTTTTACCTTTGAAAGGATAGGCGACACCCTATTAAAGGTCGAAATTTGAGAAAAACAATTCCGGAATAACCGGAGGTCGAATATGGTCGCTGCATGTCATTTTATTTAAAGATATAGGATATAATTAATTGATTCAGCCGATACTAGGTGAAAATCCATAATTATACTATTACGAGATACAGTAAAACAAAGTTGAACTTGTAAATATCCACTACATTAGACAGAAAATGACATGTTTCGCTAACACTGTAGCTTCGTCAGATGACAATGATTAAATAAAGGTGAAAAGTTAAAATTGGGTGCAATAAAATTAAACTATTTAAGATGTAAATAAAACAGTGGAAGGGTTACAATTGTGGGAAAATCCAACAGAGGGTTTAAAAATTAAATTACATTAGGTACAATATGGGTAGGTATTTACAAAATCTTAATTATATGGTCAACAGAATAAATTTAGCAAAGGTGAATTATTTAAATCTAATTGATCATTAAGTAACAGGTCCGTATTTTTAAGTTTATTTATTTCCATAGATTCTAACAAATTCAGTTTTAAGCCTTTGTTTTCTGTATGTAAGATTTTAAAGGAAGGATCGAAATTATGTTGATAATCAAGTAAATGGTTAGCATAGTTTGAGTCTGTTTTATTTTTTAGATAACTGTTATAATGTTCCTGTATTATTTTGTCAAACTGTCTACTCGTTTGGCCAATGTATGTTTTGGGACAATCTTTGCATTTTAATTTATAGACGCCTGATTTTTTGTTTTTATCGCTTTTAGTTTTATTGTTTTTGATGAATTTACTTAAAGAGTTATTAGTTTTATAACACAAATTTATATGAAGTTTGTTAAGAAAATTGCCAATTACTTTGCTAGGTTGTCCAGAGAAAGTGACAAGTTTAAATTGGTCAGAGTTTTTGCTTCTAGGAAAAACTTAGTCAATAGCCTTTTTGTAAGTTTTCTTTTTTAGGATTTGGTCAATTAAATTTGAGTTATATCCGTTATTGACTGCAATTTGTTTAATAATGTTTAGTTCTTTTTGAAAATTGATTTTATTTAGAGGGAGAGTTACTAGTCTATGGATCATACTGTGAAAAGAAGCTAATTTGTGTTGTATAGGGTGGCAAGAAGAGTTGTGTATGACAGTATCAGTATGAGATGGTTTATGGTATACTAGAGAAAAAGTCAATTCTATTATTCATAAAAAAGTTCTAACACAACGTAAAAAACTCACTTCCTTTATTTCCAAAGCGCCTAATCCTCTAAGACAATCTAAACAAAATAATTTTTCTGAACATAAGTTTTTTGACAGATTTATTAACTTATCTACAGTAAATTTCTCTGAAACCGAAACTAAATTAGTAGAAAAAGGTTTTAAATATATCATCCAAGAGAATAGTTCTCCCAAAACTTTGGAGATATTAGGAGTCGAAACAGAACTGGCACTTTAAGACATTCCTTCTAATATTTCTTTAAAACATAAAGCCTCATCTATAATAAAAAATGAATTTTTAAAACAAACCATGCCAAAATAGGAAATTCAAATAGCCAATAATATTAAAAACAAATCTAATGATGTAATTTTTACGAAAGCGGACAAAGGTAATACCGTAGTAGCAATAAGCAAAACTGATTATATTCAAAAAACTATTCAATTCCTAAATCCCAACAACTATCAATTTTTAAAACGAGACCCTACTACCAAATTTCAAAAATCTATAAAAAGTGTTATTCATAATTGTAAAAGTATATTTTCAGATATAGATTCTTCCAAATTAATTCTTATGAATCCTCAGTCTCCCAAATTGTATTCACTAATAAAGCTTCACAAGGAGGGATACCCTATCAGACCCGTAGTTTCTTTCTTTTCTGCACCGTCGTATAAAATTTCAAAAAAATTAATAGACATCATTAAAAGTAACACCCAATTTTTAGCCAAATTTGCAATAAAAAATTCTCTTGAACTAGTAAATAAAATTAATAATGTTAATTTACCTAACAATGCTAAGCTAATCTCTTTTGATGTTACTAATTTGTTTCCCAGCATACCTATCGATGAAACGATTACTTTAGTCAATCAACTTCTTACCTTAAAATATGTAAATCTGATCAAAAAACAAGAAATTATCAATTCTCTTACAGTATGCCTTCAACAAAATTATTTTGAGTTCAACGACAAAATATACACTAGCAAAAATGGTCTTATTATGGGTGACCCTCTTAGTCCTTTATTGGCTGAAATATTTATGGATTTTTTAGAAAATAAAATAAGCAATCATCCTCTTTTCAAACAGTTTCTTTATTGGCAAAGGTATGTTGATGACGTCTTAACATGTTTTCTTGGTACTGATAGACAGTTAAAAGTCTTTTTGGAATATATTAACAGCCTACACAAAAATATCAAGTTTACAATAGAACACGAAAGTGACAATTCTATCAATTTTCTTGATTTAAATATTAAAAGAGAAAATGATAGACACGTTTTCTCCGTTTTCCATAAACCATCTCATACTGATACTGTCATACACAACTCTTCTTGCCACCCTATACAACACAAATTAGCTTCTTTTCACAGTATGATCCATAGACTAGTAACTCTCCCTCTAAATAAAATCAATTTTCAAAAAGAACTAAACATTATTAAACAAATTGCAGTCAATAACGGATATAACTCAAATTTAATTGACCAAATCCTAAAAAAGAAAACTTACAAAAAGGCAATTCATCGAAAACAATGAAACTAAAAGCGATAAAAACAAAAAATCAGTCGTCTATAAATTAAAATGCAAAGATTGTCCCAAAACATACATTGGCCAAACGGGTAGACAGTTTGACAAAATAATACAGGAACATTATAACAGTTATCTAAAAAATAAAACAGACTCAAACTATGCTAACCATTTACTTGATTATCAACATAATTTCGATCCTTCCTTTAAAATCTTACATACAGAAAACAAAGGCTTAAAACTGAATTTGTTAGAATCTATGGAAATAAATAAACTTAAAAATACGGACCTGTTACTTATTGATCAATTAGATTTAAATAATTCACCTTTGTTAAATTTATTCTGTTGACCATATACCTACTTAAGATTTTATAAATTACCCATATTGTACCTAATTTAATTTAATTTTTAAACCCTCTGTTGGATTTCCCCGCAATTGTAACCCTCCCACTGTTTTATTTACATCTTAAATAGTTTAATTTTATTGCACCCAATTTTAACTTTTCACCTTTATTTAATCATTGTCATCCGACGAAGCTACAGTGTTAGCGAAACATGTCATTTTCTGTCTAATATAGTGGATATTTACAAGTTCAACTTTGTTTTACTGTATCTCATAATAGTATATATAGGATATAGCGTCTACGAAATCCCCATTATCCAAATCGTATTAGGGACTATTTCATGTATGATGATGTATTGAAGTAGAGACATTATTTCAAGTTTATATTTATAAAGATGTATTTGGGCAAATTAACTTGAAATATATTATTTAAAAATTAAATTGTGATGAAGCAGTTACCAGAGTACTATACAGAACATGCATCTAAAGATAATGATGATGATGTTGATGATTTTAAATTATTTTGGGTATCTGGTACACGAACCCTCTGACAGTGGCGTAACAAAACCTGAGTGCCCCCCCCCCCCGTTTTCAGGGGCCCACTCTCTATAACGAATGGAAAATGATAATTCTTATTTTCATTCCTATTAGGTTCAGGTTTATGAATTTTTGAATTCGTTAATCGTGTAATAATTTAATTAGGGTTAAACCCACATTATGTGTTCAGTACCTACTAGTGTTGCCGCCGAGACGAGAGATTCTCATCTCTCGTCTCGTCTGGCCCTCTCTCGACGAGACGAGAGAGATACTTTCTCTCGAATAAAGCTCCGAGACGAGACGAGAGAAGTACCCTCTTTCGTCGAGAAATTCTCGTCTCTCTCGATCTCTCTCGAGCAAAAAACGTTACTTTTTTGAATTTTTTTTAAATGTTCTTAAATTCCTCTTTGCAAAAATATACATAATGTCTATTTTTGGACCAGCGGTTTTCGAGTTATTTAACTGCAAATAACTTCATCTAGTTAGCCGTGCCTGGCCATTCAGAATATAGTAATTTACGTTACAAGACCGGAAAGTAGGTAGTGTTTTTCAGGTCGAGACAAGCATTTCCAAGGCGAGCCGTAGGCGAGTCCTGGAAGCTTGGAGAGACCTGCACAACACTAATTTTCGGTTGCGTGACGTACAATATTTTTTTAAGACCGACACTTCAATATACTTACATTAAATTATTTTATTTTATATTATTTTTAAATGCGTCGTATGACTTCTCGTAAAGGGCTTTTGATTTTACTGGCAATATATCGTAAGTCGCTTTCCTTGCTGCTTCGAAAATTTCTTCTGAAATCTCATTTTCCGTGTCGGATAATTCAAAATCTGAATTCATATTTTTAAATTTGCGCACTCGCGAAACAAGTTTATATATTTTCTGGTCGGTTTTAAAAAAACATATTATTATGACGTTTTATTGGGTTTTTAGGAATAAAACGATGCAAAACTTTCCAGCTTTTATTACATCGACGGGGCATTTTAAATAATATATATCTTGTTGTTTGATATACAGGATGGCCCATTAGTGCGACAAAGGTCAATATCTCCGGTAACATTAAAGATAGCGGAAAAGTTTTGACTAAGCTTATAAAGGGTTAAGAGGTGCCTCTACAAATTATTTTCGTCGTGCTCCAAAAAACCGCCACGGTAAAAATTTTCCATTTTTTAAATAAAACACCCGGTATATTTTTAAAATTTTCAGATTCTACATAAATTTATAATTACTTTTATTAAATGTATTATTAGTCTATAGTTTCCAAGATATTGACTTTTGAAAAATTACATTTTTAAGTTTCGACAGCCTATAGCTTTCTAACAGTACATCTTAGAGCAAAACGGCGCATATGTCTATATCTTCCATTTTCACTATCTTCCCAAATCAATCAAACTTCCGGCTAAACCGGATGTAACTCGAAAGCAGGAAACATAGTTCTTCCGGTTTAACCGGAAGGTGATTTTTTTGGGAAGATAATAAAAATGGAAGATATTGACATGTGAGCCGTTTCGCTCTAAGACGTACTGTTAGATCTGTCAAAACTCAAAAATGACATTTTTTAAAAGTCAATATCTTGAAAATGTAAATTTCTTACCATGCTGGTGTTTTGGAGCACCCTGTATAGACAAAAATAATTTTATAAGAGGCACCTCTTAACCGTTAATAAGCTTTGTCAAAAGTTTTCCGCTATCTTAGTGGTACAGGAGATATTGACCTTTGTCGCATTAATGGGCCACCCTGTAATAAATACCAAGAAAAGTTTTAACGCATTTAGGTTAGGTTCTGTCATATTTGACATATATTGCACGCAATTTATGTCAAATATGATAGAACCAAACCTAAACGCGTTAAAATTTTGCTTGGGTTTTACTATATTTGGTTTAAATCACGAGAGGAGCGAGACGAGACGAGAGAAGGTAGTCTCTCGTCTCGTCTCGCCCTCTCTCGTCTCGCGGCAACACTAGTACCTACTATTAAAACAGCAAACAATCCGAATTTATTTTATAATCATAGGTAGACTGGTATACATAACATAGGTAGTAGTCATTATACGTAATATTCCAGCAAACATGATGCAAAATGAAAATTTTAAAACACCACTTATAATGTTGCTTACCATGTATGGTAGTAACGGTGGTAGCAGTGATCGAGCCTCATAGAATTCAAAAGACAGAAAACTGTAAAACACATGAACACTCAACAAGTCTGCACAAACATTATGTCACTAAGTACTATACAAGGTATTATACAAAACGGCCAGATCGTAGAGAGTTAATAATTTCGTCGATATTTAATGTTTGAACAAACTCGTGTTCGATACTGATTAAGGATAAATCCGAAAGGCGTTGGTGTCCCATGGTATTACGTAAATGGGTTTTTACTATTTTAAGTTTGGAAAAACATCGTTCCGCTGATGCCACACTAACTGGTAAAGATAGAAATAACATCACTGCACTAGATACATCTGGAAAACTTGAAGAACACACTGATTTTTTTATTAATAAATGATCTGCAAGTTCATACACTGTTTTAAATTGTGAAATATTATCTCCAAGTCTCTTTCTGAGGCTTAAAATTTGACTAGGAACGTCAATGGACAAGTCTTTATAGTATATCGTTTGTAAATTCCGCGCTTTTATGTATAATTCTTCTTCACTTAACGAAATTAACTTCTCAGGATATAAAAAAATTCACAGATCTTGCATCTTACGCAAGCATCCTATGTATTGAAAATACCTGACACAGCTTTAAATTTTTAATGACCTATGTCATGTAATTAAAGCCCACATTCTAATTTGGATTTTGTAAAAGTTTAAAAAATGTTCTTTAATTTTACAGTACTGGTTACATAAAAACTATGGATAATTTTAAATTCCTCACCTCAAAAAACCCCAAAATCCTTAATTTCGTGCTGCTACCTATGTCATTTCGTTAGGAAATAATCCCAAAAAAAACGAAAACAAAAATAAAACTTTGACACCCTGTATCTTGGTTGTTATCAATTTTGGGATAATGCAAGTTTAAATAAACCGCATTATTTCGCCTTAAGAAGCCTACTGTTGCTCTGTGTCCCATTACGTTTGGGACACCCTGTATATTAATTAAAACATATTATAAATAATCCCAAAAAAACGAAAACAAAAATAAAAGTTTGACACCCTTTATCTTGGTTGTTATCAATTTTTGGATAATGCAAGTTTAAATAAATCGCGTTATTTCGCCTTAAGGAGCCTGCTGTTGCTCTGTGTCCCATTACGTTTGGGACACCCTGTATATTCGCGAAAACATATTATATTAAATGTATGGTTTTATTTCTAAGAATAATTCATATAAATTTGTTTATAAACAATAATATTCACATAGCAGACCAACCACGGTGAACTATAAATAATCCCAAAAAAACGAAAACAAAAATAAAAGTTTGACACCCTTTATCTTGGTTGTTATCAATTTTGGGATAATGCAAGTTTAAATAAATCGCATTATTTCGCCTTAAGGAGCCTGCTGTGGCTCTGTGTCCCATTACGTTTGGGACACCCTGTATATTAACTAAAACATATTATATTAAATGTATGGTTTTATTTCTAAGAATAATTAATATTAATTTGTTTATAAACAATAATATTCACATAGCAGACCAACCAAGGTGAACAATTGCCTTATATTCAATCGGTCATATTGTCTAAGCCTACTTATGCTATGTTTTTAAATTATACTTATTTACCCAAGCGTTCAAAATAGACCATGAAGATTTTCATGAGATAGGTAGGGGTGCAAAATATAACCAATCACCCGGTACAATAACATTTTCTGAGAAATCAATAATAAAAAAATTATCCCATTTGTTAACCAAATTTGGGCGGACCCTGTAATATGAAATTATTGTGCTCCAACTTTTTGCCTCCCGCTTTTTTTTTCAATATAATATTCCGATTTAAATAACGTGAACTTACCTTAGTTATAACTTATCTCAATAAAACAGTTTTTAACAAAGTTACTATGGCGTTCTTTAAAACACAAACTAAACTAAACATTATTCATTATTTACTTGCCGACTTTACGCTGATTCATATTTATATTTCTACCAAGTCTTATCAGAGTATTATGTTACAAGACCGATCTAGATATTGCGCTGTTGGCCGCGACAGACGGCGGAGCGACATCGACATGAGCGACATCGACATGCAATGCAAAGTTTGCGTAAACACGATCCCAATAGTATTTTCAATACTAAAAATAAAATTAAGTATAAAATGAAATACCTATGAAAAGCAAAGCTGGCAGGAAATTTTGAAGGGGCCGTCAATGTGGGCCCCCCGGCGGTGCGGGGTCTGCCAGTGGCACAGCGAGGGGCACAGCGAGGGGGGGGGGGGTTAGGGATTAAACCCCCCCCCCCCCCCCAGACGCCCAGACTAGGATGGTTTTTTACGGTTTTAGTTTTTAAAATTTTGAATTCCTGTTCTTTTTTTTTAAAACCCCCCCTAATACAAAATTTGGGCTGCGCCACTGCTGCGAGGGTGTTTGTTACATGTTACGCCACTGACTAACATTGCGTGCTTCAACAACATTCTTTTATCGTTTCATAGAAGGGATTTCCAAACATGCGTATGCAGTATTACGAGGTCGGGAAGTCTATAAAACATTTTGAGAAAATGTTTCTTGGGTGTGGTAACCAGAATTTATGCCTGTATTTTCCGAACACATATGGATAATTTATTTTATTTCAGGACATGGTCCTCGGGGTGTAGATCTCGATACCAAGGCCTCGTTGGTAGACTTAAATTTTTAAGAAGACCTTTTTGCGTTATCGGTAAGGCTTAGCAAATTAAGAATAAATAAACGACACGTGAGTGGGTTAGGTAGGGCTGCAATCCTGGGATCCCTTTTTCCCTGGATCTCGTTAAAGATCCAATCCCAAAAAATCCCGGATTGGGCACTTAAATCCCGGGCAAAATAAAACATAAATTATGTTTAAAGAAAACACTTAATAATTAAATAAATGCTTCAAACACCATAGCAGTATTTTTCCTTAAAATAATGTTAAACGCGTACTATGGTGTCTGTGATGACTCATTTTCGCATTTCCCGTAATACCTATTGTGTTTTTGTTTTTTATGGTGATTTAATTGTTATTATAAAAAAATAATTTATCTTTATAAGTTTTTCGGTATCCAAAAAATTTCGATATCTAAAGAATAATAGTCAAAATTAAACAAACCTAAGTCACGTGGAGGACACTTAGACCAGGGTCGATAATTTTTGAAACCAAAAAAAATAATAGTAGAATGAAACCCATTGGAAAAGGAAAAGAATATAACAAAAATGGAAGGAAAAATAATTTACGGGCGATCCGAGGTCGGGAAGTGGAAGGGGGTGAGTTTTTAATGGTAGAAAACGATTTATCTCGATTTCCGGCAAAACTACAAGTCCTATGGAAAAACATTAAATAGCAAAGTTGTAGACAATAAAAAGATCTACAACTTTTATATTTACACTTTTTTCACATAACCTCAAAATTGTTGTGAATAATTCAAATCACCAATTTTTTGGTTTTTTATTTTTATCTTTTACAAGAAAAAATTTTTTTTCACGAAATTTGGTGAAAACTTACCTTTTTATGTCCAAAACACATGTAATGTAATTTTTTTGATTTAAAATATTTATTTTTTCACCTTATTTTGACTTAATATCGAAAAAGCACCCTAATTTTCAATCGAAAATTCTCACGTCAAAATATCTGCCTTTTTTAAAAAGTCGGTGGGCTTTTTGTTCGTTGAAATATCTACTTTCTGATGGTGTAAAAAAAATATACATTACTATGGTAAATGTTCTCAAAAAATTTAAAGAAACGAAAAAAACTCGAATCAGAATTTTTTTTTTAATTATTATGTATAATTTTGAGCTATTTATTAAAATTTATACTTTAATTACTCGAAAAACGTAAGATTCCATGTTACATTGATAAACAAAAAAATTACAAATCCATAAAACATAAAGATCGCAAAAAATATGCGAAAATAGTTGTTCTAAATATAATTAAAGGTAGGATTTAAAGGGGATTTCATCACATTTACCATAGTAAAATGTATATTTTCTTTACACCATCAGAAAGTAGAGATTTTAACGAAAAAAAGCAGATATTTTGACGTGAGAATTTTCGATTGAAAATTAGGGTGCTTTTTCGATATTAAGTCGAAATAAGGTGAAAAAATAAATATTTTTAATTAAAAAAATTACAGTGTGTTTGGGACATAAAAAAGTAAGCTTTCACCAAATTTCGCGAACAAAAAAATGTTCTTGTAAAAGATAAAAATAAAAAGCCAAAAACATGGTTATTTGAATTTTTCACATAAATTTTGAGGTTATGTGAAAAAAGTGTAAACGCAAAAGTTGTAGATCTTTTTATTAACTTCAACTTTGCCATTTAACGTTTTTCCATAGGACTTGTAGTTTTGCCGGAAATCGAGATAAATCGTTTTCTACCCTTAAAAACTCGGCCCCTTCCACTTCCCGACCTCGGATCGCCCGTAAATTATTTTCCTTTCATTTTTGTTATATTCTCTTCCTTTTCCAATGGTTTTCATCCTACTATTATTTTTTTTCACTTTTTATCATGTTCAAAGGCCCTGGTCTACCTGCACCTCGAAACACATTAGAAATGCATTGACCCCCAGCTGGTGTTTTAGTATAGATAAAATTTGTAAACCTTACCAACGTATTCCCTGCCGAAAAAAACTCATAAATTCTCTTAGAAATTTATAAGGATCTATGTTCAGGAAATTTATTAAGATTGTTAATTCAAACCGCATACGGTTTTCATAATAATTTATTAGAGTCATGAGAAATTAAATTTTATTTGGATTTATGAGTAGTGGATTTCATTTATATAAAGTTTTATGTGGATCTAAACGTAATTTTATTCGAAAATTATAAGATTTTATAAGATTATATATTTTATTTGGATTTATGCGTACAGAAGCAACTTGACTTTTCCTAATATTTTATAGGAATATAGTTTTATGAAAAACCAGCAAAACTATTATGGATATTATCTGTATATTTTATTTTATGAGTACAAAAGTAACTCGTGTTTGTATAAAACCTATATTTGTTAAAAAAATAACACAAACCATATTCTAAATCCTCATAAATTGCTGATAAAACGTCATACAAACTTATAAAATGTAAAACCTCGTAGCGTAGAAGGTTTACAGGTATATCGATCATAAAACCTCATAGGATAGTACAAAAACAGACACAGTTCTAACCGACCGCTGTTTCCCGATGCAATTTAAATTCAAATAGATGTTCCAAACTTTATAATTTATGGTATCAATGTAACGTTACAAAGGTAAGTAAATATGTTAATTCAATATGTATAAAATATATTCATATAAAATAGAATGTGATAGGGTAAAATAAAAAAATGATACAACTACATAGGCTATAAAATATTTAATTTAACTTTAATTATTATAAATGGTATTCCTCTTGAGCACATACTTATAAGTCCCCATAAAAAAGAGATAAAAAGATAAATAGGATATTTGTACCTTTTATGAGCACAAAGAGGTTTTCCTGATTAGTTCGTATGAGTTCTTGTAATAGAGCTTCTTATGACTCATAAAATAATAGGAATTACTGTTTCTCAGTTCTCATAAGTTTTTATGCGTTTTTATTTATAATAGTTTATGAGCTATTTTCGGCAGAACATGGCATTATTCATCTATTTACCTAAGAAATATACAAGGTAAATTTTGTTTTATTGCTGCCATCTTACCAAATTTATTCAACCATCGTTTCCGTTTTATATGATCCATTTGGTTCACTTCTTTGTTTCTTAGCCCCCGTTGATATATTTTCACCTTTCCAGGAAAATTATTTGTATTAAATACACTTCCTAACCTGTAGTATGCACTGTGCGGTCTTTGTGTTAGGTGAGTGGCCATAAGGAGAGCGATATCATCAAATTTATATTACAAGCAATTTTGTAATTAAAACATTTCTGTACAAGTTATGTTTTTTCCACTTGAAACCTCTTTATTTTTGACCCCTCATTTATCAATTTCTCGTCCAATTTTATTATTTAATCGTTGAAGTATTAACGTGAGCTTGAATTTTGTAGATCTTTCTTCGGATAAATATAATTAATTAGTATATTCAGCAAAAGACTAGCTTTTAATCAGACCTTGTTTATTAAAATTGTGTTATATATATGAACATTAATTAAACAAAGGCGTAAATAAAGAGCATGCAAATTAATATCAAGTATATCAATAACAGAAATCAAGGGTGACAAGACAAGGTTAATGAGACCGTCAAACTTGTTAAAACCTTTTTAGCTCTTGTTTTTATGAAATTTATGTGTCTACGCCCTTTATTGTAATTAAGTAGTTATACCGGGCGAGCAAAAATTATTTGAATCAAAGAGGGCTCGGAATCAAAAACGAGGGGCTTGGTTTAGATCACAATAATATGGGGACGATATATCTAACCAAATCTAGGTTATAATTTTGTCAAATTCATATTATAACGTGATAATATGCCAAACTAATGAGTAATGAAATAAGTAGACAAATACTAATTTATTTTTGTTGTTTACAAAATTATAATACTTGCACTTTATAAGGAAATAAATTTAGCTGCTTCTTAAGAATAATCTTGCATGTTCCATAAGATCTTCCCACTTCTTGGGACAGGCGTCTTATACAATTTGTTGGCGTATTTTGCATTATTTCACGAACGTTTGCAACAAGTTCTTCTGTTCTTACAGATGGTCTTCCTGCTCCTTTTTTGTGTTGTATAGAACCTGTTTCCCTAAACACAGCCACGGTTCTTTTCAGGCAATGATAAATATCCCCAGCAATAAAAGCAACGTTAGGAAAATGTTCGTGAAAATCGTCCATGCACAAACCCGGATTGTATTGCCACTCACCATTTACTCTAACCCCGTTTCGAAAATACGCTTCAACCATGAATGTTTTGTGCTGTTCCGTAAAGCCCATTGTGTGAATTGTTCAAGAAATTGGAAAAATTAGCGATGAATCAAATTACTTGTAACGACTGCCAAAGATGACGGAATAACCGATTGATTGTTTTATTTTATTTATTTATTTATTAAGTACGGGAAACCCCCATTAACTGTTACAATAATAACAATGATAAAGTTAGGTATGAACTAAATAATAACCTAAATAAAATAATTCTACAGTATAACAAAGCTGAGAATACAACAATGTTACACTTAAACAATAATATATTTAACAATATAGAAGTAAATTCATCACTACAGAGATATAGCATCAAATACCAAACTAAATCCTATTCAGATAACTCTTCAGTTGCCTTAAAGACACATTAAAAATATCAATGTTACGGTTATTCAAAACAGATAAATATCTATCAATAGGATTATTCAGGCCATAAGAAGTTCTGTAAAAGGGTATGCAAAAAGGCACCCTTGATAAGGTACATTGAACCCGACAGAATTCAAAAGGCCGGGACAGTCCAACATGCCATTCACCAGTTTAAAAATAAACATTATTCCAAACCTCTCCCTCCGAGTGCTAAGAGGAGGCAAGTTCAACTGCTGCTCCACTACTGTGTAATCATGATCTACCACTCTACTGCCACTCTTAAAAGCACATACTCTTAAAAACTTATGTTGAACTCTTTCTAAGGAAATTGAATGATTCTGAAAGTATGGTGACCATACAATAGAGCAGTACTCTAAAAGTGACCTAACCAAGGAACAATAAACCAATCTGGTAGCACCCACAGAGAAATACTGGCAATTTCTTAAAACAAAACCTAGCATTTTTGTACTCCTCACAGATACAGGGTTAGTTTGATCAATAAATGATAACCTGCTATCCATAATAACACCCAAATCTCTAACGCTGGTGACACATTCAATAGCCCTATCATTTATAAAATAAGAAGATTGGAACCTATTTACTTTATAGGTAAAACTAATAAATACACATTTCTTTACATTAAGATCCAACCTATTAACCCTACACCATAGACATAATCGATTTAAATCTTGCTGCAAGAGTTCCTGATCCAATGTGCTCTCAACCGTTCTCCAAAATTTTAAATCATCAGCAAACTTTAAACTTTTACTATTTATAAAACAATGTATTATATCATTTACAAATATATTGAAAAGTAGAGGTCAACAGTGCCCTCCTTGAGGGACACCGGAACTTACATAAATGGATTCGGAAAAATATCCACCAATTTTAACATATTGCACACGACCAGTCAAGGAACTACTAAACCAAAGCACCAGCTGACGATTAAGACCGATCTTTTGTAACTTATGCAAAAGAATTCGATGGTCCTCCCGATCAAATGCTTTAGAAAAATCAGTATATATTGAATCAATCTGTTTATGATTCTCCATGCTCCTCAAAATGTCTGATTGATATGAGACCAAATGTGTTAGTGTGGATTTGTTTTGGCAAAAGCCATGTTGCTCATCAGAAATCAAGCCTTTGCCTGCTAACAAGTGAGTCAAAAAGTTTTGGGATAGAAGACTGAATACATACACTTCGGTAATTTTTCAATATTATCTCTTTGACCACTCTTAAAAATTGGAACAACATAGCTTACCTTTGTTAATTCAGGTAGTTACTGACACCCAACAGGTATTACGCTCTACGGCTAAGCATTACGTCCTTTGATGCAAGGCCCTCTTGATGCAAATAATTTTTGCTCGCACGGTACATGGGCGTTTAACCATTAAAATTTTTAAAGTTAATATATCTGTAATTAAATATTAAAATTATCAGGTATAAATTTTACAATATCGTGGCTTTTAACATAAATAGTTGAACTATTTTGTATATTAAATTTATAAACTTTTGTAGTCGTGGTATAATCCTAATTGTACCGCCTATAAATTTTGTGTATAGGAATTGTGAAGAAGTTTTCCACAACGAAGAAGAGTGCTTTTCGCTTTGTTTCACTTTAATAACATCGTTATTATGAAACAAGGTCTGAATCACCAATATGCAGTAAAACCTCATGACGACGCCGACGTAATTACGAAAACAAATGCAAATTCTCACTAATGAATGTAATAGAATAATTTTCCGAGTTCCATTTCACTCTCCACTCCATTATGCTCTAAAAGGCCATTCGATTCCTGCAGAATCCTTTTTTGCCACTCACCGGGGGATCGCAGTGTTAAAAACAGCAGGAACATCATATTCCAGAATAACCTTCCCAGAAAACATGTTATTTTTGTTACAGTTTTATGGTATATGCATAAATGTGTGTTAGTTCCCCATCAATAGCGAAATCGGGAGGGTTTGTATTGAAAAAATCATACATTGTATATCAGCCAAATGGAATAAATTCGATAATTTAATACATAAGGGCGGGCGTGTCCGCTCGGACACGTCGATTGGTATTTCTAGTTGCGCCTTATTTTCAATACATTTTTTTTTATACCGAGTGTGTCATGTAACAGTAACCAATACCAACTTTCTTATTTTAAATGCAATACCCTATATAATAATATACATATTATTCAATTTTTCGATTTTTTAGAAAATTTAAGACATATTTCATGTACAATATCTCCTATACCTATCTTCAACTGTTTCGGAAATATTGAGTGTTTTCAGATTTATTGCATTTCAGCGTTTCTTTTTACTGATATGAAATTTCAAAAAGTATAAATAGTTCCACACTGGAGGAAAAGAAAGTTTAAGGAAGCTGCCGCTATTCACCAGAACCCAGGCTGTTTTAGTAAACCATCATTAGACATAAGAAATATCTGGAAACCTTTGTTAGATAGATGTAAGCTTCGGATAAGATCGCGTGCCAACTGAACGCATGACTGCACCCACCTCAGTTATGCTTCAGTGCACCTAGCTAGTATAAAAATAGTCTTGTAGTTACTTTACTTATTTAGTATTCACCTGAAGGCGACTGGAGATACTTACCAGTTGAAACGTTGTGATTTAAAACAAATAAAGACAATGGAAGTCCAAAACTCTTTCATCACAAGAAACATCATTGTCTCCAACCTTCAAACATTTAATAAATAGTTTTGTTTACTTTTGTTTAAAATTCCTGACTTTAGCAAATTGTTGTCTGTCTGCATGGCAGTAGTTGTCAGTGTTATAATCATTTGAATTTCGTTAACTACATATCAGTTCATAGCAGTTTCGCCAGCTAATTATGCTTGAGAAAAACCCACATACTTCTGTCGAAAAACTGCCCCAATCATCGATTATTCGAACATTAAAAGAAAATAAAATGTATCCCTATAAAATGATACCTACTCATGAGCTCATGGAAGACGATTTTGACAGGAGAACGTATTTTGATTAGAGAAGAACATACGCAATATCCTGAAAAAGTTAATGTTTGGGCAGGAATAGTTGTTGGAGATCATATCATAGGTCCCTTTTTCATTAATGGCAACTTAGATGGCGGTAATTATTTAGCACTGCTCTAAAATAATGTCTTGCCAACTTTGACAAACTTATATTCTGATCCAGCAAACCCACAACTTCCAGCGAATATGATATGTTTCAGCAAGATGGAGCACCGCCCCATTACCAAATCAATGTCCGGTAGTACCTCAACCGAGTATTTCCAAATCGGAGGATAGGGAGGTGTGGCTCGATGGAATGGCCAGCACAATTCCCTGATCTGACGCCATTAGTCTTCTTATGGGGTTATCAAAAATATTGTATACAAAACTAAACCCCTCGATTTAGCTCACTTAAAAAGACGAATAACGCTTGCGATTAGATCGGTCACGCCTGAGATGTTCAGTAACGTTGAAAGAAATTTCTATTTAAGATTAAGATGTTGCCAAGATGTTCGCGGCGAGCATATTTAACATCTCCTACATTAATGTTTTTTACATTATCAAAAAATAAACAGTAGTACTTATTAGTTTTTGAGTGTGTAGTTAATTTTTGCGATAAATCTGAAAACACCATATTTCCGAAACAGTTGAAGCTAGCTGATGTCTAAAATGGTTCCGCCTCTATTCTCCTTGAACTTTTCTGTTGTATTTTTGCACAAAAACGAAATTTAATTTGGTAAATTAAAAACTATCAGCAACTGTGACAATGTGTATTTTGTGGAAATAAACGCTGATATTGCAGATATTAGTAATAAATATTTTCAAATTAAAAACTGAACTATAAATGAGTCCTGGAAATAGGCGTGTTTATAGTTAGTGAAAATATATCGATGCTGTTGCGACTAGGTTGATTTCACCGTGGATTAAAATTATTAGTAACATATATCTATGTGTGCGTGATTTACGGGTTGGCATGCAGAAATGTAATTTGCCGTGGACGTCGCGTCGCCTCGCTCTGACATTATTCGATTCAGTTATTTTTTCCGTCAAACACCAGCATTTCCGCAGAATCCAGTTCAATTTTTAATTCCATTGTCCGATAACTCAATATCAAACAGAGGTGTTTGTAATGAGATTAAAACCAGACAACGTGGTACGAATGCCGTAATTTGACAAGCAAAACAAATTTGGGTTACTTGGGTGTAAATAAAACAGTTTTTTAGACACACACAAAATAATGTCCTGAAAACTCGACACATTTATTTGATTTTAAATTGATTGCTATATACCGTGCGAGCTAAAATTATTTGCATCAAAGAGGGCCTTGCATCTAAGGACGTAATGCTTAGCCGTAGAGCTTAATACCTGTTGGGTGTCAGTAATTACCTGGATTAACAATTAATTAGTTATTCCGTCATCTTTGACAGTGGTTACAAGTAATTTGATTCATCGCTAATTTTTCCAATTTCTTGAACAATTCACACAATGGGCTTTACGGAACAGCACATTCATGGTTGAAGCGTATTTTCGAAACGGGGTTAGAGTAAATAGTGAGTGGCAATACCATCCGGGTTTGTGCATGGACGATTTTCACGAACATTTTCCTAACGTTGCTTTTATTGCTGGGGATTTTTATCATTGCCTGAAAAGAACCGTGGCTGTGTTTAGGGAAACAGGATCTATACAACACAAAAAAAGGAGCAGGCAGACCATCTGTAAGAACAGAAGAACTTGTTGCAAACGTTCGTGAAATAATGCAAAATACGCCAACAAATTGTACAAGACGCCTGTCCCAAGAAGTGGAACATGAAGGACTATTCTTAAGAAGCAGCTAAACTTATTTCCTTATAAAGTGCAAGTATTCCAAGAGATACAAGCCGCAGATTTTGAAAAACGCAGGAATTACTGTCAATGGTTTACTAAAAATTTATTGGAAAGAAATGATTTATTAGACCTGACATTTTTTTCGGATGAAGTCTGGTTCCACCTCTCCGGTTATGTGAATTCTCAGAATACACGCATGTGGAGTAGTGAATATCCCCATTTTTTTGTAGAGTCCACATTGCACCCTCAAAAAGTTGGTGTCTGGTTAGCTGTTTCCCGAAGAAGAATTGTTGGTCCTATTTTTTCCATGACACAGTTACAGCGCAGCGGTATAGAGACAATATTTTGAATCCATTTGTGGAGCAATTACTTGACGACGAACTACGTTTTGGATATTTTTAACAGGACGGTGCAACCGCCCATACAGCCGCCGAAACTATTAATTACTTACACAATTTTTTCGACGACAGTTCCCACCTAGAACACCTTGTTCAACGGTTCTGGATTACTTCGTTTTTCCTTATTTAAAGAATACTATTTTTAAAACACCAGTTGCAAATTTAGAACAATTACAACACAGGAAAAACACTATCGTATCAACAAAAATAATATTATTGCGGCAAGGTTATACTACTTTCCCCAATCCTCGAGTATAACAGTGTTTGATTTAAAATAAATTATATTATTGGTTACGGAATATACACTATCACTGTCTCAACTATAGGAACTCATTGGTGTCCAATAGGACATTTAACGATATGGTTAATTGGATTTCAATGAGAGTGTTTTTTGGTAGCAAATATAAAATGATACTGACTAAACTTAACCCTGTTTGCAACAATTTAAATATGTTTTCAGCCTAAAAGTTCTGGGTATTACAGGTACTTATAGTGTATTTATTTTAATGAGAGTATATACTCTAGGTTAATCCACTGCTTTTATTGCAATTAAGCTCTGATTGTTCTTGCATAGATTTAGATTTGTTTTAATTTATATATATATTCCTTTTAAATCTATATTATGATTATTTAAAATAAAATTTTATATGTAAATAGAGATTAGTTGATTGTTGATACACCAATATGATTTTCTTTTGAGCTTATAAAAGTAAAACTGAGGTTCGCTTCACAAATTCGCTTTATATTTATAATTTCAGTTATTGTATAGCACATATAAAATGTACATTATAAAAAATAAAGGATTATTCTACTACTGGATGGACTCAATAATTATGCGTAAGATGTATCCAATTTGTACTAGATATAGGTATCTATGGAATGAAAGTAAACACAATTTTTTTCAAAACAAGTTTAAATATGAAAATAAAAAGAAATAAACAGTAAACACAAACAAAAACAGAATGAAAACTTACAGTTATAAAACAGTCACAGCAATAAGCCCAGCAAGGGATGAGGGATGTATTTATTACGAGATTTCGTAGACTACCTATGACAGTTATGAGGTACGTAACAGTCCAATATAAACATTAACTAACACAGGTACATAGACCTATAAATATTCAACTTAAACAATATTCCTTGCCTAAAAATACTTTCAAGTTTTTCAAAGACTTTGACTTACTTGATTGGTAATTAGATTGGACATGCCCCATGAATCTAACAGTTCTTCGAATGAAAAAAATATTTCACTATGCATCACAATAATATCACATAACGGTTATCATACGTTGAAATCAAAATGCCGAATGAATCCCACCCGAAACAGCACCACAAGTAGGTATATTAATAATCATATGGACAGTACTAACGTTGAGCATATCACTGAAAACAATATGCTACGTTTCGTACAATAGAGTTTTCAGTCGTTTAAAAACTTTTATAATATTTGGTATAAAAAGATACAATAATGGATTCGATTGTAAAGTAGGATGTGATAAACGATATATATAATAGTTGTGACCTATGTAGCACTTTGATGCAAAAAAAGCATCGCTACTTGTAACAATGATATTCAAATGTCTCTTCAAAATATATATTATTAGCATCAGCTATTAGTTTACACTCCATTTAATTAGAGGTCTCATTTTACCACAAATGCATGGTTTAATTTGATAAATACACTGGCCGACAAGATTTTTCTAACACAGGTCAGCTCTTTATTTTTAAAATGGAAATACCCTTTTAATAATAGAAAAAATATTCGGAAAGCCCCAATACATACCATTTTTCAATAGCTTAATAAGACCATTTTACATTAGCAGGTAGTCAATTTAATTAGGGGACGGTTAAAATGGATGCATTTTATAACAGAAAAATTACCTGAACTGTAGGAAATTTAGTAGGACTTCAGGGAGGATTTACAAAATATTGCTGTTTTCTTTGTTTGTGGTACAGTCGTGCAGTAGATCAGCATTATGTAATAAAAGATTGGCCACAAAGAAGTGAATTTCAGCCGGGATCTCAAAATGTTAAGTTTGCACCTCTTGTAGATCCCAAAAAAGTCCTTCTGCTTCCTCTTCAACATTAAACTTGGGCTGATGAAAAACTTTGTGAAAGCTATGAATAAAGACGGTGATGGATTCAAATACCTAAGACAAGTCTTTCCCCAGTTAAGTGATGCCAAATTAAAGGAAGGCATTTTTATTGGGCCACAAATCAGAAAATTGCTGGACGATGTCAACTTTACAGAGAAGCTTACCAGGCAGGAACTCAGAGCATGGAACTCATTTGTTAGTATAGTAAGAGGATTTTTGGGCAACAATATGGATGCAAACTATCAACAGTTAGTTGGTGAACTTTTAGATTCCTACAAATCGCTTGGTGCCCGAATGTCATTAAAAATTCACTTCCTCCATTCCCATCTGTCATTTTTTCCTGAAAATTTGGGAGCTGTCAGTGACGAGCAGGGTGAAAGGTTCCACCAGGATATCAGGACAATGGAAATTTGCTATCAAGGACGATGGGATCCAGCCATGATGGGTAATTACTGTTGGTTTTTGAAAAGAGAAGATATGACCCCTCATAAAAGGAAAAAATAAAATTTAATTAGTGTGATCAGTTAATAGTTGTAATGTTTGTGTTTTTCTTAGATGTAAGGTATCTTTAGTAGGTGTTAAAAATTTAAATATAGTCGATATACACAGTTAGAAAATTCTTAAATAATTTTTTCAATAGATATTAAATATTGTAACATTAAATGTGGTACTATAAATGTAACAAGAAAACGTTACGTGTTACAACTTTTTTTTTCTCATTTTCGTATTTGGATAGGTCCATTCTACCACAAGATGCTATTTAGCTTTGTGTTACAATAAAAAAATAATTTTTTGTCGGCCAGTGATATTTTTTTTTTTAAATCCAATAATAATATTTTGTAAAATCTAACAATATGTTTATATTTGAACTAAGTTGAATACAACACTTATGCCAACTGCATTTTATTTGTATGAATGTGTTCGCTCCCAATAATAAGGCTATGGTTAAAAATACCATATTGTTTTTTCTGTGAAGAAAGGATTATCCAAGAATGTGGTAACATTTGTCCAGAGATGCTGGTCAACACTTTCGAAAATATGAAGAGACGTGTGAATTTAGGCTTGGAGCGCCATGCTGTGTGGCCAATTTCAGCAATTTATGTAATTATTTTTCTTTTTCTTTCTGTATATTCTTACTTTGTTAATTTTGTATTGTCTACTTATTTTATTACTCGTTAGTTTGGCATATCATGTCATAATATGAATTTGACAAAATTTTAACCTAGATTTGGTTAGATATATCGTCCTCATATCATTGTGATCTAAACCAAGCCCCTCGTTTTTGAATCCGATCCCTCTTTGATGCAAATAATTTTTGCTCGCCCGGTACAACCAATTTAAAAAAAAAATATTGGACATCATCAATCACCAATAAAACCTTATAGGCCAAAGCAGATAAATACAATAAAACTTTTTAGTTTACACCCCAAAATTATAATAAATTTTTTATATTGATTATAGATATAATTACCATAGCAGCTTCGATAGTAGTGTTGGTTCTTACGATGAAATCTGGAGGTCAAGTTTTAGCAGCTAGCGCTTTGAGAGGGCTAAGGTTTTTTCAAATTTTACGCATGGTTCGAATGGATAGACGAGGAGGAACATGGAAGCTCTTAGGTTCTGTAGTTTACGCACATCGACAGGTACTAATTATATATAGAACAACCGTAAATTGATCCAATAATACATTCAAATAACAATATATTAATAACATAATCTATGCAACATTAGTATGCTATTATCTTTTATTTTCAGGAATTAATGACAACCCTATATATAGGATTTCTAGGCTTAATTTTTGCGTCATTTCTTGTATTCCTAGCAGAAAAAGACGTACCAAATACAAAGTTTACGAATTTTGCTCAAGCCCTGTGGTGGGGAGTGGTAAGTGGGAGACATTAGCATTAGGTATAGTCCGCGTCACCAATTTTGAGCTGTCGAAGGAATGCGGGGAAAAAAATGAGGTAATTCCGGGATTGCTGCCTCACCTAACTAAAAAAAATGTAACTTTGCAATATTGAGGGCCCAAAACTTCAAAAAAATTTAAGTTGTGCGAAATTTAATCAAGAACACATACAACATCTTGTTTTTTAAAAATATGAATAATTCCAGGCTTATATTTGAAAAATCAAAATGGCATTTCGGCCCTCGACATATTAAGTAATGATATAATTTATAACTATATTTTAAAAAAAGTGTATCATAATTATTAAACAACTAGCTATACCCCGCGCGCGTTGCTACGCTACTTACTAAAATAAATTTGAAGGAAAGACATTACACAAATATCCGGCATCCCGACATGCGTTGCGTCACTTTTTTTATGCTAAAATTTTCCTCGGCCTGCACACAACAACTCACCAAATCCCGGCATCCCGGCATGCGTTCGCCACTTTTTTTTATGCCAAAATTTTCCTCGGCCTGCACACAACAACTCACCAAATTTTCATCGTAATCGGATAAATGGTATAGGAACGCATACGGGACATACAGACAGACAGACAGACAAACGTTCATTTTTATATATATAGAAATCTCAATCATCGGCTGCTGACGCACATCTTCGCAGACAACATGAGGTATCACGCCTCAATAAAGACCTGGAAGAAATTTTGTCTTGGGGTGACAGTAACCAAGTCGAATTTAACGCTCAAAAAACCCAGGCAGCAGTTTTCTCCAAGAAGGTTAACATTGCAGAACCCGATATCGTTATGGCAGGACACGCAATTCCACTGACTTCGTCTATTAATTTGCTGGGTGTCAACCTGGGAGGAAATATGTCTTGGCATAATCACGTTGTGGCAATCGCCAGGGCAGCTTCTCAGAAGCTCGGTATACTTTTCCGTACCAAAAAGTTGTATACACCTCAACAACTTTTGACACTCTATAAAGCCCAGATTCGACCATCACTGGAATACTGCTCTCATATCTGGAGTTCTGCACCAAAGCATACCCTTCGGTTGTTGGATTCCATCCAAAGGAGAGCCGTTCGTCTAATCGGCAACCACGAGCTGACTAAGAACCTCGACAGCTTAGAACATCGAAGACAGGTTGGTGATTTGACTCTCTTCTACAGATATTTTCATGGCAAGTGTTCGACAGATATTGCCCGCTCGATTCCACCTAGAGTAATGCATAGCAGAAACACACGACGAACCACAGCCGCCCATCCCTATGTGGTTCAACTTAGTACACCCCGAACATCATTGTTTCAGAACTCTTTCATTTGGAGGACGTCATCTTTGTGGAACGGCCTCTCTGAGACCGTGTTTCCAACCCAATATAACCTCCAACGATTCAAGAAAAACGTGAATCGCTTTCTTCGCACACGCACCGCTCCCAGAGCGCCTTAAAGGATTTTTCCTATAGTGCGTGTGCACGATCATAAAAAAAATAACATTATGTTATTTTAAATAAGAAGAAGAGAGAGACCAAAAATATTCTACAAAAACAAAAATAAACTCTTTTATAGGGTGTTTCAGAATAAGATGCTGATCCTTAACGGTGTGAATCCTTAGGTGATTTTAAAAAGAAAAGTTCATATTAATATATATCCTTAACCTATCAACTTTCGAACTACAGGGCGTTAAAGTTTTAAGAAAAAAATCGTTTTTCTATCATAACTTTAAAAACTTTCTAGCTATTTTTAGGAATTTTTCACACATGCCCTCTAAGCATCAATAGCCATTTTTTGGTATAGAAAATTTTTTAAATTTTTTAACCAGTGGCGTCCTGAAAGGGTTTGCACTAGACATTTTGGAAAAATATTATGTACGCCACTGCTTTTTCTCAAGATAAAAATTATTTTTAAAATACTCATTCATTTTAGGCCAAATTTAATATCTTGCCTTTTTATCGTCCGATAAACAGTTTCCGACAAAAAAAATAAAAAGCATTAAATTCGCATTCGCTATGTGCTTATGGTTTATTTTTTAACAATAAATTAAAACAGCTAACTTTAAATAACGAGTAAACAAAAACGAAAATAATTTAGATTAGCTATTGAAAGTGGCCACCACTTGCAAGAAAGCATGCTTCAGCTCTTCTCTTCATTGAGTCTCGTACCCTTTGAAAAATTCCTGGAGTATTCCTGATAGTGTCAAAACAAACCATAGGCACATAGCGAATGCGAATTTAATATTTTTATTTTTTTTTGTCGAACGATAAAAAGGCAAGATATTAAATTTGGCCTAAAATGAATGAGTATTTTAAAAATAATTTTTATCTTGAGGAAAAGCAGTGGCGTACATAATATTTTTCCAAAATGTCTAGTGCAAACCCTTTCAGAACGCCACTGGTTAAAAAATTTTAAAAATTTTCTACACCAAAAAATTGCTATTGATGCTTAGAGGGCATGTGTGAAAAATTCTTAAAAATAGCTAGAAAGTTTTTAAAGTTATGATAGAAAAACGATTTTTTTCTTAAAACTTTAACGCCCTGTAGTTCGAAAGTTGATAGGTTAAGGATATATATTAATATGAACTTTTCTTCTTAAAATCACCTAAGGATTCACACCGTTAAGGATCAGCATCTTATTCTGAAACACCCTGTATAAAAGAACACAGTTTGTTTGTTTGTTTGTTTGTTTGTTTGTTTGTTTGTTTGTAAAATTGTAACCGACTTCTTTGAACCCGATTTTGACCCACTTTAAACGGTCAGATTTAATTTAAATTTTATAGACTTATTAGGAACCGCTGACAATACAATAATCAAATACGCAAAAAATGTTCCTGTCAAATTTTGACAGCTGTCAGGTATAAAACGAAGATGCGATTTTGACGAAACAAATTATTGGGTCGTATAGTATTCGATGCGGAGACTTCGGTATAAATAAGCAAAAAATTCTCCTGTCAAGATTTGACAGCTGTCAATATTTCAAATCATTTAAAATTTTTTATTTATTATATCAATGAAAAAACTATAAGGTCATATGTATATTGACGGAGGAAAGTTGAAAAAAATACGCAAAAAATTCTCTTGTCAAAATTTGACAACTGTCAATATGTCAGAATTTTCAAAAATGTGCAAATATCGTTCTTTTCTTATAATTCGGCATAAAGGATCGGGTTTGTTCAAGTTTGTATGTATGTTTATGTTCATGTAACCGACTTCTTTGAACCCGATTTTGACCCACTTTAACCGGTCAGACTTAATTTAAATTTTGTAGACTTATCAAGAACCGCTGACAATACAATAATCTAAAAAAACTAATCTAGCTCAATCTACTCAAAAAAAAAATTTTTCTTAACAATAACTCAAACTAAAAAATGAAAACAAAATATAGTTAAAAAAAAACTAAAAAACACGCTTTAATAAATTAATTAAACTAAAAAGCGGAAAATAAATATAGTTTAAAATAATTCTTCAAATTCTTAATATAGGCAGACAATAATAATGAACGATAAAAATTAGTATTATTGTGAAAAAAGCGAGGGGTGCTCGATATACGAAAAATATAGCACAAAGCGCCCCACGCTTTTTTCACAATAATACTAATGTTTATCGTTCATTATTATTTTCTGCCTATATTAAGAATTTCAAGAATTATTTTAAACTATATTTATTTTCCGCTTTTTAGTTTGATTAATTATTAATAAAGCGTGTTTTTTAGTTTTTTTAATACCTACTAATTTTGGGGACAAATGCGCCAGGACATCAGTCTTTTGTATGTGTTAGATGCTCCAGGGCATCTATCCTTTCGTGCGGTATAGTCATACGCGCATGCACTAAACATTTAGATATTATAAAAAATATCTATCGCTAAACATATTAAATCTTCTTCTTTCTTAACATATATAAAACAAAGTCGCTGTCGCCCCCTTATGTGCTTAAATCTTTAAAACTACGCAACGGATTTTGAAGCGGTTTTTTTTAATAGATAAAGTGATTCAAGGGGAAGGTTTTTACGTATAACTAGCGACCCGCCCCGGCTTCGCACGGGTACAATTTCAGAAAGTGGCATGCAGCGGGTTGCAACGCATGCCGGGTACACGCTAGTGTATTAATAATTATTGTATTCCTGTAAACGTATCTTTACATATCCTTCTCTCGCTAACAGGGCGGAGCACAAACACAACCACTTGTGCCGACAAGTAGTTTGGCATAACTGAAGGAGCGGTGCTAGATTGGCTTGGCTAGCTCCCGGAATTACCTTACATTGTAGTACTCAATGATCTGATACCTAGATCATTGGTAGTACTCGGTTCAAATTTCAATATAATAATATTTATGTTAGTTAATTTATCGTCCTTAATAATTTAATCTTTTCCAGGGTATTAGTAGGGAAGACGACTTCAGGCGCGGATTTAGGATTTTGCCCAGGGGGGGGGGCCAAAAAGAAAGTAGCGCCGCAGGCGAAAATTTTTTGGGTGCCACGCCCTTTTTTGAATCATGGTGCTTGGTTTTTAAGTGGGAAAAATAAAAAATACAAAATAAAATTACAAAAACAACCCGGTGTATTTAGGAGGGGGTTAATTTTTGTGATTTTACCTGCCAGAGAATTCGTTCTAAATAAAAATTTCATAAAACTTTAATTTGTTGTCCAAAAAAAATATGAAATACAAAACACATAATATACAGGGTGTTTCAATAAAAACTCCCAAGCCCCTTATTTCGAAAACTAAAAGTGGCATGTAAATTCTGTAAACGCCAGTTTCTGGGCTCTATGATTGGCTTCACAACTGTGTAAAAAAATGTGTTTGAATAATACAAGATGTAGGTGGCGCCACGGTGCAAAGAATTTTTTCCATGACAGGAACTTTTAAATGTTGTGGTTCTTAAAGATAATGAATTTTTGATAAAATTATCTCGAATAAAAATTTTTAATAAATCCAACATGAACGGATATATTTGGGGTTTGTTCGGGTTTGTTCAGTTTTTTTTAACAAATTATATTGACAAAAAGTGAGACGCCACTGAGTTTTTGGTAATTTTAATTTTTTTTTCCGATTAAGCAACTAAAAATATCCTTTTCTTGCCTGTTAAATTGTTTTCATATCTTGCTTCGTTTTCGAGAAATAGTTAGTTTTTGGTATTGTTCTAATTTTCACTAATAATTTTGTATAATTTCTCATCAGTTCTTTCATAAAATTTAAAACATCTTTTAATTTTATTTTATTATGCTTTAATGTTTTAACTTTCCTTTTAAACAACAAAAAATACAACGTATCAATTATTTAATGAATTTTGTTTTCCAGAGATTGCAATAAAATTGTTTTTATTTTTATTTCTCGAAAACGAAGCAAGATATGAAAACAATTTAACAGACAAGAAAAGGATATTTTGCTTAATCCGAAGAAAATATAAAAATTACCAAAAACTCAGTGGCGTCTTATTTTTTGCCAATATTATTTGTTAAGGCGCCCCCTGAGACGTCACTGGACGTAATAATTTACCGCTACACGACCGTTTTATCACTCAAATTAAATTAAAATCTACTTAAGGATATTAAAATTAAAATTATTTTTAAAAAAACTTAACCCCAAATATCTCCGTTCATGTTGGATTTATCAAACATTTTTATGGAACATAATTTGATCAAAAATTAATTATCTTTAAGAACCATAACATTTAAAAGTTCCTGTCATCGAAAAAATTCTTTGCACCGTGGCGCCACCTACATCTTGTATTATTCAAACACATTTTACACAGTTGTGAAGTAATTATAAATAGTTTATTCACATTTCTTTATCTCCGCCCGTATAGCTAAGCTATAAACCTAATAGTACATATTATTTAAAAAATCTTGATAAAACCGATGGTTTTGTTAAATCTGGCAGCCCCGCTGTGTTTTCGGTATCGGGCTTATCCATATCGTGCGCTTAGTTATCCCGGTTACTATTCTGTCTTTTTTTTATCACTTATAATATTTAATAAAGTCACGTTTTTTTTTGCATTTTACCGTGACATCTGAACATCTCATTTTGGTTTATTTTTTAGATAACGCTTTGCACAGTAGGATACGGAGATATGGTTCCTTTCACTTGGCAAGGAAAAATCATCGCTTCGTTTTGTTCGTTATTAGGAATATCGTTTTTCGCACTGCCAGCTGTAAGTAGTAGAAAAGTGTGCCTTGTTCGAGGACAATCAAAAAGATCTTTTTGTTCAATATGGTCTTACTTTTTATACGTCTCATATCAATATTATTACTTAGGGAATTTTGGGGTCGGGATTTGCACTTAAAGTACAGCAACAACAAAGACAGAAACACATGATTAGAAGAAGACAACCAGCTGCAACACTAATTCAAGCCTTATGGCGATGTTACGCCGCCGATGAAAAGTCCATGTCTGAAGCAACTTGGAAAATGCATCAAGTTCCTTACAGTCCGCCATCGTAAGTATTTATTTTAATAATACCCTTGTAAATGGAACACTCTAGTAGTAAATGTTAGTTCTTTAAGAGACACCCTCGTAAATAGAACGCCCTCGATCCTCGTAGTAAGTATTTCTTTGCAGATAACCCTGGTTATCAAATCTTTATTGCTTCTTTCGAGCTGTTACAAGACTATAAAATTGAAAAGACGTAATTCCCTTACGTCACAGAAGGGGATGTTTGTCGAGTAATGCCTGTCCTCCTTAAATCAGTACAATTTATTTTGATTATATATCTTGCTTTTACTATCGCCAAAATTAAAGACATTTTTGTCGACTCTGGCACTCGGTATAGGGATCATTTTCTTTTTAATGTCTTCTTAACTTAAGGTAAGCTTTTATGCTTAAAAATGAGTTTTCAAAAGCGAGTTGGGAATATTAATCCGAAAATTCATCTCGCTTTATTTATAACTTTTAAGTTATTTAAAGTCCCACAAATGATATCCCTCCCGTTTCTGTTCTGTTTTCAATAATGGAAAAATAACTCGATACCTTTTTCTTTTGTGATTGAATAAAGCACAGGTTTAACTCAACTCTCAATCAGTTTACCTTAACTTATTACCTTCAAAGAGGATCAATTTTGAAAACACCTGGAGAAGATGGAAATCGATATGTAAATTTGTTTTTCTAAAGGCAATGGAAACTTTAATAAAGCGGATATAAGATACTTTAAATCTTATTATACCGTAGATAAATTATTCACTACTGCCAGTTTTTAATTTTATTTTAAATCCCCTTTCCGTTGTAGACGATCATCCAGTAGCTTTAGACATAACGCCTCTTTTGTTGGACGTTTGTCCACAATTCGTAGACATCGAAATCAGGCATCAGTTAGCTTACATTCTCCGTCAATGGTCCATCACAGGAACATCTCGAGGATGAACTCATCCAGTGAGAACGTAGGTAAGTTTTTGACACGATTACACGATATCTTTTCGCTTTCCTCTAATAAATGTATAACCAAATCCAAATCACTTACCAGATACTGAGCAAAATTAACCAAACAGAATCAATATTTCTATATTGGTTTATCCAAGCGACTGATTAAATGGTTTGGTTCCATTAGGCCACCAATTATTATATTTTGGGGGATATAGTAACCAACTAAGTTTGGTTTTGTCGGTATTGTAATTTATTTTTACATTTTAACTATCTATCAATCTACCAACAATCTTTGAAACTGCTGTTTTTTTTTAATTTTTGTCATAGTCAGATCCCCGATTATGTACCTTTTATTTACTAAAACTAAAACTCATGTCAGACAATGCGTGCATCTCATATATATACAGGGTGAGTCGGGAGGAATGGGCCAAACTCTAAGGGTGTAATATATGCATCAAAATAATAAGAAAAAACTCAAATGTTGTTATCCAATATTCATTTGCTTTCAAATTTTAACGTTAAATAAAATAATAATATTGTTAAACCAAAATTTAGTTTAGTAAATTTTCAAAGATATCGCCATTGTCAAGCGCCATCTGGTGTCGATATTGGACACTTCTAAAACATATCCGCACCTCCAACAAACTTATATAAATAAGTAAAATGTTGCGAGGAAATCCCCTGTAACCTGTAAAGACGCAAGTCACAATTTTAGGAGTGCTATACAATATAGCTATACAATAGCTACGCTTCGCTATCGGTCTGGACCGAAAACCAATGAAATCTAAAGTAGAGAACGATTTTTCCTTTCATATCGTCAGACCTAGGGCTGCATCCCCTGCATCCTGTCTGGCCGTAGCATGTACGCCAATGCTTTCCACATGACTGTTTCATTAAACAATTCGACTGTGTTTTTTTTTTCTAATTTAACTTAAATAGAAATTAGCCTGGAACACTGCTTTAATTAAAAATTAATCAGTGGTTTTGATGTTTCTTTTTGTTTTTAGAGTTTCACTTTATTTTTTCGACAAACAATTTATGTTTAATTAGTTTTTAATTTAACAAGTTAAAATATAAAAAATATAAAGGCTTGTTTTTCGGTGCCTGATAATAATTGTCGGCCCTGGCTCGGCGTCGTGACAATCCTTTCCTCCCATTGACATCATGCATAATTTAAACACAACCTTTTTTTGTACCATATTACTTTAACCTTTGACGTTGAAAAAAACAGCCTAAGCCTAAAATTTAAAAATAATTTATAATACTTAAAACGCTTTACACCTGCAATTATAACATAATTTGATTTAAACCTATCATATATATACAGAAAAGGTATGCCTAAGTACAGATTGCAGTACGCATAGACATATATACCTTTAAATCAGAAAATAATAACCACGAAAGTGGCAAATTTATAGCCTTGCGCATGTAAGTACATACGGGCATGCGCATTTTAATTTGCTGGGTTCTTTGAAAACTATTATAGTAAAATGTCCATAAAGTGTCTAAGTATGTTTAATTTTTATTTGGTCATAAATGACGTTTCTTTTTAACCTATTTAGTCAAAAGTTTTTTATTAGCATTCATGTTACTTCGGTGTTGTTCTACTTATAATTTTTAATTAGTAGTTTATTATAATACTAGCGTGTATCCGGCATGCGTTGCAACCCGCTGGTATAAATACAAACCCGAACAAACCCGATATATTAGTACCCGGCATGCCACTTTCTGAAATTGCACCCGTGCGAAGCCGGGGCGGGTCGCTAGTTATACATAAAAACCTTCCTCTTGAATCACTCTATCTATTAAAAAAAACCGCTTCAAATTCCGTTGCGTAGTTTTAAAGATTTAAGCATATATAGGTAGGGACGGACAGACAGCGACTTTGTTTTATACTATGTTAAGATTAAGATATAGATTTTCTTTTAAAAGTTGCTGTCATGAGTGGTTCAGTAGAGTAGCTATTTACAACTAGACTGCGTCATGCTGAAGCAAATAGGTACATATTGTAGTGCTGCCCTACCCCTAACTAAGTTTACTTACTTATGTTTCGGCCTAAACACTCAGCAGCAGCTGCAAGGATTTCTGGCAACTCACAGCTTACTTGGCTACACTACTACACTAATAAAAAGAGCACTTCTCCTATTATCTAACTATTACTTATATTAACTCCCTACCTGTTTTATACGATTATTTCCAAAGATAAGGAAAGAAAGGACTCGCTATAATCTTTAAACTTGTGCTGAAAAATCATGTAAACCCCTGTTATATTATTCATAATATATTAAATGGAATTTTTAAAAATAATTAAATTTTTAAAAATAATCAAAATCCTAATTCTGGAAAAACCAAAAGTTTTATAATTTATTTGCAAACAATCTTATTCTTCTTTTTGAAAATAAAATATATTTAATTCTGATTAAAATATGAAAGTTAGTAAGCCTTTTTTAAAATGATTAGAAAACCTTTAGCATAGTTGTTTACATGGATTATTTACTTTAGCCAGCCACAAGAGTACCCTATTAATTTGCGCAAGTAAATGTTCTCAAAAACTTTTTAACACCATTTATTAGAAAGAAATGTCAAAATTAAAATCCCTTAAACCCACAATAGTTCACAAAGTTCCCAAGTTTTTGTATTAAATGGTGCGACCTTTCAATGTTTATAAAATATTAAATGTCATGAAATCGTTTAAACACTCAGTATATGGTTCACAATAGTACAGGCACTTACTTCTCATCGTAGCGGATCGTATCTTTCTTGTTGGTCCCCAACCTATGAAACTGCTCACTAACACTTCGACTTTTCCTTCTAAGTCTCAATACTTTTATTCTTTTAAAAATTTAAAGAAAATTAAACTTGAAATTTCAAACGGACAGAGTTTCTAGTAGCAAATACTATTTTTGCTAATTAAGTGTTTTTTTGTCAAACCAGAACTTCTTATTTATAGTAGAAAGACCCCTGGATGGACGTCATTGCAAAATGATATTTCTTTGTCTTTAATAGTGAAGAATATGACGTACTACCTCGTGATTTGGGTTCAATGGTAATTGCGCAACTTTAACTTTTGGCATGTTAGATATATTTATCCAAATGTAGGAAAATCAGTGTGTCCAACTTGGATTAGTAATTCAATTGACGTCATTTATTCTAGACAAAGGAAATTAGAAAACTGCGAAGTTATCGCTATAAACACCAGAAGTTGTTTTTATTAGATTTTAAGAATATTGTTCTTTTTACACAAGACAAAAATTTGTTATTATTTAATGATTTTTAGAGTAATTTTCACCCTACTTAGCGGGGCACTACAATACCATTAAAAAATAAAAATTTCTTATTTTTCTTATTGTTTTGTAATTTGTTGTCTTGGTAATATAAAGGCATTATTTATTTATTTGTGTAGCAGCCAAAACATTTTGTTTCCATTTTGTGTTGCAAAACAAGCCTTAAGCACTGTTTCCTGTTAAAAATCATAACTTCGCTAATTAAAAAAGGGCAGAATTTGAAGAGTGAAAATGCTAATCGACAAAGTGATGGTGTAATTGCCCAAAAGGAAAAAGCAATTTGTAGTACCTTTGTTAATTAAAACAAAAATCAAGACCTTGTGATCCTCAAAGCGAAACTCGTTGTTTATAGTGAAATATTTAATTCGGTTTAAAAACGACAAAAGTAACGAGAGACTTGTTATTTTCTGCTCCAACGGCTCGTTATTAACGTTAAGCTAGTCTTACAAGTAATTTTTACGTAGAAAAAAGGACAGACTTCAAATGGCACAAGTATAAAATCAGTTTATTTTTAGCATTTCTATAGGACGTTTCAATTAAAAATACCAGTATTTGTTTAAAAGTTGTAGGTAGGGTAGAGCGGGGTTAGTTGAGCCGCGGGGCTATTTGAGCCACCGGGCCTACTACATGAGTGGAGCAGTGTAAAATTAAAACGAGCATTGCGCAGGATGCAGTACGTCTTGGGAGCCGTACATTAAAATTTTAGTCGGTATTCAGCATTCGCGCCATTCGCTGCGAGAGGGCGGTCGTTCTATTTGGTATTTCGGGTCAAAAGTAAAATATTGTTTTTCAAGGCATTTGTGGTCGCAGATCGACATTTTGGGGGATACAGACAAAAGGTAAGCTAATTATTAATTATTACACAATTGCTCTCGTGGTTTCCTAGTTTGAGAGATGAACTTTATACGACATTTTTGATATTAAATAAGAACATCTGAAATCCGTGGTGGGGTAAGGTGAGCCATACTTTACGGGGTCAGTTGAGCAATGGCTCGACTAGCGACGCATCCATGAATTTGATATGCCATCTACGTGTAGAGTGTTTGTTTCACCAGAAATATATTTTTTTTTTTTTTTTTTTTTTATGATCGAGCACAAGCACTATAGGAAAAATCCTTTAAGGCGCTCTGGGAGCGGTGCGTGTACGAAGAAAGCGATTCACGTTTTTCTTGAATCGTTGGAGGTTATATTCGGTTGGAAACACGGTCTCAGAAAGGCCGTTCCACAAAGATGACGTCCTCCAAATAAAAGAGTTCTGAAACAATGATGTTCGGGGTGTACTAAGTTGAACCACATAGGGATGGGCGGCAGTGGTTCGTCGTGTGTTTCTGCTATGCATTACTCTAGGTGGAATCGAGCGGGCAATATCTGTCGAACACTTGCCATGAAAATATCTGTAGAAGAGAGTCAAATCACCAACCTGTCTTCGATGTTCTAAGCTGTCGAGGTTCTTAGTCAGCTCGTGGTCGCCGATTAGACGAACGGCACTCCTTTGGATGGAATCCAACAACCGAAGGGTATGCTTCGGTGCAGAACTCCAGATATGAGAGCAGTATTCCAGTGATGGTCGAATCTGGGCTTTATAGAGTGTCAAAAGTTGTTGAGGTGTATACAACTTTTTGGTACGGAAAAGTATACCGAGCTTCTGAGAAGCTGCCCTGGCGATTGCCACTACGTGATTATGCCAAGACATATTTCCTCCCAGGTTGACACCCAGCAAATTAATAGACGAAGTCAGTGGAATTGCGTGTCCTGCCATAACGATATCGGGTTCTGCAAATATGGCGACCATTACCAAAAACAGGTCCTACGAAGAGGCAAACACAGAGAAGGAAACGCTCTTCTGCTATCCTCACTGACACTCCTGAAAAAGAGGCATTGGCATTGGAGCAGAGCAAACGGAAGAAAAAAAATTAAAGTCGATGCGATTAAAAAGAAGGCTGTGAAAAAGGCCGTTTTCACAAATTCATCTAACCCTACCAAGAATGTCGATCCTTCTTACAAGAATCAAAAAGAACAACAAAAATGTTCATCATCGGATTCAGACGATGAAAAGACTTTAGACGCCATAGCACGAAAACAACAAGCATTAGAGAAGAATGCCTTAAAGGAAAGGAAGAAAAGTAATAACCGCTCCACATTAGAGACTTCTGATTCAGAATCAGAAGAAGATTAATAGTTCTGTCTCGTGTGTTTAGAAAAATTCTCAGATACCATTCCGGGTGAAGAGTGGGTACAATGTTCTTATTGCAAAAACCGGGCTTACTCAAAATGCACTCCCAATGGTAGTTTTTATTATGTTTGTATAAATTTTGAAAGTGATTAGAGTAATAGTTACTTAATCGTTCTTGTTTACTTAATAAAGAATATGATTTTGTTATGTTATTTTAATTTCGCAATACTATGTTTGGACTATATCGTATGGTAAGTCTACTGGCACAACTTACCCCATATATTGGCACAACTTGCCCCGAGTGTGGGGATAGTTGAGCCAGTAGAACCCTACTATAGTAAGTGTATTCTTGCCCTGAAACTGAAGTATTTTTGACAATTTATTGATATAATTAGGTCAGCAAATAACCAAAGAAATATTTAATAAATATATTTGTACTAAATGTTAAGCAAATGCGGAACAATCAGGTTATTACCAAAAACTGGCTCAACTAGCCCCGCTCTACCCTACTTTATTTTGTCAAAATGTCTTTATTTTTCTATTTTCACGTGTAACATTTGTTAAATAGCTCCTAGCTAGTCAATTATTAAAAAACAAAAATCCTTGCCGACCATCCCACAGTCAACGTTTTATACGAACAAGGCAAAATAACCATTTAAAAATTAACATTTTTATTTATAGATACTTTTCCTCTAAGACTATTTACGTTCCAGGCAAAAGGAACGACCGCTCGTCCAAAACAAGCGAAGTAAATATTGATATTCCGTTCCATACTCCTTCGGTCCCTCGATAAATCGCATCAAAAAACTACTCTATCGATAGTAACTTTGTTTTTCAAATTGTTTGGAACGAAAGTTTTATAAGAAGTTCCATCTGTCGATATTTATGCTTGTATTTTTCAAAAATCTTGAATACAAACGATCTATCGCTCAAGAAATAGACCTCAATATATATCGATTACGTGATATATGGTGCAGTAGGCCTTTCTTTTGAGCAAATTGCGAAACTTGGGTAAAGGAGATTAGGTATACATAAATTATTGTTGAAACGCCACTAGAGAAATTAGGATGTTGGTGCATTTGGTTCAATTTTTGCAGGTAACAGCAGCAACGGAACACGAAATAATTTACATGCCAGCTACAGTGAAGATTCTGCCGCAGCTGAAACTAGAGTTAACGTGGAAAATCAAGACGGTAAGCTATCAGTTTAATAGTGACGTTATACCGTGCGAGCAAACATTATTTGTATCAAAGAGGGCTTGAATTAAAAAACATGGGGCTTGGTTTAGGTCACAATGATATGAGAACGATATTTCTAACCAAATCTAGGTTGAAATTTTGTCAAATTCATATTATGACATGATATGCCAAACTAATGAGTAATAAAATAAGTAGCAAATACAAATTTATTTTTGTTGTTTACAAAATTAACAAAGTAAGAATACTCGTATACAGAAAAAAAAAAGAAAAATAATTACATAAATTGCTGAAATTGGCCACCGCCATAAATTCACACGTCTCTTCATATTTTCGAAAGTGTTGACCAGCATCTCTGGCGAAATGTTACCATATTCTTGGATAATCCTTTCTTGTAATTGTTCTAAATTTGCAACTGGTGTTTTAAAAATAGTGTTTTTTAAATGAGGAAAAACGAAGTAATCCATAACCGCTAAACAAGGTGATCTAGGTGGGAATTTAATGTCTGATCGAAAACTGATCAATCTGTCGTCGAAAAAATTGCGTAAGTAGTTAATAGTGTCGGCGGCTGTATGGGCGGTTGCACCGTCCTGTTGAAAATATCCAAAACGTAGTTCGTCGTCAAGTAATTGCTCCACAAATGGATTGAAAATATTGTCTCTATACCGCTGTGCTGTAACTGTGTCATGAAAAAAAATAGGACCAACAATTCTTCTTCGGGAAACAGCTAACCAGACACCAATTTTTTGAGGGTGCAATGTGGACTCTACAAAAAAATGGGGATTTCCACTAACTCCACATGCGTGTATTCTGAGAATTCACATAACCGGAGAGGTGAAAACAGGCTTCATCCGAAAAAAACGTCAGGTCTAATAAATCATTTCTTTCCAATAATTTTTTAGTAACCCATTGAGAGTAATTCCTGCGTCTTTCAAAATCTGCGGCTTGTATCTCTTGGAATACTTGCAGTTTATAAGGAAATAAATTTAGCTGCTTCTTAAAATAGTCCTTCATGTTCCATAAGATCTTCCCACTTCTCGGGACAGGCGTCTTGTACAATTTGACACCCAACAGGTATTAGCTCTACGGCTAAGCATTACGTCCTTAGTCCTTAGATGCAAGGCCCTCTTTGATGCAAATAATTTTTGCTCTCACGGTACAAACAAACCATTCACTTTAGTGACATTGGTTATTTAGATTTCACGAATCCATGTACCGAATTTGCTGTTTAATTCCATATTTGAAAACTCTCCATACCGTGGTGCCCTACTAGACTGGCCATGAGAAATCCAATGTAAATTTTGCTCCTTTATTAATTTTACATCAATATTGTATTGGACTTTGTTGAACGTCCTTGTATGATGGATTCGCAAACCAAATTTTATTATTTTCTAATAAGCCATGGGATTTCCCATGGCGGTACACCACCAGATACCTACCTTTATTTTCCATGTTAAATCGATTTTTGGCGTGTACCCTTACCTACATATGCACATTAAAAGGTTTTATACCGTTTAATGCAGATAAGGGTTTTCACATTAAAATAATGATTTCCTAGCATTTTATTTGAAAGGAATTTTAACCCTGGCTACTGCAGCTGTAAATATTTTTATTCCATTATGTTTTCTTAAGCGGAAGTATTTCACAACTTTCAATCCTAAAATGCTTTTCAGTTTTTCCAGAACGCTGGCTGCTATATAAAGCCTTACATATTTTTATTCCGTTATAATATACAACATAGTCAGAATTAAAAGAAGTAAGCTAAAAGTAATTAGGTAATTTTCTATGTTGGGCGAATCTTGTTGACCCTGATGGTTTAGTAAACACATTAACACATTACCGCTTTTTTTCTCTGTTGACAAATCCCCTGCTAATCTATATCAGGAAATTTTTCGCTTTTGTTTTTCATAATAAAAAAGCTCGACACGTATTTTTCTTCGTCCTTATTTTTAACAAATTTGCTATTACTTATTCTAGTATTTTATTAATGTATTTATAATTACAGTATAGTTTATTTATTTATTTTATTTTTTGCTAGCAAAAATCACAATGGACATAGCAACGTCAAAACAAAAAGATTAGGCTATTGCCATACAAATTAAAAATTGTGAAAAAAGTATCATATACACTACAGCTAACTTCAATTTAATCATAAAAAGTAAAAAAAGACAAGAGAGAAAGAATTATGCATCAAAAACTCTGTAAAAATTATTGCTTTTTTATGGATTAAATTCGAGATTCAATTTATATAAACATTTTTGGCGGTATTCCGCTTGAATACATTTAAATTTGGTTCCGATCGTACGTTCAAAGGAAGCAGGTTTCTATTATAATCTTATATCATTAGTAGAACGGTTGTATTTACCAAATCCAGATAATGGAAAACTCCATTTCTTTCTTTGATCTAACAAAAGACTATAAAAGACATCTGAATTTTTAACATAAGACTAGCGAACAGGTGACTGCTGACTGTCTTTTATTTTTCCCAAACTTTTAAAAATATCAAAGAAACCAAGAAAGTAGAAACTCGAGTTATAAAAGATCGGAACTTGCAGTATATAAAAGAAGTTGAAGTTCGGTCTCTATAGGAAAAATAAATAATACAATGACTCAGGACTTAGATAAAGTATGTACATTTCCAAAAGAAGGATTGGAGACTATTTTATTTTAAGTGTGTACTTACCTATATTTGATTTATGGAATGGCTTAATGGTACGTTGGTATCAAAACGTATTTTTTAATTATTTTTCTAGATGAAGATGAGGAGCCTCAACTGATTCAATTAACACCTCAACACAAAGGCGCTATTAGAGCCATTCGTAAGGTCAGTACCTATCCTATATCCATGGGAAATTTAATTTAAACCTTTAAACAAAAATAGCACATAAAAATGGTTATGTTTAGGCATTTTTTTAAATCAATTAAGGGGGCTAATCTACTGTACTACTCGTGTTAACAGTACCAGAAACAGAGATCATTTTATTTCTGCGACACAAGTCCAAAATTTAATACATACAGGGTGTCCTAACAGGTATGGTCAATAATTTGGGATTAAGATTGGTTAAAAATAAAGTAATAGGGGAGAGCAAGGCAATATGACATACTATCTTTTGCAAATCAATTTTTACTAAACCAAAAGGTATATTAGGTTTTATTATTTTCTTTTAATATGGCCTCTTAACGTTTTAAGTGAATTAAAATATTTTACTTGTAGAAATTGCAACATTTAGGAAAAATTTCAAAAAATAACAAGCGTTACAAAAACCATTTAACATTAAAGGGTAAGGCAAATTGACATACCAAATTTTTCCCTTAAAGGCAAAATGACATGGTTGTATGAAATTAACTGTCCAGCGAGTAAAAAAAATAGCAATGCGTAAGTGTAAAATGTAGTTTCTACTTATATTTAAGGTTTGTTGTACATTAACGAAATTAAAAAAAATATATTGAAACAAAATATGAATAAATTAAGAACGGCATAGTGCTATACAGGCAAAACGACACACTGCTATGTCATTTTGCCCAATGTGCAATATATAGAATAAATATATTTTCTAGGTTATAATTTTATTCAATCATTTAAATGTTAGTGTAATATTAAAACTAGAGGGCTAATAGTTGTGGGTTATAACACTAAAACATTGGCAGCGACCTTATATATTTTAACCAAAAATATTTCAACAATCACTTACCTTGATATTTTACATAGGAAAATACACAAACTCTCTAGAAAACAACAAACGATCGACTATGCTATTTTATTACGACTGACGATCTTAGCGGTATTAAGATGTGTTTTGTAGTAGAGAACTCAACACGAATGTAATCAAACTGGGCCGAAAACAGGTAATATGTCATTTTGCCTGCTATGTCATTATGCCTTGCTCTCCCCTAATTTCATATAAAATTGTTTCCTATGTACACTTACTACCCCTAAAGTGGGTACTCTAAAGATGGGTTTCCTTCTTTTGAAAAAATCAGCTTCAAAGTAACACTAAATGATACAGAGCACTAAAATTATATATTTTGTATTTATATTCTACGATATCAAAATCGGTTGTTTTAACAATTTTCACATACAAGTGCTAAAACTCACTAACTACCCTTATAACCGTCAGAATTGAGCAATAAAATACATAGTTACGTCTTGTAAATGTCTACGTTTCAAATGTTAAAAGCCCAATTTTGAGCAACCCTTATTTTTCATCCCTATTACCAATTTCAATTTTCCAGAGTTCATTCAGTCGATTTACCGCAACTACCCCAATTATTTTCGTTATCGCCGTTTTCTGTCAGCTTTATAATAAAATATATTTTAATTCTCTTAAAATAGTTTTAAAGTTAAGCAGTAAGAAACAAAAAAAAACTCTTATCTGACAAGAGTATTGATATTTGGGGGTAGATTATATATTAAATTACTTACAATATTGATACACAAAATCTTCAAAATTATATAAGTATTTCTTTTTCATTGCACATTTATTATTCTGGATTAAAAAGAACTTCTACTAGGCCTTTTATTAATAAGATATATTTATACCTAATGTTAAAAAATGGCCTTTTAAAAAAAGGGAAACCCACTCAAAAAAAAATACACACTTTCATGTAACGACTTTTTTTTAATTTTAACTTCTAATATTACACTGTTTAGTTTTATAGTATGCTTTGACAAAAAGCAAAAAGAATTACTATTGGTTGGTTGGTAAGTAGGACTTTGTAATGTAGCGACTCTTAACGTTAATAAAAACGACATAAAACGTTTTTATTAAACTAATTATTGTAGTTTTATACTTTATGCGCTGCAAGAAGAAATTGTAAAGTTAATTTAAAAATTTTCAAGCAAGTTGTTTGTTGGGTAATTTATTTTTAATTAATTTGCAAATAGATTTCAGTTCCACTATAACCTCCCTTTAAACCATAGCTTTTTAAGGGTGCATCATCGTATGTAAAATAAATCCAATTTCTGCCCGCCGCTGTCACCGAATTTCTCCGAAACAGCACAAACGGTATACGTCAATTATAAAGACATATCCTTACATTCTGTTTTTCATGTAGCAGATTTTCTGATTACCCTTTCGTTTTCAAAATATACTACAACGTTTGTTAGCATAAGTAGGTTAATTTAAAAATTATTTTCTCCAAAAGAAATCTCTTAATCAAAATTTTGTTACATAACCTTTAGTTATCCAGTGATACCGAATGTACAAAAATTACTTTATTATTTTAAAATAAATAAATATATATTGACATAAATCCGATAGGTTTAGAGGTTTTCGAGTAAATGGTATAAATATATAATGCGACTAAAACCCACAAGTTTTGTACAATTCGTAATATTTTATGTTGCGATTCGCTTTTTTAGAGAGCTTCACCATATTTTCTGTCACGATTAGCACTCTTTTAGGGAGCGCCACAATATTTTATGTTACGATTCGCACTTTTTTAGGGAGCGACACAATATTTTATGTTACGATTTCCTTTTTTAGGACGCTTTACAAAAATTTATGTTACGACTCGCACTTATTTAGGGAGCGTCACAATATTTTGTGTTACGATTCGCACTTTTTAAGGGAGTGTCATAATATGTTATGTCTGGATTAGCACTCTCTTAGGGAGCGTCAAAAATGTTATTCTACATTTGGCACATTTTTGAATATTTAGAACCGTTTATATAGCAACTAGTTTTTAAGCCACTTAGAAATAATAGGTATTGATAAAAAAAAGCTTGGTATTCATTTAGATGGAGATTTACAATTTTTTAAGCGCTCAGTAATTCTTTAATTTTATTTTTTAGAGTAATTCACAATTTTTTAGGAAGTTTTTCAGTTTTTAATAAATGTTCACGGCGGTTTACAAGTTCCGTGTTAAGATTCGCAATTTTTTTCGCTTACGTACTAGCAGAATTAGCAATTTATATTCCACGAACATTTTCAGCTAAAATACTTCGTTGCCAGAAGAAAATTTCGTGAGGCCCTAAAGCCATATGACGTAAAAGATGTAATTGAGCAATATTCATCAGGACACGCTGATTTGCTGAATCGAGTTAAGAACTTGCAATATAGGTAGGATTAGTGTCAAATCAAATAAGTAGAGATGGTGATCCATGTTTACTCTATAACGATATATTGCCTAAATATAGTGTATTTTTTACAATACATATTACAATTATTTATATATTATCATTTAACTTTAAGTATAAATAAAATATGGCTACCAATTTACGCACCAGATAAAACGGTTTTCTTCTTTTAGGCTGGATCAAATTCTAGGTAAACAAGGCTCTAAATCAAAAGACGTGTACGCTTCCAAAATTTCTTTAGCTTCCAGAGTTGTTAAAGTAGAGAGACAAGTAAGTGTTTCTATAAATAATAAGATGCATAGCGTTCTTCTTTTCCTTTTTTTTTTTAATATTGTATTTTAATTTTTGACGTCGTCGCCAATTTAAAAAAATGACTAGTCTGATCTTAGATTGTCTTTAGACTCCAAAATAAAAAGAAAATGACAATTAACACTTTTCAGAATAAAAATAGATTTCCGTACTATTTTCACTTATTAATTTCTGCGTGGTAAGTTGCAAATTTTATATAACTGTATAGAAAATATGTTTTTTTAGGTAGATGATGTTTTTGCCAAATTAGAACAATTTTTCGAACTGTATATGGAGGATCGGAAATACTTCCTCCCGGTATCGGCCCAGCAACAGAACATGGAAGCCACACAATTAGATTACTTTAAAACCGGTTTGCCGTCTTTCAGCCCATCGACTTCGATTGCACAAACGGCAATTATTAACCACTGGACTTCCGGTCTTAAACCAAAATCAATTCTTGTGGAAAAACAGTCTTCAGATCCGAATTTGCCCTCAAAAGATTTTGACACGGCACAATGTGCGACACGGGCTGTTTTAAAAAAGCCTACGATACATAGGGGGTATTCCGATTTAGGTAGTCGAATGAAAAAACGTGTCACTCTACGGTAAGCACAAAAAAATTATCTAATTTTATTAAAAATTTTAGCATCTCATCGGAAACCTTTTCTAACCAAGAAAGGTCATCAAATAATTTGCCTAATATTCCTAAAATGATGAGAAACCCCGTTGTAGCATTATTTTTTATGTTCTATATAATTTTTGTATGTTTTTCTAAGCTCTACTTGTTCAAATTACCCTGAATCTGAGACTTCGAACCAGACCAGCCCAACTAACGACAATGAGAGCGTAACGATAATAGTACCCCAACCTCAAACTAGAATAGAAGCATTGTCCACAGTGTCAACTTCCTCCATTGAGGGTTCCAAGAGCGCTCAAGACTTTTCTATGGCACGAGAACCATCGACATCTGGAATTAACACCGGTAAGTCCTTTGAAGGCAACTTCTAAGAAAAATTATTCACAGATGTAGTTAATAACCTCGATCTTGATGCCACGTAACTTAACAGTTCCGGAGTTTGTACGTGCCATGCTTAGTTTTTCTCAAGCAGTACCAAGCATGCACAAATTATTATTATTATTACTGGTTATTATCCCGTAATACAGGGTGTCGAGTAACTAAGAATAGAATGACCATATCTATGAATAGCTTTTTTATTGTAGGTAGTTGCCAAAACTCTACAAAATAACGCTTATATTTGTAACCTGTTTGGACTGCTTATTTAATTAACTATAAAGATGCAACGGACATCCGGTCACAATCCGCAATTAAGCCAATAAATCTACCCCTATTCGGTCGAAAGGCACACAGCACTTTCAAATCGCCACGTAGCGCTGACTTTCAACCTTTATTGTCTCTTTTCGGGGTTTAATCTTAACGGTTACGACCAGGGAATGGTGGTAGAGCGCCGGGTTATAGCCGGATATCCTTTACATTTTTACTTAACACCTGTTAAATTATTTTCAGCTTCTTACGATTACTATTCGTCATCAACATCGCTGTAAAAACTAAAGATCCACGTGAGTTATCTGTTTATGCGGTCAAATGTTTTGAGGTATTCTTGGAAATTTGTTGTATTATGTATTTAAATGTGTATTTCACCGAAAAACATTTGTTTTGCATGACGTATACGATGGATAGTTTCTTTACATATTCTGAGGAAATAGCTTACGTAATTCGTACTATTATTACTGATCTACAGTGGCTTCGTAGAATTAGAAAGAACAGTCAATTGGTAAACTAGATTCGTGTAACTGAGGCCCAATAATATTGCTCGCAGGTCATTTCCTTGAATTATGAAAATAACTATTTCTACAGCTATATTCTGTACTCCGTCACGGTATGGAATATTATTGTATGTTATCTTACTCATTTTCGATGTAGTAGAACAAGATATATGTATATTTAGTTAGTTTATACATTTTGGTTGTGCAGAATTTTCTTGTTTATGTAGTAATATGTCTTATGGTATTTGTGTTATATTAAATATTTGCTTGGGTTAGCGAGAGGAATCTTAAACTATTAAATCTACTATGATTGAAGTTCGCTCTACATTATTAGCTACTTAGTTAGTTGATGGATTTTTGCCACATCCTCTCACTACCCAGAGTTTCTAATTTAAAACCGTGTTGGTGTTGGTATAGTCTGAGTGCAGTAAGAACATGCCAGGCGCGTCCTTAAAAAAAAACGAATCGCTATCTGGGCATGTTTTTATGGCGAACAAACTCTATGCCATGGCATGAAACATGTTTGGATTTGGACCACATCTATGCACGAATCATCGATGTTTATTACACATATATTACAGTACAAAGCATTTTGCCGAAGAAAAATTATATCTACAGAATTTTCGGAAATAGCACTATAGTGAACCAGACTTTTTAAAATAGATTTATTAATTAATAAATTTTGCAGATCAATCCTTTGAATATGATGATCAGACGGATGAAGAAGCAGAAGAAGAAAGAGCAGAAACAGAATCAATGGATAAAAAAGTAGACCTAGAAGAGGACCAAGACGACAATGAAGAAGAGGTTAATGAAACTACTCTTCTGTGTCCTACAACACAAAATGAAATTATAATAACGCCAAGCACTCTTAACTGTACATCGAAATTAGATGTAGCGACCGAGGAAATTTACATGAAAAACTTCAAGCATCCCCACAATAAAAGGTTTAAAGACTTTTAGGATAATTTACTTGAATATTTGCATTTTCTACAGCTGATATTAAAATCGCATTAGCATTTTTAAATAGAAAAATTACGGAAATTACGGTAATAAGTTATTTGAAATTTAAGTGCACGTTTAATATCCGATATAGTTTCTCCAAAATCAAATCTCAGATCACTCTGCATTCGCAGCGTCTTAGCTAGGGCCATGAGTGCCACTGGCAAGATTTGAAGTTTGCTCCTCCCAAGACTTATTTATCTAGGAAGAAGAACAACACGATAACCCTGAAAGTTTGTCCGAAAATAGCAAACAATATATGTAGTATTATCAAATTACTGTCTCGGACTTCCATTGTCTTTATTTTGTTACTTAACACATCGTTTCGGTTAGAGACACTAACTAACCGAAATGTTGTGTTCAGTAACAAAATAAAGACAATGGAAGTAATTATTTTTTATAAACCGTATAGGGAGCCCACACGATCAGTATCAAGTCAGTATTACCGTCATTACTAACAATATAATGACATTATTATTATAATTTATTTAGTAACGAATGGCATTGCTTTAGTCACCTTAAGATTTATATCAGTAATATTGAGCGTGTAGGATTCCCATGGTATGGTATGCCAATTAAATTATACAAAGGTGTTATGGAAATGACGTGACTTATTACAGTAGTGGAAAAAGTACAGCATATTTCTCCAACATTCTTTATATTAAAATTGCATTAGGTATAATCCATGTTTTTAGTTTTTACCAAGAACGACATGCACACTGTTTTTAAAAGTTGCCCTACCTTTTTCCACTACTGTATATATGTAAATTAGTGGCTCCCTGGGTATTCTGGAGAAACATCCCATACTTTTTTTTTTTAATCGACCTAAAAAGTTGGGTAAGAACTCCTAAAATCAAACCGAATACCGCCACACAACAAGATTAATTAATGTTATTTCATCCCAAGCGGCTGTCTGTATAATTTACCCATAGCGGCGCAAGTAAATTTCAAGTGACAAAAGGTGAATTTTCTGGTTTGTTATTATAGCAAAACGACATTTAAAAATACTTTTCTGCAGTTTATTTTCATATCACATATCAGCATTTACGGGTTTAATTATATACAGGGCGATCCACGAAGGGTGGAGAGCGGCAGTATCTCCAAAACCATACACGCTACGTCTTTGGGAGTAAAAAAATTACTTAAAAATATGACCAAAAAAAAATTGCTGGAAATAATTTGTAAGTTCCTAATTCTCGTTAGGGAGTCGCTATGCTATGACATAAAGTCCTTGATTTCTACTAATAACTTCCATACAATGTAAGTCAGAAATTAAGTTTTTATATGCTCTGTAATATCATCTATAAATTTGGTATTAACAATATTATTGTAGTTAACATGCTAACCGAATTAGGAACTTAAAAATTATTTCCAATAATTTTTTTTTGGTCATACAACGTGTCCAGAAACCATCTTAACATATGGGAAACTTTCTTATTTTTGACTTTACGAAAAAAATGTACTTTTCATAAAAAGTTCTGCTTGTTGATAAAATAACACCCAAATCAAAAATTTTGAGCCATCATTATATACAGGGTGTTCCTAAATATCATGTAAATACGAAAAGGGGTAATTCTATGGCTTATTTAATGACTAAAAATTCATATAAACATAGGTCTGCAAAAGCTTCGTTGCCCATCTACAGGGTGTTGAAATTTGAAGATTTTTTTAGTATTTTCTTTATAGCTCTTGTGGTTTTTGAGATATTTAGCTCTAATTTGGAATATAGGTTACGCTGTAGGACTTACATCATTGGGCATATCAAATGGTTTTAAGAATCTACAGGGAGATATTTTTTCGGGGGCCATGCCTTGCTTTCTCCCCATGAACTTTAAATAAAATATTTTCTGTGTTTCGCCAGATGAAATTAAATTTTTTTTAAATACCCTAATAAGCTCTGGCTTGATTTAGATAACCTTTTGTTTGTATTTACTTTGACATTTTATTCGCCACCAACTGTTAAAAATTAAAACTAGGATGGCGCGGTTTTTGTATAAGCAATTCGTGTTGCATAAAATGCCTGTATAAGTGATCATTAAGCCGACCAGTCAAAAAGAAAGGACCAATCAAATGGTTCCCACTTATACCACCCCATACATTTAACATGTGTTTCTACGATTCCATGTGGATTGTCTTCAGCCCATAGGTGGTTGTTGTGAAAATTTAAAATTGAATTCCTTGAAAAATTGGCTTCGTCGGTAAACAGTATTTTACAATCGAAATTGGGGTTAACTGCTAGCATTAAGGTACCACTGGCTGAAATTAATAAATTAAATAGACCAATTATTTAACAAGCTCAGCTCCAGGGGATTAAAGAATAAGTTTATAGGAGACAACATAAACATGTTTATTATATTATTAAATTTTATTTTATTATTAAAAAAATTTAGTTTCATCTAGCGAAACACAGAAAACCTTTTATTTTTTTTCTCAATAACGGTGGTAAATACGAAAAAACTACAAGAGATTAAAATGCTTTAGAACAAAACAAAAAATCCATTTTGTATTTTAGAATCCACCAGCGGCGCACCTAAAAAAGTTCATGGGGAGAAAAGGGGGCATGACCCCTGAAAAAATATCTCCCTGTAGATTCTTAAAACCATTTGGTATGCCCAATGATGTCCTACAGCGTAACCTATATTCCAAATTAGAGCTTAATATCTCAAAAACTACAAGAACTATAAAGAAAAAACTAAAAAAATCTTGAAATTTCAACACCCTGTAGATCGGCAAAGAAGCGTTTGCGGACCTATGTTTATATGAATTTTTAGTTATTAAATAAGCCAAAGAATTACCCCTTTTCGTATTTACATGATATTTAGGAACACCCTGTATAGGTAGTTAAGGAAGTAAAAAATATTAATACCGTAGGTGGAAAACTATATTTAATAATTTTAATTACAAAGTACAATAATGAAATTAAGTGTCTAAAATTGCCACTCGAAAGGCGACTTAGCTTAAAAGAAAGGAACTGTGGCGTAAAGTTTTTTTCCTGATTCCATAGTTTCTCTAATTAGCTCACAGAGTTTTTAAGAAAAGGTCGGGCAAGATTTTAAAAAGCGGTATACAGGGTGTTTCAAAAAACATGTGCCATCGCTCGGGTGGTGATTCCTTACCCAAAAATAAGGCAAATAGTTCCTATTAACATGGGTCCGCAGATGCTTTGTTTAAAAGATACAGGGTGTTCAAAATTTTAAATATTTCCGGTTTTTTCAATATATTTCCGAAACGGCTTAAGTAATTTTAGTAAAATTTGGGTTGTGAAAAGTACTTATAATAGCACAAATTTAGGAATAAAAAATGTGTTGACAGGTTGACCAGGGGCGTGCGTGTGATCAGATGCTCTACTCATTTTGAACAAAAAATAGGTACGCCACTGACTTTTTCACATTTTGATAGCACAATTTTCTAATAATTTTAGTGGCTAAATAAAAGTACTTCTTAATTTTTTTTTATGGTCGGCATCGTTTGGAAGATAAATGCAATTCTGTTAAATATTAAAGCTTATGCAAGATTAATAAGTTAAAAAATCTAGTATGCTACATGGTCGAATCTAAAACAAAGATTAATCTGTTAGTTTTATATTGACTCGTATCTTTACATATTATTAATAATTATAATTTCCGTCTGTCATTGGTGTTTACTAATATTTTAAATATTTTAGTAAGTTAAGCAAGTAAATTCATGTTTTCGATTCAATTTTTAAAGAGTTTTAAAATCGTAAATTATTTTATAGCATCAAAATGCCCTTTGTACATTATACATTGGCTGAATTAACTGATATGATATTAATTTATGGTGAAGCGAGACAAAATGGAAGGGACGCAGCACGGATTTATCGTGAAAGGTATCCTCAACGAACATATCCATCTAAAAATATTTTCGAATACGTTTGTAGACGTCTAAGAGAATCCGGCACTTTAAAACCATTTAAATCTAATTCTGGCCGAAGAAGATACCGACGAACTGTTCAGGTTGAGGAGGCGGCTCTTAATATAGTGGATCGTAACCCTTCTACAAGTACTAGAATCGTGTCTAATGAAATAGGAAATATTTCTGCATCGTCTGTACATAGAATTTGGAAAGAGCAACAGTTAAAACCATATCACTTTACAAGAGTGCAAGAACTTTTACCTAGAGATTATAGGCCTAGACAAGAATTTTGTCAGTGGGTTTTAAATAAGTTGGAAAACAATCGACATTTCCCTAGGCGTATCCTTTTTACAGACATTCACAAGAAAGGGAATTATAAATTTTCATAATTTACATACATGGGCTGAAGAAAATCCCAATATATACCAGTTTTCCATCAACATTTGGGCTGGAATAATTGGAAATGATATAATTGGTCCTATTATTCTGCCAAATAGACTTGACCATGTGTCTTATTTAAATTTTCTTAGAAATGATTTACCAGAGACCTCGTATTTGTGCCAGAGTGAGAAGATCTTTACGTAGAAGGTTAAATGTTTGTAATGAAGTTAGAGGTGGACATTTACTGTAATAATTATGTTTAGGTTGATAATAAATAATTTTTTTATAAAACAATAAATACCTAATTTGCTAAAAACGTTTTACGCTATACCTAATAAAATTGCATTTATCTTCCAAACGATGCCGACCATAAAAAAAAATTAAGAAGTACTTTTTTTTAGCCACTGAAGTTATTAGAAAATTGTGCTATCAAAATGTGAAAAAGTCAGTGGCGTACCTATTTTTCGTTCAAAATGAGTATAGCATCTGATCGCACGCACGCCCCTGGTCAACCTGTCAACACATTTTTTATTCCTAAATTTGTGCTATTATAAGTACTTTTCACAACCCAAATTTTACTAAAATTACTTAAGCCGTTTCGGAAATATATTGAAAAAACCGGAAATATTTAAAATTTTGAACACCCTGTATCTTTTAAACAAAGCATCTGCGGACCCATGTTAATAGGAACTATTTGCCTTATTTTTGGGTAAGGAATCACCACCCGAGCGATGGCACATGTTTTTTGAAACACCCTGTATATTCATTCTCGTTTACCTAGAGAAAATAAAACCAAATGAAACTATGACAACTAACTATTATATTTGTCAAGGCGGACAGTTTGGTTTCCTTTTTATTAAGTATGGTGCTTAAATTTACAATGGAGGAAAAAGTTGAAATAATATTAATTGTCGGTGACCACTACAATACGTACAGAGAGGCTGCTCAAATTTTTAATGCAAGATATCTAAATAAAATGATTAGCCATGTGACGGTTGGAGATATTTTTAATAAATGTAAAAATACCGGGTCTGTAAGTAATAAATTTTCCGACAAGCACCAGGTTTGGCGTACGGACAATTTCATTGAGAAATATTTCACAAACTGTTCCACGACCTGTTACAAAGTCCACTGCCCAAGTTATTTTAAGGAAAAATAATTTTTAACCATACAAGCCAAAATTTGTTCACAAACTACATCCTAGAGATTTTGATTAATTTTTATTTTGCTCTTGGTTTCAAGGTGAGGTAGAAGATGACTCATTTTTCGCAAGAAAAATATTATTTTCAGATGAGGCGATGTTCACCTCAAATGGAGTAGTGTGTTCTCAAAACGGTAGGTGGTGGAGTGATGAGAGTCCTCACTTTGTAATTGAGTATCATGACCAGTATTCTTTCAAGATAAATGTTTGGTGCGGTGTTTTTAAGAACCAAATTATAGGGCCGTACTTTTGTCGAGAAAATATTACTGGCGAAATTTACTTGAACTTTTTGGACACTTACTGAATTATTTGAATTTTTTCATGGACTACCACTGAATATAAGACACACCCTTTGGTTCCAACATGACGGTGCTCCATGTCACAGCTCTAGAAGAGTGACAGAATTCTTACACCGAACATTTCCACATAGGTAGATTGGACGCAGGTCAGAATATGCTTGGCCACCAAGGTCACCAGATCTAACACCTTCGGATTTTTTTATGGGGATTCTTAAAACAAAAAGTTTATACCCACCGACCTTTTGAAATCATAGACCATTTAGAGAGAGTTATCAGAGAATGTGTCCAAGAAATTTCCCCTCAGATGGTTAGAAATGCAGTAATGGAATTTTCACGACGTACAACCGTTTGTATGGAAAAAAATGGCGGTCATGTTGAAATTTAGCGTATTATTCATTATTGTACTTTGTAATTAAAATTGAAGTGTAAGTGAAGATGTAGTAAAGTATTTTATCAACAAGCAGACCTTTTTATGAAGAGTACCTACCTTTTTTTCGTAGTCAAAAATAAAAAAGTTTCCCATATGTTATGATGGTTTTTGGACACGCTGTATATCAAAGTCGTAGCATGTATGGTTTTGGAGATACAGCCGCTCTTCCCTCTTCGTGGGTAACCCTGTATAATCATTTCCATAACATCCATAAAAAAATATAACCATTCAAATCAACATATTTTTTTTACCTAAAGGGCAGTAGACATATTATATACAAGAAATAATTTACTTATTGGTCGATTGTTATTGATCTCAAGACAATTATTGTAAATATTTAAGTTGTAACCTCGGTAACTTAATTTTTCGTTAAAACTATTAACCGTTATACCTGATAAGTAAAATTTTAAACTAATTCAAATTTTTTAAACGTATAGGTACTAGTCAGTGTAGTCTGTAGCATTTTCGATAAATAATTGTAAAATATTTTTAAAAAACAAATAGTCTTTTGTTCTTTCATAGAAGGCACAAGTCATGCGGTTCATTTAAAAACTATATGGTCTCTAGCTTTGCGTGTAAACCAAAATCGAAAACACAACCTTGAAAAAACGTGACATGGACACTTCGTAAACACTTGTGTCTTCGAATAAAAGATTTTATTAGTTTAAGCAAGACAGAACAGACATTTTTTAGCTAATACGCTTGCTAACCCTTTTAAGACCAAATATTGTTCACGACTATTTAATTAGCAAAATGTAACTCGGCTCAGCAATATATACAGGGTATCCGGGAAAATGTGGGAAATCTCCCGGATATGAAAAAAACTTTTGAAAAGAATACTACAAGTTCAAATAAACTTCTCTCGTATCGGCCTCCTCTTCGGAGATATGGGCTCCCAAAGAGCTCCCATGGAATTAAGTTTTTGACACATAATTATTAAACCAACAGGTATATTTCATTTTTTTTTCATATGATGTATACCAGGTAAGACCCTTCAAATTACTATCCCAGAAAGTGTTGCGAATTACTCACAGCTGCAGGGACGGACTAGCTGTGACACTAATGTGCCCATTTTTTTTACCCTGTATGATAAAAACTTTGGACAACTTTTTTACATACCTTTAACTATTGACTAAAAATTAAGTACTCTTCATTCATGTCGCTAATCCTAACTGTTTTCGGAAAAACGTCATTTTTAACATATTTACATCATGAATATTTAGCGTAATTCAATAAAAGATACATCTTTGTTTCTAAAAATTATAAATGTTTACTTTTAACTGCTTAATATTAATACATGATCGCAATAAAATTACGTTTTCCCGAAAACGGTTAGGATTAGCGACATGAATGAAGAGTACTTAATTTTTAGTCAATAGTTAAAGGTATGTAAAAAACGTTGTCCAAAGTTTTTATCATACAGGGCGTAAAAAAATGGGCACATTAGTGTCACAGCTAGTCCGTCCCTGCAGCTGTGAGTAATTCGCAACACTTTCTGGGATAGTAATTTGAAGGGTATACATCATATGAGAAAACCTGTTGATTTAATAATTATGTGTCAAAAACTTAACTCCATGGGAGCTCTTTGGGACCCCATATCTCCGAAGAGGAGGCCGATACGAAAGAAGTTTATATGAACTTGTAGTATTCTTTTCACGTGTTTTTTTCATATCCGGGAGATTTCCCACATTTTCCCGGACACCCTGTATATTTCATACGATTATACGAAAAGTGTTCCTTTAAAAACTTAGCTAAGCATAGATGCTTTGCTATGCAATTTAAAGCAAAAGGAAAGTATCTACCTTATACATTTAAGCTTTAAAAGTTGCAACATACTTTGTAAAATTGAATCGAAGTATCTTATAATTAGTTAGAATATTTAATTTGAAACGGTAAGGATGAATTCTGTTCTGTCTTTAATTTTTAATCGATAAACTTAAAGCGCTTAAAAAAAACTTCCGTTATTAAAGTTAAATTTAGATGGTAACATATTTTAAAATGATAGACAAAAATAGGATATGAGAACTGAATCCTAGGGCACAAAATGTATTACGCTTAAAAATAGACCTACTAAATCCTAGATAGTAAAAGGTAGTGCCTAATTAACAAAAAAAAAATCTTATCGAGTTAAAATTCTCAAAATATAATTTAATAAAAACTGAATAATAAAAACAATAGATCCGTTCCATTAAGTTTTAAATAAGGTACCTGCCTAAACATTGACAACAGAGATACGAAATAGCTGTCAGTTCCAGTGTCGCTATATTTTATAGCTGTAAAGAAAAAACATTACAGCATTGTAACGCACCTCGTCTCACGGTCCCAATGTTTGAAAGGGCACCTTTAAATTCTTAAATTAATTGCTTCAATAAATCAAAGGCATTTAGCAGTAGACATAATATGTATGTATACCCATCTGCAAAAGCATTTACTTATTCAATATTTTTTTTATTCTAATACAAACCTACCTAGCATATTTAAAAGTACAAAAACCGTATAGGTATATTTCTGGCTAAAAAAGTGATACATTTTAACGGGTGATCCACGAAGAGCGAAAAATAGAAGTGTTGAGTTGGACACCAAGGTAGATTAGGATTATTATAACATTATTATCAACCAAAGATAAATTATTTAGACCAAATTAAACTGTGGTTAAAGCTGAAATTTTAAATCCTTATGAATTTTTATGTTTTTATTTTTGAGAGGTACCATGTTCAACCTAATTACAAACAATTAGGTGAAGTGGGGTAAATGTGTTGCAGTTTTCGAATAGTCTAACTTTGGCTCCCTATATATATTTGTTTTTAAATAACAGTGTATCTGGCATGGTTGACAAATACACCAATTAGTTCAAAAAAAAAATTCTTAACTATATGAGTACCTACCTACTTTTTTTTTAAAACTTTGTTAGTATATCACATTTACCCCTCGAAATGGAGCAAATGCGATAATAGCTTGGTATTGAGGTATGGAATATGATTGTATAGTTTGACAGGGTAAATGGGAAAAAACAAGAAAAAAACTACTTCTTGCCATTTTTATTTCAAACTTTTAAAATAAAAATATAATTTAAATATGAATATTAAAGTAAAAAAGGTAAGGTTGATTATATAAGATTATAATTATTAAACTAACAGTTAAATTTGAAAATACTGCGTTGGGTCACTTTTGATTGTCGAAGTATTTGGACCACGCCCAGATTTGCTACATCGTTTAATTATTCAAATTTGGGTCAGCTTTTTCTTTAATTTCACCAAACGGACGGGAAAATGTGATATAAACTATATCACATTTGCCCCCGTTAAAATTTAACTCAGGGCAAATGTGACATATACATACCAATAAATAAACAACAAATAATGTCATTACAGAACATTAAATTAGGGTCAATAAGTAAACTATTACAAACTTATCTAAGGCAAATATAGAGCTCTTAAGCAGTTCAATATTTAAAAAAAAATAATTCATAAGGATTCATAATGCACAGATTAAATTATTGATCTTTTTGTTGAAATGCCTGTGATGAAACGTATTTGTAAACTTTTATAATTTCTAAGATATAGTTAGAAAACATTTTGTTGTACGCAATACATGGAAAGCAAATTTGAATTATATTTAGGTCACATAATCATGTTTTTAAAAACCCGTTTTATTAGTTGAAACTGTTAAAATTTACAAACTAAACGAATTTATTACTAGTAACTAACGTTATATAAACAAGAAAAGGCCATGGCGATGGCATGTGTGGCATTTTTAGGTTAATTTTCCCACATTAATTTAATAAAATGTAGATCATTTTATGGAAATATATAAACAAGGCGTTGGCGATTAACTTAAAAGTTTGTTTTTGATAATGGTGCTAAAAGGTGATCAATATGATTGGTCTATATATAACATGAAATGATTCACATTAACGTAAACTTTGGGATCTCTTTTACACGGTACTGTTTACAATACATAAAGCAAAATTACAATAAAAGTGTAACACTATTTTAAGCTAATTTTGTTCATAAGCCACATCTTTGTACATAGATTTCTTCACATAATTCAGATCTAAAAGCATTTATTATTCGCCATCGAAATTTTGCTTTAAAATATACCTTCCTATTATTAAATTTTTCCTAAGTAGAGCAATTTAAAGCAATTGCAAGGTATTCCTCAAAACCAACAGTAATTGCTCCTTTTTTTTCAACATCTCTGTCTCTAAAAGCTTCTGTAAACCTTTGTATTTGAACACAAGCCACTATAAACTGGTCTATAGACATGGTTTGGTGATTTTTTAGATCACATTTCTGTATTAAAAAGTGTGTAAATTCAGAAGTAAATCTAAACCCCATTTGTTGAAAAGCTGAAAAAAGAAATAAAATAGATCACTACTGCCAAGAAAAACCAGAACAACTACCTAATTTTTTACATTGCTAGGTAGATAAAACAAAAATCAAATAAGTACTACCAATTGAATAAATACTACCATTTTAAAAATTTTTTGATTCAAATGCAATTTTTTGCAAATCATCTTCTGTTTGTTTAGTCCCTAATTTGGTATAAGAGCAAACACTAGTAATACATTTGGCATTTCGTTACTGCTGCGTTCAACCCAAAAATCGTCCAAATATCCATCTTGGAATACAGGGACGGACTGGATCTATATACTGTGACGGGCTATAATGGCAAAGGCGTCGGCATGTATCATGTATTCATATTGGAAAAAAAAAATAGCGCCGCAGGCGAAATTTTTTTGGGTGCCACGCCCTTTTTTCAATTATGTGATTTGCTTTTCAAATAGGAAAAATAAATAGTAGCGCCGCAGGTGAAAATTTTTTGGGTGCCACGTTTTTTTTTGTCTATGATGGTACTTTGTGCTCAAGTAGGAAAAATAATAAATAGAAAGTAAGATTAGTTAGATTAAGTTATTTGCTTGAAGAAAATAATTATTTAAAAAATTAGTCTATTAAATCTCTTAACTAAGGAAAAATCATTTGAAAGATCCAAAAATTGAAATATGATAACAAAAAAATTGTATTTGCACCAGAAAACCGAATTATATAGCACAGCTATATTAACTAAAGTAAAGTACTTTAGACTAAAGTACTTTTGCTAAAGCAATTTATTTCCTTCAAATATATTTCTATTTATTTCAGCTCGTTCGGATTCCATTGGCCTATCCGTTTGGCCTCCGCCGGGCGGCACCGAATAACAATTTGTTTTTCATTGCGCATGCGGGCGCCAAAAAAAAATTAAATTGTTAATTTATGTAATATTTTCGATTTTGGTTTTTGGTCTTCCTATTATTTTTATACGTTCCCGTAAACCAAAAGGGCGCCAGGTCAGGGCAAAATGCGCAGCAAGGGCGCCAGAAGAAAAGGCGCGGCGGGCAGAGCCCGCCAACCCGCCGGGCCAGTCGGTCCCTGTTGTAGTACCTACAGGTTTGCTTTAAAAATGGTTGGATTATAAGTTAATAAAAATCTGACCAAATTTCGTTGTTTGCTTTTATTAATTTATTAATTACATTTTTTTGAACTTAAAACTCGAGTTAAAACTGTAGGTAATTGTTACCCAAGACGGGTATGTGGCCACTTTTTAGAGAAAACGAAAAATAAATTAGATATACATGAAAAATGGAATGTTAAATGCATCACTAGTGTTTACTCTTAATAATATATGACTATTTTGGTTGGTCTGATGTAAAATTATTATTTCAAGATATAAGTCTGTCTAGTTTTTGGATGGCAGTAGGTACTGAAATTAAACATTTTAAAAAGTACAAACCTAATATAAGAGTTTAAGCTAATATTTTTTTTCCATAAATCATAGCAATATTCATCCAGTTATAAGCTTTAGAATGTTTCAAAATAAGAAAATAATATCTACTAAGAGATAGTTTTTAAAATTTTACTATTTCTACCTGCCTAACCATCGACCACAATAGCTTGTACATGTCTACCTTAAGTGTTACAGAAATGTATATACTTATCTGTCTTAATGTTATAAAACATTATATCTCTACATTCTCTACAATAATATATTATACCATATACAAGGTTCACTAATCAAAAATGACTGTCAACACTATAAGTATATAAAATTTTAAATAGACTCTTTTCTACAGCTGAGCTTTTTTCTACCCCAAAATAAGTTAAGTAAGTACCTATATACACATAAAACAAATATTTTTCGTACTTTCTTTTCAGTAGTGCCAGTAAAACGCCTGAATTATGATTATGTACTTACAATTCACAGTTGTTATTTGAATAATAAATTTAAGTAAAACACTAAAGAAGTCTTATTTTTACCTTGGCTCAGTTCAGGTTCCTCAATACTGCCGGATTGATTTTTGTCATGCAATCTAAAAGTATTAAGCCATTCATTTATGTAGTTGTAGAGCTCTTGAAATTCGTTTACATTGATAGTGCCAGTTTTATCTCTGTCAAACATTCCTATCATGAGTCTACATGCAGCTTCAGAAAAGTTGTTCCCTTCGGCATTTACCAAGGCGGATTGAAGTTCTTAAATAGGTGAAAATAACGAGGTAATTAAAATAATACAGTAAAGGTAATTAATAATTAACTTACCTTGCCAACTGATTTCCCCAGAATTGTCTTTGTCTACAGAACTAAACCATTGGTTCACTTGAGGGTTTACTGCCGCTGCAGCAGTGGCATATTGAAATTTGGCATTCTAAGGAATTTAATAAAACCATTTGTAATATTTGCCATTTTTAATTAATTTTACACTTACCTCATACATTATAGTGATTAATAACAAAACTATTTCCAATAAACAAACAGAAATAGACGTCTAAAATAGCTAGGTTAGGTAAAACGTCAAAACAATAGTTGTATTCCCTTTACGGATATCAATAGGCTCAATACTCATTCCTTCCAAGTAGTTTGTAGGCATTCGAGCGAGAGGTCGACGCGGCGGAAGTATTGCAACCGAGAAAAGGAATTTTGATATACAAAGCCATGGCAATGCCCGGTCTAAGACTTTAAGTATTCGTTGATTTATAGCATGGTTCCTATTTCCGTAGGTCGTCACAAAGTCACAACACTATTCAGGTCACAGAATATTACATCAAACCAGAAGCGACAATACCTGTCGGTACCTTTGATATCGACTGGTCGTTTTTCAGTGACCTTCACACAACGATAACGGTCGATCCACAGCTTGATACTCCGAGAAAACTTGCTTATTTTCTACACTGAGCGACCTTACTTTTTAGTACAGATGCAAATGCAACAGAACGAAAACAAAATAATATTACAATTAGCTAGGCGCGACGTCAGTTCGCGGACTAAACACCTCTTTTCGAGCACATGGTTTTTAGCGATACACAACTTATTTGCCACAATAACATGCGCCTACCAAACCAGGACACGCAAAACGCCGAGTTGTCGCTTCTCGTTGGCTTTGAGTTCTCCGATTCAGGTATTACCATATTTGAAAAATCGTATTCAAGTATTATCGTCAGAGTGCACTCGATACTGGGTAATTCAACCATATTATGGAATTAAACATGAAAAGGAACTTTTAAAATTTGTTTATTGAGTAAAGTCTATACAAATACTTTATTGCTAAAAGAATTTTTAGTAGGTAACAATAACGCATTTATTAAAATCGTTTATTCCTATTATCATTGTATCACAATTTTTGCGATATTATGCATTAAATCAGGCGTGTTAAAACCCACTCAAAACAATTTGGCTTTTTAGTTAACTCATATTGGCAAAAACAAGTAAAAGTAGTATTCTGCGATTAAGCCCTCTTCTAAGGTACCCCCCCTTCAAAGCAAACCCTAGCAACCCCCTGTAATTTAATAATGGAATGCACATCTTGCAACCGTTCAGAGAAGGAAAAAATAATTAGGATTGATATTCCCATCCAAATTATTTAATGGGTAAACATATAGGTTTATTGCAAATCCTTTTAAATTAACAACTGTGCCAATCCTGAAATTGTTAGGTAAAGTATTTTTCACCCTAAATGGTATTGACTTATTGACTGCAATAAAACTACCGGTTTAATCCCATTGTTATGCAGAATCAACAAGCAATTACCCTACAGGGTAGGACTTTAGATATTTAAATCGTTATTAATAACTTGAACACTTCCTAAGAAACACAAACACAAAGACTGAAAGATGTTATCGCAAGCACAAGATAGTTAAATATTACCTGCTATAATTCCAAATTATAATCCGACCCTCACCAACAGTTTATTTGCATTTTTATGGCCGAGCTCATGCAAACCGTCCCAGGTAGTTAAACGGACTCAACCATTTATTGTGAAAAATACTTTATCTATAAGTACCTACTAATAAAATGAGATGGAATATTTATATTCAGTTATACTTTGGAACATGGTTTTGCAAGTTATTTTAATACAACTACTTCATTATTAAAATCAAATATTAATTTTGTAAAATACGGTGCGTTTTTCAAAAATAGAATGTAAGGAAAATCTATCATATTAGGAAAATTTTAAAATATGACGGTTTAAATACTATATCGAGTATCGTTAGTTTATATCTTTGCTTTATCTAAGGTATTAACTTAATAAATAACTATTTCAATGAAATTTAACAATATCTTGGAACTGTTTCATTAAAAATAGACAGTGTTAGAAGGAGTAAGTTCGGGGAGGAGTGGGTGGTGGTGTTGACATCAAAGAGAATAAAAATAGAGTAAAAATATGATATATTTTCGTTCAGTTGGAAAATATATAATTTTTGGGCCTCTGTGGGGCTGCGCTACTGGTTAAGGGTACATAATAAGTGAAATGTTCAATCATCAATAATAATTAGAGAAAGGTATGTAAAAAAAACTAGAAAGGTTAAGAGAATTAAATAAATCTATTAGTTGGAATTGCCCTGGAAAGAAGCAGAAGCCAATAATCCAGTACAGAAGAAGAGTGATAAGTAAAGGGAGAAATAATCGGGAATGTTGGGAACAAGTAGTGGTCATTAGTAAGTAATTTAGAAGAAAAGATAATTGTTAGCGAATAAGGAGTACAAGAAAAAAAATGTTAGAGCCACAAACAGATAGACAAAGAACACAAACACGCCTGCAAGTAAATATTAGTGCTGTATCAATTTCTGTCAGGATCTACTTTGTTGAATATAAACTATATTAAAAGGTCAGTATAGTCAGTATAATCACAATCACCCAACTAAACAAAACTTATTTATATGAAACAGTATCCAAATGAAAACTAGACCAAAACTGTAATAAGAACTGTTTTAGGATCTAACGAAAAGTTTACCTATATTACAAACAAATAAGTTAAGACGTAAAAAAACTGTTCTTAACAATATCAAGAAGAATTTAAACAATAAGAGATTATAATCCTGATATAAATATCAAGTGAAGTATGAGAAAAATAAATTTTCTAATTTTTTTCTGCCCCGATACCTACTTTAATTTTAAGTTCTCGAGTAGTGAAATTTAATTTTTCTCGTATCCCCAACTGTTCAGTTCTAAGTATGTTTATTTTAACTATATATTCGGACTTTTACAAAAGCCAGTGGCCAAAGGTTCAGAAATACACAATGTCAAGAGTTTCGAATTCAATTCGAAAGGTATTCTTTTTTAACAGTAGCTAAGCTAGCTAGCGTTACTGAACTGTGTATGTTGTAAAACTCGGCCAATGCCTTCAATAAAATCAAGTTTGTAGGAGCCCCCATTCCCTTAAAAACGAAACTAATAACTATTTTTATAAATATTATGCCTTTTGATGCAAAACTAAGTACAATAAAGTAAAAATCTTCGAGTTTCGAGTATTACACGGTATTAATCTACAACTAATTATATGAATCAGTAATAAGATATCTGTCAGGATCAACGTCGATTAACGAACCATGAGCCATCGTATCAGGTATTGGCAATGGTTTAGCGACGCCTATCCTAACAACACCTTTGGGGGCCCCCTTTAAAGCTTGGACCGCTTGGTCTAATGAAGCATTTTCTAAAACGGTGTCGTTAACAAAGAGTAAACGATCCCCAGGAATCAGTCTTCCATCTAACTGAGCCACACCTCCAGGCACCAAGCTCCTTATTACTATGACAGTATCATTAGGATCGATTGGGTCTTGATAGTCTAATATAGAAAATCCCAAACCACGTTCTCCCTTTACTAATTCAATGATTTGAGGTTCTGAACTCCACATAGCAAGGCCTGTGAGAGGTTCAAGTGATCGCGACTTCATTTTCGAGAAAGAAGCCTCAGAAGAGCCAGCTACGGCGATGCTACTGGCTAGGGAACCATCGGATTTGGCTTTAACCAAGCGGTCGGAAGCCGGGAGTAGGTTGTTCAGGCTTCTAGTTAGCACACTTCTTTCAGGATAGGCTTCTTCCCTAAACAGATTTGCAGGGCCTCTTCCACATACCATGCATACATCTAGAGGCAATTCCTTGAGAATACTGACCACTTCGTGGTGATTCATTCCTAGCAATTGGTGGCCGTTAACTTCCAAAAGCTCGTCGCCTGATTTAAGGGTTCCATTTTTCCCTACAGGTCCCTCAGGAAGTATGGATCGAATGTAATGGTGAGGCCTAACTTCTCGGCCGTCTTCCACGTCTACAGTGCCTTCCAAACTGATGCCCAGGCCTCCTTTTTCACCAAATTTCTTTAGCCGGGCTATGACGATTTCTACATCAGGAGTCATGATTCGGGACCATTTGGATGTGAGCGCATCATCGGAAAGCAGCACAGGAGGGTCCTCCTTTTTAATAAAGTCATTTAAAAGGTCACGAGGATCGCCGCCTCCGTTAGAAAGACTTCCCTCTTCTTTGGGGTATCTGAAATTTATATAAAAATACTAAAAATTGGTTAATGAGACACAGTGCAAAGTCCATACACCCTGAGTTAGGTTTAGTATTAACGTGTTAGTATTAGTAAAGAGGAAAATATTAACATCGACAACGAGAGGTAGGATTCTACTAATAGGGGGTACATTTAACAGCTGTTTCGGCTATTACCGTAGCGAGGTTAAAGGTGAAGGTGGCTTCGTTTCACTTGCAGCAATCGCCTGCTGTAGTTGTTCGTACTTTGGTCCATGCAGGTACCTTTCGAGACATAATTTCACCACATTCCCACAATTTCTCAGAACTTCCACTGCTTGAATATTGGAATAACCTTGTAAACTTTGTCCATCAACTTCAACTATTCGGTCATTTACTTTTATTTTCCCACTTAAATCTGCCGCGCTTCCTTTACTGACACTTTTCACAAATATGCCAGACAATTCTTCCTTTTCACACACATACCCGGCTATGGTAATACCCAAGCCATTGCTGTCCTTTTTCAATTCAACCACAAACTTTTCCATTTCAGGTATTTTAACAGTGACATCCAGGTTTAGTAGGGGAAGGGACGGCGAAGCAGGTATTCTAGACAACCCATATGACTTTGCCAGATCAGTAGTAAAAACGTCAGTTTCTTTTCGAAAAACTGGGGGATATTTATGCTGTATTAAATACCTATCTAGCTCGGATGCATCATGTAATAGTCTTGTAGGCACTATAGGGGCAGAACTGCCCAGATATTTATACTCAGGGGAAGATAGTTCCACAGGGCGAGCTACAATTAATCGAACATGGGTACCTGATTGTCTTAAAACAGTAGCTACTTGCTCCGAACCCATTTCATGGAGATTTACATCACCAATCTAAAAATAATTTTTAATTGGAAATTTGAATGGTAACACTAGCCAAACTATATATTTTTACCTAATGTTGTGTTAGTTAACTCCCAAAACTTCAATATAAAAAATGACAAATTAACTATATAAAACCCTCAATAACCCGCAACTAAGTTTGTACCTGAAGAATGTGATCTCCACTCTGCAATCTTCCATCTCTGTCAGCAACTCCTCCAGGCAAAATTGTTTTGACGACAACTCCCATATTTCTCATGCCTACAATTCCAAATCCAAGTCCTGTACCATCATTAATTAAGTCTATGCTCTCTACTTGAGACCACTCGCTATTTGGCAAGTTATCAGAACCTGTTTTGGATGTATCACTACCAACTGATGGTGATCTGTGAATAAGGTCTTCATCATGTGGATTGAAGCTACTATTGCCTTGCAATAACCTTAATGTCTAAAATAAGAAAAATTATTAAGTTAATTGAGGTAGATTGTAGGTGCATGCAATATATATTAGTATATACATACACATACACAAAGAATATTATATATTTTAGGTACTAACCTCAGTACCATTCAGTTTCTGATTATTAAGTAATGAGAGTATTTTATTATTAGAAGCAGCAAAGGCAGATGTTTGTGGAGAATTAGGGGATATTGGAGCAGAGGGAACTCTCTGTTCATCAAAGTCTCTTGATGCATAATCATTGTATTCCGGGTCATAGAGTTCACCTGCAGGGGGGACATTTAACACCAACTCTCCAGAGGAGGTAATATCAAAATCTACTGGCAAAATAGAAGGGTGTTGTCCCAATTGCTGATTCAATTCGCTTAGGGAATCCTGAACAGTCACTATACTTCTAAAAACTGGATTTTCCAAGACTGATAATAGTGCCTTTAGGTCTTGGTATGTGTTCATTTGCAATTTGGGGTCCCCAAGATCACCTACACCCTGTTTGATATCTTCTAGTAGCTGGAGTGCACTTGATATATCTGCGTTTAAGTGCATCATCTTTGATTTAAAAAATAGATTTAATGAAACAAAATAAAACACAACACATTACAAATTACAATAAAACTATTATCACTATTTTGTTTGACTTATTTTATTTTTCTCGCCATCAGACATCAAACGTCAAGTCAAAACGTTCAGGCGATTTCGAGCACAGAACACAAACGAAGAATCCAAAGTAAACAAAGCTTTCGGTAGAAGGAAAAATGACATTAGGAAATGTCAAAACCGTCAAAAACAGAGCTACCAGCGAGTCCTTTGTGAAAACCTTATGCCGAGAAGCGGGACGTTTAAATGACCATGTTTATAATTTTCTTCGCGCAAAATATTTTAAAGTAATATTTAAGACAAAAAAATTTAAAATCCCATAAATTTGTTTTAATTAATAGGATTCTGAAGAAACTTTCAGGCTTTAATACCACTTTAAACTTTAAAGTAAAACTCTAGATATGCCAGATATTTTATTTAAACCCTATTTTTTTTTCTGTGCTGCGCATAATCCTTTGTTTGTGTTGTCTTCAGGGATACCAGATAATTCAAAAAAAGAATTAAAAGTTCTCCGGTTGACAATTTTTTCGTCAGGCAGGAGATAAGAATGTAGGAATGGAACAGACATAGAACGCGTTTAATTTATCACCATAATTATTTTCGTTAAATCCTGTAAGTACCTGATAAAAGTCAGTTCAGTTCCCAGAATGTTTGTCAAATTACGTCAATAGGTTATGTGACCTATATTATTTTCATCATCTCATCTAGATAATGATAATTTCCAAAGTTTCCAATCTGCCAAATGTTTCCTGGGTACTCAGTGGAATCATTAAATTATCCAATATTAGTGTCTCCTATTTGATAAAGAATTCCTCGAAGAATTCCCATCATCAAATAAAGTTGTACTCCACAGCCCAACAGAGGAAGAGTGTACAAATCAGAAAAATGTCAAACGAAGATACTTTTAGATTCACTGATTATGACTGCATAGGGTTCGATCTTGATAATACATTAGCTAGATATAAAGTTGGAGCTATGATAGAAATGGAATATGATATCTTAGCAAATTTCTTAGTTGATCACAAAGGTCACTCTGCTAATCATTTACTCAAACCATTAGATCATAATTTTATTATCAAAGGACTAATTGTAGATGATGAAAATGGAAATCTTTTAAGAATCTCTGGTGATGGAACCATCATTCAAGCTACCCATGGTACTAAGTTTTTAACTCAAGAGGAAATTACAAAGTTTTATCCAAGCTTAAGGTGGAAAGGCACAGACTTATTTACGGAAGATCCATTACAGACTTGGAATGGTCCTTATGCAGAAAAAATGCGCACTCTTTTAGACTACTATGATATTATTGCTAGTTTAGTATTTGCCCGAGCAGTAGACTCCATAGATGAAGATGGTTCTAACATAAAGCTGTACAATATTTGGCCAGATGTATTGGAAGCTCTACAGGAAATGTTTACAAGGGAACATTTTCAAAATGAAAGAGGAAAATACTTCTCTGAAATTAAAGCCAATCCTGAAAAGTATTATTACAAATGCAGCTACCACCTAATAAACTGGTTGAAATCACTCAGAGTTGATGGAAAAGTAATATTTTTAATAACAGGATCATATGTTGACTTTGCTAGCCACACAGCTACTCATACCATTGGTGAGAACTGGAGAGAATTATTTGACATTGTCATAAGTTATGCCAAGAAACCGGGTTTCTTTACTGAACAAAGGGACTTCATTGGTTTAAATGGTTTCACGGAAACAGGACCAATACAAGTTAAGGATTTAACTTTAGGAGGCATATATACGCATGGAAATTGGAGGGATCTAAAAGAATTTCTTAGTAAACGCAATCCGTCTCCAAATCCCAGATTCCTTTACGTAGGAGATAATCTAGTACAAGATATTTATACTCCCAATGTCTATGCTGGATGTGAGACAGTAACAGTTTGTGAAGAATTGGAAGCAGAAGGCGTCTATGGACACGAAAAATGGCACCCTGATGAACAGTTTTTATGTTCTACTATTTGGGGTTCCTATTTCAAATGTAAGAATACTGGGAAAATGACAAACTGGTATGATATTATGAAGAAACATTCCAAATTCTTTGTTCCCAGTTTGGAATATGTTGCTAGTTTTCCTATTGATCATAAGTTCAAAAGTAATGTTTATTAGATTGTGTTAGGCACAATGCCAAAATGTTTAATGTTTTTATTATTTCTTCTTTAATAAGCTAGGGCTGGTGCAGCATTTGCCATTTTATATTTTGTTTCTTTTAAAAACTGGCCAAATAACCATCTTTGGATTGCAATTACCTATACAGTTAGAACATTCTATTTCTTTCCATGCTTTAATTAGTTTATAAATACATAGATTTTAAAAAGAAACTTAGTAATTGTGCACCAATGGTGGGTAGTTGGGCGATTTTTGGATAAAACAAAAAGTACCCACCTAAATATTGATCTAAAAACGAAATGGTGAATGCGTCACTACCTCTAACTCTTATGATTTTAATTGTTCATACAGCCTATAGTTATTTGTTTCGCGTTAAATCACAGCACATGCAATACCTATATATAGATATTATGTACTATTATGTATTAAATAATTAATTGACCACACTTGCATACAGGAACGGATCAGACGAAAGTTACAAAATTTAAAAAACTCTACGATACCGACAGCTCCGTAGGCGAAAGCACGTCAACATCGAGTATGTAAAAATGCGCCGCAGGCAAAAATTTTAGAAGGTACGATCATAAACGTCGAAATACTATGGAATGATTGTAATAGAGAAAAAAAACCGTCCAATGTAAACATTTTACTGCAACGGGTTACGCCGAAGCCCGTGATGAAAATTTAGTCACTTCGCTTCTTCGTGTTTACATCGCGGCCGCGAGCCTAGCTTTCGTCCATGTACGTGAGATGTTTACTTTAGGCTTTTACTGAATGTTCAGACTAAATAAAAAGCATGTATATTTTAAGATCTGATATGTACACATACCCAGGTCTGGTAGTGGACCCTTTGGTTGGGCATTTACTTGTTTAGAAGTACATACAAGCAACAATTATTGGAGACTTTTTGCAAAAACGTTAACCGATTATTTCGAACATTTTTGGTTTGCTTTGGTCATGTCAGAGATATTAACGTTTAAATGTGATTAGCGTGTTTGCAAAAACTGCTTAATATTATTATGTTCTCAACAGAGCTCATACGTAGGCGGTAAAGATTACTTTCCTTACAAAGTTTGCACAAAATCATCCCAAGTTCTCTTCCCAGATCTTTAAAATGCAGTGTCACCAGTAAAGTCCGCATTATATGGGATTTTTTTTAATTAATAGCTTTATTCGAAATTTGACTTTGGCATCAAGTTCTGCTTCGATCGAGATGAAAATTAAGCAAAAAAATAATCACGTGATTCGCATTATCTGTCAAATTTTAATTTTTTCCAAAAAATCATTCAAAAGTGATCTTTTTGATTCTGATAATATCGAAAAAAGTTTTTTCAAATACAGTTTCTAGCCCACATGCAAAATTTCAGCTGCATAAGATAATATTGATATTTTGTAAATTGCATCACTTTTGAAAAAAGACGCAACGCAACCTACATAAAACTTCTTAGTTTTGACAATGCTTTATTTCAGATACATTTTCTTTATAAAGTAGCGCCTTATTAAATGTGTGTTTTTCTACAAAATCAAAATTGGGCTATTAAAATTTGGTCGCATGTGATGCAAGGTTTATTTGTTTTTGACCCTGTATAAGGTTACTTCATAAAATAAGTATTTTTAAAAACGTAGTTTGTGTCTGAAAGTAATACACCTTAATACTAAGACAAAAAATAACACAGTGTCTTATTCAGTAAAGTGTTTTTTAAGTGGAAAAATAAATTTTATTTTAACAACGTAAAGTTTATCTGTTTTCAACGATTTAATTTAAAACCACTTTATTTTATTTTTTTTTACTTTCAGACACAAACTACGTTTTCAAAAATACTTATTTTATAAAGTTACCTTATACAAGGTCAAAAACAAATTAACTTTGCATCATATGCGACCAAATTGTAATAGCCCAATTTTGATTTTCTAGAAAAACACACATTTAATATGGCGCTACTTTAAAGAAAATGTATCTGAAATAAAGCATTGTCAAAACTAAGAAGTTTTATGTAGGTTGCGTCGAGTCTTATTTTGCAAGTGGTGCAATTTAAAAAATATGGGTAAAAAATCAAAATTATCTTATGCAGCTGTAATTTTGCATGTGGGCTAGAAACTGCATTAAAAAAACTTTTTCCAATATTTTCAGAAATAACCCCACTTTTGAATGATTTTTTGGAAAAAATTAAAATTTGACAGTTAATGCGAACCACGTGACTATTTTTTTGCTTAATTTTCATCTCGATTGAAGCAGAACTTGATGCCAAAGTCAAATTTCGAATAAAGCTATTAATAAAAAAAAATCCCATATGATGCAGACTTTACTGGTGACACTGTATGTACTTTGAATCTATGAGTTTTTTTTTAACGACGGTACCTGATCTCATTCTTTAATAAAAATTTTATCAATATGCCACATAAATGTATATACATATCCATGGCTAGCTATGGAGGTTTTATGTTGTTTGCTTACAATTTTATTTAGCTACAAAGTGGCCTAGGTCATACTTTAATTTGTATATATTAAGTTAAGCAAACCGTTTTTAAAGCAAGTGTGCCGTAAACAAAAATAAAACGCAGTTTTTTTAAAGATAACTAAAATTTTTATTTAATATGTATGTATGTATATTCTACCCTATAACCAACTTTTTAAACTTTGTCAACAATAAAATCAAATCAAAAAGCATGTTAAAAAAATATGTATATAAATTTGTAAAAATTTTATTAAGTTAATAACAATCAAAAACCAAATAAGTACTCATTCAGGGGTTTAAAAACAAAATATTTATTGTTAACTTAGTTTCCAAATAAATTATTATTTTTGATTTGCTCCCTAACCACCAATTGATTTATTGCTATTTTTTGCAATTAGAAAAAACACTGTCACGCTGTCGTAAAGAAGCAGCTTGTGACTGTGAATTAGATCTACAATCTATAATCAAAATCAGCTAATCTGGACTGCCATTGCGATTCCCATGCCACCACCGATACACAAAGCTACTATGCCTTTCCTCTTTTCGAGACGTATCAAATTATGAATCAAAGTAATCAAACATCTAGTTCCAGATGCACCGATTGGGTGTCCCAGGGCTATCGCACCTCCACTTACATTTATAACTTCAGGGTCTAGTCCAAGTTCTTTTCGGACAATTATGCTTTGAACTGCAAAAGCTTCATTGAGTTCATAAAGATCAACTTCTTCTTTTGACCAACCTGCTTTCTTTAACTGAAAAAAATTGCAATAATGTTAACAAAACGCAGAAACATCAGTTGATTTGTTAATATAGGAAACTCTACCAACCACTTTTTGAACAGCTTCAATGGGACCAATACCCATACAGATAGGATCTACTCCTACTTCAGAAAAAGCCACGATTTCAGCAATAGGCGTTAATGTTTTTTTGTGTACTTCCTGTTCACTTGCTAGTACCACTGCTGCGGCCCCATCGTTAATACCTGAGGCATTGCCAGCTGTTACAGTACCATTCTACAAAGTTAAATATTTAATATTTATTTCTAAAAGGGGATATTATTATCAATAAAATTTTAAGCAAAAATACGTTGAATTTGAAGAAATCAATTTACGCCTGCAGTTGTGTCTTACATTTTACCTGGTCAAAGGCCGGTCTAAGCTTTGCCAACGCCTCCAGATTACAATTAAACTTTGGAAATTCATCTTTATCGATGGGCTTTTTGGTTCTTTTGTCTAACACACCAACAATTTCTTTATCAAAGTATCCACTTTTTATAGCAGCCTCTGCTTTCAGTTGTGAGCTTAATGCAAATTCATCCTGTGCCGATCTTGATATGTTATAAATTTTTGCTAAATGTTCAGCTAAAACAACAATATGCAAGTTAATATACAGACTGTCCGCGGATAGGGTTTACAATAGCACGAATGCATGAAAAATTTCATTTTTCGGGAAAAAGTCATTCTCGATAAAGTGTTGCTTGTAAAAAAAGTGCAATTCACGAAGAGAAAATTTTGATTTTTTGTACAGAGTTCGCAAGAACCTACCTTTATTTTTCATTTTTGACCAAAATGCCAATTAGAAAACTTATATAGATTAACGTTTGTAATTTAAATCCGAGATTTAAAATACTACTACTCAATGTTCTTTATTAAACTGTAAGTTAAAATACACAATTCAAAACATACAGCTTAAATGGCCATCGACCGGGGTCCTTCAGCCTTAGAAATATTATATAAACGTATACTAAAGTTATAAATGTAAAAACGTACTTAAATAAATATAAAATGTAAAAAAAAAGACAAGTTATATAAAACATAAAATCACAGTAATAAATTGAGAATAAATAAAAAATAAATAAAATAAAAAAACTTAAACACAACAGTTTAAAAATTTTAAAAGCATTGACAGGTTATAAGTTCAAAATTTGATTCATACGATGATATAGCTCATTAGTTGTTCCAACGTAGTGTTCTTAGGTTCGACTTCGACATTTTGTGGGTCAGCAATGGGGACTCGCTGAAGGCAATAGGGTTGGATTATGTGCAGGTTATGCTGTTGTTTTGCAAAAGTTCTCGACAGATCAATTAGTCTTTCTTCGATCGGCTGCACATTACAAAGCTCGTACAGTAATTGATTTGGAGGGTTGTGGATGGGATTGTTGGGGTGACGTATCTTGGTGATTTTTCGCAGCGCTGACGTTTCTCCGACTTTTAGGTTTCTCAGTGCAGGTGGTCTACAGGTAAGCAGAAGCTGATGACCATATTCAATTATTGGCCGGCAGATAAGTTTATATATTTTACATGCAGTAATTCTGGAAATTCCTTGGGTTTTATGGGTAAGACTTGAGAAATGCTTAGCTCTGCTTATGATTGATTTCTTTACAGCTGCAGTATGACCATTGAAATTAATTTTATTATCTATAACCATTCCTAAATATTTTGCATTAGCAATTGGGTGTATTTGTTGATTAAACATAGTGATTGTGGGGCTATTATGGTTGATGTTATGGTTAAAAATAATATATTGCGACTTAGCAGGATTAGGCTTTAACTTCCATTTATTAAACCAGGTGATTGTTTTGTCTAATAGCTCCTGTAATCTATTTCTCGCTTCATGTATTGTTCTGCCATGAGACAGGAGGGCAGTATCATCTGCATACTTTAAAATATATGCTGTGGGAGAAAAGTACCGCTGGTTATCGTCAAGGTAGTTGTAGATATCTGAGCAATAAACACTGTAGAGAAACGGAGAGAGAGGTGACCCTTGCGGTAAACCCTGTTGCGGACTAAACTCTTCGGACCTGCAATTATTCACACCAACAACTAGCCGGCGGTCATTCAGCCAATTTCTTAAAAGGTGGACAAGTTGTTTTGAACAGTTACTAAGGTGTAATTTATAAAGAAGACCCATATGCCAGACACTATCAAACGCTTTGTTGATATCCATAAATAGAGTCATTGACTTCTGTTTGTTTATCTTGCTTATCTCCACATTGTTCTTCAGTATGATGAGTGGGTGAGTGGTGGAATTTTTGTTTTTAAAGCCAAACTGGTAACCAGGTATGACATCTCCAATTGACGCTTCCAATCTGTTCCTGATGATGATTTCCAGGTTCTTGCCTAAAACTGGAAGAAGTGTAATAGGTCGATAATTAGATGGAATTGATTGGTTCGTATTTGGCTTTGGAATAGCTACAATTATGCCTTTTTTCCATTCCTGTGGAAAGTATCCGTGCTTAAGGCAGAAGTTATAAATTTTAAGAATGTATCTGTGTATATCCGGATGAAGCTGTTTTAGGATCTTTTTTGGAACCGCATCGATGCCGGGGGCAGTGTTTTTTCCTTTTTCAATTATCTCAAGATACTCGTTTTCATCAATGTTTATATCTTCTGTTGGTGGATTTTGAATAAAATAGGTTTGAGACCAATCTTGAACGACCCGGTCATGATTTTGATCAAAATTGATATCGTCCTCAGGCATAAAGGCCCCTTTAAAATGGTCGGCAAATAAATTCGTCTTCTCTTCATCAGTCTCGTAGCTTCTTCCCCCATTTTCTAGAGTTGGAGATGCGCGGTTCGCGATTTTATACCTAGAGAGCTTTTTAATTTCATTCCAATAGTTTCGGCCACTCTTTTCATTAATTTTTGCGCATGTGGTGATCCACTGGTAATTTTTAAATTGCTGAATTAATAATTGTATATTTCTGTTAAAATTATTTATCTCTCTCTTAGCTCCAGGATTGCGGTTGTGTAAGTACTCTCTATACATACGTCTTTTTTTCTTTATTAGATGTATGATAAATGGAGGCAGTTCATGTGTACTAAGATTTAAAATAAATCTTCGATTTATTTAGTTTTTTTAATTTTGAGAGGTAGAGGTACTTAAATTTTGCTGCTCAATAAAAATATTAATATAAAATTTTATTAGACTCTATTGTCATAATGGGTGGTATGTATCTTATTTTAAATGCATTCTTACCATCTTTTGTAAAAACAAGGAATTTTTTTACCTTTTTATTTTTTTGTGTTATTTCCTGGGTCATTTCATTTGTGAAATTAAAAATATATATTTCTGGTAACACCAAAAATCAGTTTTTAAAACTTTTTGATACATTATCAATGACAGAAGGGTATGTATTTCGACCGCTAATGCTGCTATCCAAAAAAAAAATCTCGGATTTAAATTACAAACGTTATTCTAAATAAGTTTTCTAATCGGCATTTTGGTCAAAAATGAAAAATAAAGGTAGTTTCCTCTTGGAGAAAAACCATGTTTTTGAAGTTTTTGCAAACCCTGTATAAAGATCAAAATCTTCTCTTCGTGAATTGCATTTTTTTTACAAGCAAAACTTTTTATCAGGAATGACTTTTCCCGAAAATTGAAATTTTTTTATCTATTTGTGCTATTGTAAACGCTATCCGCGGACAGTCTGTATAAAATTAGAACATTCTAGTATAAAGTAAAATATAACTTTTAGCTACACAATATTTATGTGATTGATTATCTGTTATTACCCGTGTTTCCCATATGGATATTATTAAAAGCATCTATCAGACCATCTTGTAAAAGAGTATCGGATAAATTTAAAGATCCAAGTTTAGATCCTCTCAGATAGGTGGAGTGCTGAGCACGAGTCATGCTTTCTTGACCACCAGCAACCAGTATGCTTGAATCTGCATTTTTTATTGATTGATAACCCAATGCCACAGCTCTAGAAAATATATGAAAATTTATAGCTCAAGCCCACTAAAAATAATTTCTTATATTATATATAAGTATACAGTGTCACCAGTAAAGTCCGCATCATATGGGATTTGTTTTTATTAGTAGCTTTATCTAAAATTTGACTTTAGCATCAAGTTCTGCTTCGATCGAGATGAAAATTAAGCAAAAAAATAGTAGACACGTGTTCGCATTATCTGTCAAATTTTAATTTTTTCCAAAAAATAATTCAAAAGTGAGGTTATTTCTGAAAATCTCGAAAAAAGTTATTAGAAAAAGTTTTTTTAAATGCAGTTTCTAGCCAACATGCAAAATTTCAGCTGCATAAGATAATTTTGATTTTTTACCCATATTTTGTAAATTGCACCACTTTTGCAAAATAAGACTAGACGCAACCTGCATAAAACTTCTTAGTTTTGACAATGCTTTATTTCAGATACATTTTCTTTAAAGTAGCGCCATATTAAATGTGTGTTTTTCTACAAAATCAAAATTGCGCTATTAAAATTTGGTCGCATGTGATGCAAGGTTTATTTGTTTTTGACCCTGTATAAGGTAACTTCATAAAATAAGTATTTTTGAAAACGTAGTTTGTGTCTAAAAGAAATACACCTTAATATGAAGACAAAAAAGAACACAGTGTCTTCAGTAAAGTGTTTTTTAAGTGGAAAATAAATTTTAGTTTAACAACGCAAAGTTTATCTATTTTCAACGATTCAATTTAAAACCCCTATGTTAACGTGTATTACTTTCAGACACAAACTACGTTTTCAAAAATACTTATTTTATAAAGTTACCTTATACTGGGTCAAAAACAAATAAACTTTGAATCACGTGCGACCAAATTTTAATAGCCCAATTTTGATTTTGTAGAAAAACACACATTTAATATGGCGCTACTTTAAAGAAAATTTATCTGAAATAAAGCATTGTCAAAACTAATAAGTTTTATGTAGGTTGTGTTAAGTCTTATTTTGCAAAAGTGGTGCAATTTGCAAAATATTTGTGAAAAATCATAAGTATCTTATGCAGCTAAAATTTTGCATGTGGGCTAGAAACTGTATTTACAAAAACTTTTTCTTATAACTTTTTTTCATATTTTTAGAAATAACGACACTTTTGAATTATTTTCTGGAAAAAATATTTTTTTGCTTAATTTTCATCTCGATCGAAGCAGAACTTAATGCCAAAGTCACATTCAGTTTGTGTCAAATAAGATCTCAAGAAGTCTTTTTCTCTTGAGGAGTTTGCAACCGGTTGCCGATCATGTGACCTGTATGAATGCTTATTTCGGTCTTGTTCATTCTCATCTGTCACATGGGATTCTTGCCTGGGGTCACTCTGCGCACTCTGGCAGGCTTTTCAGTCTGCAGAGAAGGGCGGTTCGAATACTAAGAAGTTTGCCTTTTCGCGCAGATGTCAAGAACGACTTTATAAGTCTAAAAATAATGACACTGCCATCAATTTATATATTTAGGTGTCTACTATGGATACATGAAAGACAGGACCTTTTTGATCGGCGTGGTGACATCCATAACTACGACACAAGGCATGCCTCTCTTATGGAGCCTCATTTTATACGACTAACAAGAAGTAGATACTCAGTTAATTATTACGCCCCCCGATTTTTCAACAAGTTACCCTTGAATCTAAAGAGCTTATCACCCTTGCAATTCAAGGCTAAAATAAAGTATATGTTAATAAATGAATGTTGCTATTCGATCGATGAATTTTTAAGGGCAGACTTGAGCCGTTGTTAGTGTGTTGATGTGATGTGTACTGAGTATTGGTGTATAATGATTTTTTTTTTATTATATATTTTTTTTAAATTATTTTTTTCGTATTTGTATTGACTTTTTATTGTTGTATGGGGCAGTTGATTTTATCATTTATCATTTTAATTACTGCCATTATTTTTTCTGTAAGTTTAGTTGACATGTGTAAAATTTGTATGAATTGATAGCACGAATAAATATCTATCTATCTATCTATCTATCAAATTTTGAATAAAGCTATTAATAAAAAAAATCCCATATGATGCGGACTTTACTGGTGACACTGCATAAGCTTAAACTCATTTCTATCTCTCAATCTAAATTTCGTTCCAGTTATTCAAACATTTAAATTGTAGATTTTTAAAATGCAAACCTGTACTTGACCTTACATAAAATTAATATAAAACATATTTGTACAAATTGTTGCATCGCATTTATTATGATAATAAGCTGCAAAGCAAAATTGATAAATTTGTTAATTTAATAGGTACCTTATGCATAATATTTACTTCTAATATCTATGTAGAATGTATATATGTTGAAATCTATTTATTGATGTTAAATGTGGAGAAATCTTTTCTACCCTTCTAAAAATGGAATTCTGTCTCACCCGAGGTCTTACCTATCAATGCTTGAAACATGGTGGGAACTTACTTTAAACCTGATCCACAAAGCATGTTAATAGTAAAGGCAGGGGATGAGTTTGGAATACCTGCAGTTTTGGCAGCTTGTCTGGCAGGATTCTGCCCTTGACCAGCTGTAAGGATCTAGAATTACAAAGCATATAAGTAAAAAAGCTTGACCTCCATTTAATCAATTGATAAATAAAGGTGTAGAAATGCATACTTGACCCATAATACATTGATCAACATCTTCTGGTTTAATTTTTGCTCTAGATATAGCTTCGGCTATAGCAATACTTCCTAATTCTGAAGCAGGATACTTTTCAAATTGCCCTTGAAGGTTGCCTAAAAAGAACTTGACAATGACACGAAAAATACACAACAAAAAGCAATGCCTTACCTATGGCTGTGCGACAACCTGAGACAATAAATACTTTAGACATAATTAATACTTTTAATTATAATACTGTAATAAATCCAGGGACACTACTTAAACTGCTGTGTTTAGTTGTGCTGGCATAACGGTATATTTAAACTTCTTAAAAGTAGAACTGTAATCATTACTTTTGTATTTTATGTTAATTTATGCGCGGTAACCCCATTTTAACCTGCCATCGTGTCGTGCAGTGTCGTACAAAAATCACATAAGTAAAGCAAGCGGGGTATGTCACCGTAAAAAGGTTAATTAAGTGGAATGTGATTTATATAAACATTATTTATAGTTCACTTTTTCTGAAAATGTTTGATCTTTGGAGGTTATGTTCACAGAGAACAGTGTTGCCGCGATTTGTATTTTCACCAACGAATACTTATTTTCACTAATTCAGGGCACGTCAAAACAAAATGTGGTATTTTACTTTATTTAAATAATTTTATCAGAGTATAGAGACACAATAGTGCAATTTAAATCGTTATAAATACTTATTACAATACGATGACAAATCGAGGGGTTGCGCATGAGTGGGCTTGGAAAGGCCTTTGTTTTATCACTATTACTCCTTGTTGATAAGTTTTTTAAAAATATAACAGAAGAATCATAAATTTGCATTCTCAATGTCTAAAACGACTAGAGTGGTAAAATAGTGGAGCTTAAAATAAATATTGGTATTAGGTATAATAGTGGTACAGTGGTGCTTAAGAAAAAGAGTGGAACCAAAGTGCCAATAGCGGCTACCACTTTAATAAGTGGAACCATCGGCAACACTGAGACACTGACTGAGAAGAATGTTTTACACCAAATTTTAGGCAGTTTATTATATTCACAGAGAAAGAAGGGGTCTTCATATGCGAGAATAACACGATGGATGGCTGACTTCCTTTTAGTTACTTTTAAACAACAAAGCAAAGCCAACGGCTAAATGAAGCGTTCCTTTTAAAAATTTAACTTAGCACAGTAAAGAATTTTCCTCCCCCCTTGCCGCGGTTGACTATGACCCTCTCTATTTCCAGTACGGACTATACGAAGTTGTTCGCGAAGCGTTCCTTTAACAACTTAGCTAAGCAAAGATTTTCACTTTGCTTTGCTGTTTAAAAGAAGCAAATGGAAAGTACGTAATAAGCCCCTATAACCGTAAATTTGACAGCGTACCTATTTTCTTAACATTTGATTGGTTCATTTAGCGCCATTTTTTAAAATGTCGGCCGAATCGACCATTCACATCACACTTACTCTGTCATATTTGCACCCATGGGGACTCGATATATTATAACATTGAATAAAGAATCTTTATTCTGTGTATTATAATGGTTTTGTCCCTCTTTTCTTGCCAACATTATGACAGATTGGATTGCTAGGGTTTTTAGCGAGGACCTATTTCTCCTCTGTGCCGATAGCCGTCACTGGGATGGAAAACTATCGATAGTGTTAAAGTTCGATATATCGGTAGATAAATTGCTCAACTGTCGATATTATTAGGAGTACTATCGATAGTGGAATAATAGGAAAAGGTCAAATTGACACAATTAAACTATATATTTATAAAATAGAAAACGTTGATAACCAAAATGTAGATAACAATAAAAAAATATAAATGTGATTTCTTACTTGTCACTGCACTGCTAAAATGCTATGATGCTATGCTATTCATTTCCATAGTACGATAATTATTATCGATAGTTCGATAGCAATATTTTTAATGGAAATATCGATAACATGAATGATGACTATCGATAGTTCTCCACCTCTAGCTGTCACCCGTCAGCTGAGTTCCTGGGAATCTTTTGATTGTGTGTTTGGTTGCTGTCAAGTCAAATAATAAACAATTACGAATAAAACAGGAAAAATAAGTTTACAAAAATTATTTAAATTAGTTATGAGTAGTTACAAGTTTATTTATCTTTTTAATGGTTTGTGATCTATTCCAGAAGTTTAATTTTCGAGAAAATTAGTTTAAAAGTTTGTACTGGCGACAGACACTATTATAAGTCATGTCATAACAAAAAAATACTGATGGAAAGGAATTTAATACAGTTAAAACCTTGCAATAATTAATTAAAACATTACATGTGAATAATGTGTAGGCAGATTTTAAGTAATGCCATTATTAAATGCGCTTGATACATTACCATGGGTGTGACAAAATGAAAAGAAATATGACTGACGAAAGAACTTTTCCAGTCAAGGGATGCCTTCCCAAAGTCTCTGATACATGGAGAGCAGTGTTTGAAACTTTAAGTTCTACAAATCGAGTACATCCATCTGATCCAGTACCCCCAAAGGATAGTGAATTTATTTTAATCGAATCAAAGATTAAGATAAGGGTAGTACATTTAACTCCAGAAAAAGTTAGACAATCACTTATTATAAGTCAAGATCTTTCTTCAAAAAGAAGTTCGCTTGCAGAGGAATACTGGTTTATGAAGAACAAACCCCTTAGAAATACTGCATGCAGTTGTTCCTTCAGGAAGTCAATCAGAAACTCAAATGGAGTTCTCACTCAAAAAGACATATCTATAAACCAGTAAGTTTAAATTCCTTATCTTGTTTCAATATGTTTAATTTCTTTTACGTTTTTTAGTTTAGAATTAGGGACTGTAAAAAGTAAAAACTGTAATATAGATCACATAGATGGTTTTGTCGAAGACCTAATACAGGAAACATTAAGCGAAGCTTTTAATGAATGTAAAACTTTAAAGAATGGGTTTGATAATTTCGCTTATGAAATATCAGATAAAGATCCAGTGGTAGTAAGAAAAAAAGATATGATTAGAAAAATAAGTGAAAAGCCTAGTGAAAAAAATGGTGAAATACCTCAAAAATCTAATCCAGAAGCTTTTAAAAAATGTATTCATGATAAAATACAAGTAAAACCCTTGATTATGCTGATCCATGGTTTGGGATGCACCGCAGACATTTGGGACATACTAATGCATAATCTTTCATTTAGTGGTTTTGAAGTCGTAGCCCCTGATGTATTAGGACATGGCTTTAGTTCTGCTCCGAACAAAGCCAGTTTGTACCAGTTCAAAAGCCTTTTAACTCAAACTCTGGCTGTTTTTGATAATTTTATGAAAAAAGAAGATAAAAGAAAATGTATTCTTATTGGCCATTCATATGGGTAAGGTACTGAAATTTGAAGAATATGTATTTTTATAAACTTTTAAGTTATTGCCTTTTTATTTTTCAGTTAAGTCATTTATATTTTTAATTTTTTTCAGTTGTAGTCTAGTAACAGCCTTATATCCTCACAGGGCTACTAAAATAGCACAACTGGTATTAATAAGTGGAGGAGGACCAACTCCTTTAGCACCACCTGCAGATATGAATGACATATCTCCATATGGATGGGCTCACAATTTTTGTTACCCTTTTATGTACTGCGGTCTTAAAAGGTAACCAAAAAATCTACCGATCTGTTAAAGACCTCTTTGTAATGTTTATAATTTTCAGAAGCTTTTTTTATTCTTCAAGAGGAAAAAACTTTAAATTTTGTGAGGATGAAAACTCAGTTGCCCCACATGTAAAGGAGTTTTTGATACAAGGACAATACTGGCCCGAAGGGGATGCTTCATTTCATAGAAGGATATTGGTACCCACATTGCTAGTACATGGTTTAAGAGATAAAAATGTTACTTTAGTGCAAGAATGTGAGATGGAAAGGGTAAGCAAAGTTCAAAAAAATTATTTATTTATTTGTATCAAACTACAAAAATGTTTTACCTTCATACTAATTTTTTTTTTATGTAGACGATACCCAGAGCCTTTTTAGAGCTTCTACCCGATGCGGGGCATTTGTCTATGCTGGAAGCTCCAGAGCATCTTACTCACATGGTCAGGTGTTTTTTAGAAATGTGGACCTGACAATGACAATAAAATTTTAGTTTAGGTAAATAAAAAAGAGAAGTGAGGCAATGAGACTATTGTAGCTACTTATATAGATATATTTTTGAGAGATTACCCTACTTCTATTGAACGCTGTAAATTTACATATTACAATAATATTATATATTTTTGTATAATTTTTAATAGCTGCCAAACATAATCCTTGAAATTGTTCAAGGAAAAGATGCAAGATTTAAATTTATTTCCTGTTTTGTGGAACTAGTTTAAGAAAAATTAGGTATGGATAAATATTTTATGAGTTATTTTTTAATTCAAATTTGTTAAATACAATGGTTAAAAAAATTGTAAATTTTTGCGGCCAGGAATAGGCAAATTTTCCATGTTACTAGTTATGTGAAGTAATGTCCATTTTAGATTTTAAAGTTTCTAATTTTTAAAATGCATACCACAAAATAAAATTTCACTTCCCGGCAAAAAAAACCTTTGTCAACTAGTGTATTATGCAGCTTTAAGCTTCTAAACAACTAAGTGTGATACTTTGTAAAGACTCCGTCCATTTTTTTCAATGTTAGAATATTTTATAATAAAACTATTCTTTTAGAAAACAAGTTGTTTTATTTAACAAAATATATAATAATTATAAAAAAAAAAGATAAAGGTTTGCTCTGAATTAGCGTAAATAAAAAGGCTAATTATTTTAGTTTTTCTGTTAGTTCAGGTACTGCTTTAAATAAATCTGCCACTAAACCGACATCTGCAACTTGAAATATTGGGGCTTCAGGGTCCTTGTTTATAGCCACAATAGTTTTACTATCTTTCATTCCCGCTAAATGCTGAATAGCTCCAGATATACCCACAGCAATATATAGATCCTAAAACATTTTTTTACATAATTATCTAATAAATGCAAATTATATTTGGCTAAAAAATCTTTAATTATTTTGTTTGCCCACGTTATTAATAGATTTGGATAAAGAAACCAGTTGTTATATTTTTTACCTATTATCTCATATTAGGAACTTACCACAACAATAATTATTTATACTCAAATTTGCATTTTTATTATTAACACAAACATAACTTGACAATCATTTTTCCATTAATTTAAAATAATTGTTTAAAGTTGAATTTTAAAAGGTAAAATAAAAAGTAATGATGTCAAAAGTATGTGTACCCATTTTACATCATTGAGATACACAACATGTTTGGTTTAATAATATTTGTATGTGTACTTACTGGTGCCACAATTTTGCCAGTTTGACCCACTTGCAAATCATTTGGTACGTAACCAGCATCTACGGCTGCTCTTGACGCTCCCACAGCAGCATTTAATTTGTCAGCAAGATCATAGAGAAGTTTAAAGTTATCTCCTGACTTTAGACCACGTCCTAAAACAAAGATTGTGCTAGTTTCTAGTAGACAAACACCAAACCAACCCTGGCGCATGCTTTTTGGTAAAATGTAGATTATAAAAAAAAATTGTACCTACCTCCACTAACTACAACTTTGGCACTAGTCAGTTCAGGTCTGTCAGACTTGCTTAGCTCTTGACTAATAAAAGTAGTTAATTGTGTATCACTGCCATCTACTGGAACCTTCTCCACAGCAGCAGAACCAGATTCAAGGTTTGCAGGTTCAAAGCTGGTTCCTCTCACACTCACAACTTTAATAGGATCTGTAGCTTGTAGGGTTTGTATTGCATTGCCAGCATATATGCTACGTACAAAGGTATCTGCAGATTTAATTCCGATGACATCTGATATCGGTGAAACATCTAATTTAGCTGCAACTCTGGGTAGCAGGGCTTTACCAAATGAGGAGGCCCCAGCTATTATATGTGTGTACTTGAATTGGTTTTGAGTGGCCACTACTAAAGCTGTTAAGTTCTCAGCAGTAAAACCCTTAAATATATCACTTTCCGCTACTAATACTTTAGATAGGCCTTCTGCTTTCGAAAGTTGTTCCACTGCTGGTCCACAATTCGTTCCGGCTACTAACACAGAAACTTCCCCTCCTAATTTCCTTGCTGCCGTTAAAGCATTTTGAGTGATTGGCAAAAGTGTTTCATTATTGTGTTCTGCTATAAGCAGGGTGCTTTGATACCTTTGAAACTGTCCTGGAAACTAAAAAATAAGAAATAAATTGGGAATATGATTTGACCCTTAAGTTTCCCTTACCTTCCGAGTAAGATGCCTGGAAAACATGTTGATAACCCAAATATAATTTGGAATATTAAATAATCAATTCTTATTAATTTAAAGGTTCAATATCAGCTAACTTTAACTTCCAGTGTATCATATGGGGTCAAAGTACAACGTGATGTAAAAATAAAATACTGATAAACAACAATAACAACCAAGGAATATTACAACACAAAACTCCAATAAAGATCAAAAAGAAAAGACTGCAAGGACGAACACAAATCAACACAAACAGGTTGGTTAAGAAATGAAGCAATGTGATTGGTTGCCATTGACATATGTCATTTAATTTGAGCCAACCTTGTTTATTTCCTTGAACGAGACGCCATATTAAGGGTATGGTCCGAATGTCACCACCAGTAACCACGGTTAACCGCAACCAGTGACATATCAACCAAAAAAATCTGGTTATATTCGGGACGAAAAATGACCTTGTTCGTTAAAAGCATAACCTCTCATTTTTAAAAGTTCATGATCATGACAGATTGATAATTTACTGGGATGCTAAATACACTTACTAATAGCGTTTTCGATTTACTGCTCTCGCGCACTCTGAGAGTGCTCTCCCCGAGATTTGCGTGTTCGGTTATCAAAATCCACCGCTCTCACTCGGAGTAGCATGTTCGATTTACAAATTTGGTTACTCTGAATCCGTTTGAGAGTGCTCCTTTACGATCTGAAAATTTTTACAGAGTAGAGAGGCAGCGCTTGCGCAGAACCGCAGTCCACCACCATTTTCTATTCTTTTGTTGATGTGTGATCTCGTTTGTTGTGTTTTTTGTGTTTGTTTTTCGTCTAGTTCGATGAATATTGTATATAATATGTCATAAACGCGCTCAAGTGATTTAAATTTGAAAATTAATTGTTTATTTTTGTATGTTGACATCTGTCAAATTTTCAAGCGCAATCGCGTTTAATTTACACTTCGTCCGAGGGCAACCGCCTTCGGAGTGACAGCAAATCTCGGGCCGATCGATGACGTCACAGAGCGCTCTCGGAGCACTCTCGGAGTTGTAAACCGAAAACGCTATTAGATTGGTTCTTTGAAAAACCCGAAATTACCGGCCAACGGCCAAACATTTTGAAAACAAATTCATAACAAAATATTATAATGACAAGTGACAGGAGGAATCACTCGTAACCGGGCTTTTAAAGCCGGTGAGCATTTTGACATTTGGGTGACGTCATATCCGAAAACCGTGTTCCGAAATTAACCTATTTTTCGGTTACCGCTACCGTTTGGTTAATTTCGGAACGCTAAACCACCACACTAATTACTTTCGGACCATACCCTAAGTAGTGCGTGACATGGTAACCACCTTTGACTAGCACCATCCTATTCTTTATTCTGTGACTAGCACTAACCAGTGACTTTAATGACAAGTGACAGCTGCGACTTTTTGTATCTCGGTTTCATACCCCTGATTATGGAGGACTTGAGGTAGGAGGCCGATCGCAATGCATTGGATTCGGTCCCAAATTGGCATCGGTAATTCAGCTTTACGAGTTGCCATAAGATGGCGCTCGTGTTCGAAGTGGGCTATCAAATAAATGGTTTCTTATGGACGCGATAACTATTTTTATTTAAATTAGTTTTTTAAGGAACAAATAAGGACTTTTATACGAATTTACACTTACTTTGTTATACTTATTAGTAAACTCGGCCTGTATAAAGTTCCAACGATGCTTCGTTTTTAAAATACAGGAACATTCTAGCTAGAGGGTTTTACCTTTGGAGCTAGATAGAGACTTATTTGGCTGCGTTTCATCTCTGAAGAAGATCCTGTCTTACACCCCGACACAAAGCAAACTCTACTTTTATAAATTGTACCATTATTCATTATAAATATGGAAATTAATTACAATACAACGTTATTTGTCTTGTCTTGCCTTCAAACGTTATTTGTTATTTCGAAAAATAAAATGTCAATTGTCAAAAGTAAAATTTAAAAACTATGGAGGATCTAGTTTTCCATATTAAAAACGAAGAAGAAGAAGACAACATCAGCCCACTTCGGACGCGAGAGCCATCTATCGGCCAATAGCGAACTAACCAAAAAACCGGGACAGAATTTGAAAATGCTGCCATTGTCGATCGACCTCCTACCCTCTAGTTCTCCATACCCCTGATATTACAAGATTACACCACTGAACACAGAAAAAATTACACCAAGAAGAGAGGAGATAGACAAACAGGCATGTTAATTGGTCGAAGCAAAAATGACATTAAGAAATGTCAAAACTATCAAAAACAGCGCCGTCATCGAGCCTGTTGAGAACCTTGAGCCAAGAAGCGGGATGTTTATAAATGTTCATAGATTTACCAATATTTAGGATAAAATAATAATAAACACAGTGCAAATTCTGGCTTTACCAGGGTAATGCTAATATGAGTTTTATATGGGATGACTTGATTTGTATAATTATAAAGATATATTAATGAAAGTTAACAAAAAAATGTTTAAATTACTAACCTTCAGCAGATTGAAAAGTAAAAACTGACGCTCAGTTTGCTGATTATTAATAAACTGCTAAAAACGAAGTTTATTCGGTATAAAATTCCTATAAAACTTCCTCGAAAAAATGCACCGCTACCTCCCGTACTATTACTCCAAATTTAATTTAATTTATATCCCAGACTATGTATTTCTCCTTTACCTCGTCTAAGAAGTATTTGGTAACATTTTGTAAATTCCCCAGTAACTGACAGCAGCAGTACGTGTTGCAAACATTTTGCTGATTTTGTGATCGATAATTTAATCGATGTATTCTGTACAGTGGAAATAGAAGGATCGAACTCACTTGACAACTGAACCAATAGAGGGCACTACATTAATGCCATAGACATATTAATACATTTTATGGTCGATTCGATCAAAAGCAGGAATTGCTGGAAATATTATTTTATTCTTTTTTCAGAATATAATAAATCAGATTCAAAAATATAAATAGCATTATATACTTTTTGAAAAGTTACAATGGCTGTATTTTCTATACCAAAATCAAAAACTAAAAATACCATTTATTGTTAACTCTGTATAATAAGTAGGTAGTACCGTATAGTACCTATAGATATGAGCCATACTTCTAACACATGAAATGTAAAAAGTCCCTAGGATTAATTGAATTTCCTTATACTTATATTCCTATAGTGATAAAAAAAATACCAATTATCCCTATATAGAGACGATTCCCTAGATTTGGCAGAGGAAACGATATGCAGACAAATTGACCAAGGAGGAAGACCGAAAGAGCCATGCGAATAGCCAAAGACTACAGAGTTTTTTCTTACGCAAGTAGAAAAAGGTTGTTACTATTATTGGATGTAAATAGGCAAGGTAGAGTTAGTGGTCCTCTATCTATAGGTAGATAGTAAATTTAGTGTCTAAAGGTTATCAGGAAAAATCAATAAATAGAAAGAATTAGGTATAGGTATTTTTTCTAACCGTTAACCAATTTTTAATTTGACAGGTTTCAAGGTTTGACCACTGAAGCATAAAATATATGTATCAGTACCTAGGTATATTATTAATAGAGGCAGTGGCGGAACTACCGGTGTTTAATGTACGTGTGCGAAGCACACGGGCCCGGGCTAAAAAGGGACCCGGGAGCGAAGCCACAAAAACGTAAAAATGCAAAACGAAATGTTCTTATAGAAAAAAAATGCAATACTCCGGAAACGTATCCGCAAAACTACTCTACTCAATAATTTTATAGATAGTAACTGAAATAGTCACATAAAACGGCCTTTATTTTTTTTTATTATTGGTTTTATTAAACCGCAATTCGCAATACCGGCATTTAGTTTAAAGGGCGGTGTTTGTGTCGGCGATTATTGAACTTGGATATCCCAACTAGCAAAATTATATTTATAATGATTGTATAAACCACTACACAAGGAAAGTTGATAAAACCAATTTTTTTTTAAAGGGGTTTTTAAACCGTAATACGATAGCTATACAACCAAAAAAGGCCCATTTTTATAAAATATTTTAATTCTATAGTGTCTGTATTGTAAGGCTATACAGTCATTATACAATTCATATAGGTATATTTAAATAACACTTATAAAACTGTTATATAGATATCCTCTTGGGCTGCCTTATAAATTGCATTTATTTTAAACAACAATTTCATTTTATAATGTTGAAGAACTACACCAAAATATCGCTAAATTGTTGTATAATCCAGGTCTTGCGAAATAATATGGATAACATTTATAAGTTAAAATGGCGATGGAATATTTCTAATAAAAAATATTTTGTAATGATAGAATCTTTGACAAACGGCATTAAATGACGAATCTTATGTGCCCGGCAACTTTTTCTGACAAAATATATATACTTTTACAGTAAAAAATGCAAGCGCCTTCTCTTTGTCGTAAATTTGGGTTTATTACGATAACAAATATTTAACGAAAAAAGTAAAAATTTAATCTGCAGTATATTTTACACCAGATTTAATAAGTGGAAGATAGAATAATTATGTAATTATGGTCTTTGCGTGTATTTTTTGTTTAAGAAAATAACATTTGCATAATGGCGTCAGTCGAAATAGCGAAAGGAAGTGAAAAATATGGCGGACTTTTAATACAATGTTTTCGTTCTCTTTTCGTCATTATACGACGCTTTGGTTAAATAATATTGTCTAATTATACGCTAAAAAGTCGTTTGGTTCTTTTAGGGTCATTATAGAAGACTTTAGTGGTGTAATGTTGCCTATGCGGCGCTAAAGAAACCTTACATGAACGCCATCTATACCGTTTTTGAAAGGTTGCCAACTCTTAATTAGGTAGGTACCTAGGTGTATTATAATACTAGTCAAAAGTCGAAACCCATTTTTAAATTTTGGGACCATTATGAGCCAACCATGTCCAAAGTAATTAAGTAAGAGGATTTATTTTATTTTATAGTTTGTTGACTTAACTACTTGTGAATTTTAAGGATGTGTTTGTCCCCTTCTCTGTTTTCACCTCTATTTTTAGGTAGGATCTAGAATATATTATTTTATTATATACACTTTGTCAATGAAATTGTATGTTCTTCAACAATAAAGCATGTTTTGATTTAATTTAAACTTGTTTATCGTCATTTTTGTTCTATAAACGGAAATGAGGTTAAGTTGTATAACGCGTTGTTAGTAAACATTTTATTCTAATAAGATACATTTTAATGTTATAAGAATTTTATAATAGTGACAATTTCTAAGATTATGAACGTCTACAAAATAGTTTTAAAGTAGTTCTGTAAGGGTTGTATTGTCTTAATATTATACTAATTTTAATAAATTATTTTAAAGTAAGCTACACAACTTATTCAATGTGTATAAAACTATTTTATAACTGTTGTATAAGAGTATTGACAAATACTATACAGTTTATATATACATCTTTTAGAACTATTTTAAAAGGGCTGTGTAAAATGTGATATAAAAAATTATGCAATACTAATAAAACACAGATACTCCTGATTGCCGTTTCTACTATAATATTTGTTGTATATTCATTCTTACAACTTTATTATGGGATAATTTGGTTCGTTCGCTAGAATGGTTTTAACTATTGGCATTATAGAACTGAAGTATTCTTTAAATAGCACTAACGAACACCTATATAATACTTTTGTCATTTTGGATATCCATATTGCTAGTTGGGATGTATCTATGTTTTTTTTTGGACAAAGCATTAAACGGTGGGCACTTTTGCAAAGTGTTACTAAATGCCAAAATAACTTTAAAAAAATTGACACCCGATGGTCAAAAGAGACACGATGCATTAGAAGCTCTTCGTTTTAGATATTATTATGTGGATATTTTAAAAACACTGGCAAAAATAATTTTAACCTTTACAAATAAAGCGGAAGTTAATGAAGCAAAGTCTTTAATAAAACAATTGGGAAAATTTGAAACCGTTTTCTTATGGTTTTTCAAAATAAAATTTTAAAGAATATTGATGCATTGACAAAACTTTTACAAAAAATATTGAAGCTGCGTCTAAAATGTTTACCACCGCCACTGAAATCATAAATCAAATGAGAAATAATTTTTATGTACCTAATTAAAACGGACTCTGTTATTTTGGCTAGGCAATGGGGAACTACTTCTGAATTCGAAAACAAAAGGATATCAAGACCAAAAATAACTTTTGATGATTAATAACCATTATCAAGAGATCATTAGAATAAATGTGTTTTTTAAAACTATAAATATAATTACAGCTCAATTAAAAAATCGAAGTTCTGGCCTTTACAAAATTTGTTCTTATTTTCGCGTTTTGTTCCCCAACGTTCTACGAGATCCTTCTCTTTCTGATAAGGATATTTACGATATGAGTCAAGCCCTGCATCTTCAATATCTAGAAGATAGGGCTGATACAATTTCATCGCAATTGCTTTTATTTAGAGAATGTTTTAAGAATGATTTACATAATTTAACTTCTATTTTTGATTTATTAGATTTTATATTGGTAAAAAATTATTATTCATCTTCCAGTTTTAGTGAAATTGTAACTTCCTGCATTATTTTTTTGACCATCCCTATTTCGGCTGCATCAGCTGAACGGTCTTTTTCCAAGTTAAAGTTAATTAAAACTTATTTGAAAAATTGCATGACCGATAAAAAATGATCAGCTTTAGCAATTATTTCTATCGAAAATGAGGAAGCTCAAAAACATAGACATTTCAAATCTGATTTCAAACTTTGCGCATGCAAAAGCAAGAAAAAATAATTTTTTTTATGGTTATCAAATATAATTTTCCGTATCATAATGGGGGCCCGACAAAGTTTTGGCACACGGGCCCGTGGCTATATAAGTTGTTCCGCCACTGAATAGAGGTGATTGTTCACAAATTAAATTAAGTACTTTCATGAAGTGCCACTTGCCTTTGTCTTTAGGTAATTAATTTATAGTTTGTAGCTTTATATTAGGTACCTACTTATTTTATAAATGAAGGTTGCAAAGAATATTTAGCAATTGATTGTCCTAAATTCTGAAAATTCGCGTTCTCTTTACCGACTTGTTTTCAAATTGTATGACAATTTAAATGTCTTGAAAACACCTTGATTTGTGCTTGAGTTATTTTTATTTTATGTTGATAATGTAATCACATAAAATATATTTAAAAATTTTTTTAAATAATATTAGGCTGGATGGCCTTCTATCTTAAATCGATCTTACAATTTCAATTCCCTACAGCAGTTTCTAGGACATTATTTTTAGAAAAAGCGGTCAAGTGCGTGTTAAACTTACATAATTTGTATTCTGTATCATATCCTGCAGATAATAATTTTGTCAATGTAGACGTTAGACACGTCCTTGACTATTATACTTAACGCACAATCGGGGGGGTGTGATACTACGGTTTTAATATGACTTTTGTTTTTTTAATTGACAAATCTCTGCGTATCAAGTCGATATAGTGTTTAGGATATTGCCTGGTAGCAAGCGCGCCCATAGAAAATTCTCCAAGGGGGGGGGGGGGGGAAGCAGTGGTGGCTCGTGACTGATTTAGATGGGGAGGCTAAGTTTTAGAAAAGAAGCGCCGCAGGCGAACAATTTTCGCGACCACGCCCAAAATCAAAAATTCCCTCTGAAAAAAAATGTTAAAAATAAGTTAAACTATAAAAACTGAAATATCTACCTACAAAGAGACGAGCAGGATAGTCGGGAGAAAAATTTTCGGGACCACGCCACATGCGGCACGCCATTAACTTTTTTGTGGCCCGCCTAAAAATTTATTAATAAAATTAAATATTAATGTGTTTGTATAAATATTGTCTTGAGTTTACTATATTTCAGCTATATTAAATTTCTCACTTTCTATTTGTTCTGGCCCGGCAATCGATGGGTAGCTTAAATATGGCCCTTCTATGAAAAAAGGTTGAAGACCCCTGCACTAAGCTAATTAAATTAAATAACTACGCGGATGCATGATTACTGGATTAGGATTACTGGACAACGCTGCAACGCAAGTTAAAATATTTTCCGATTTACTGCGGGTGTCTTAACTTTGGATATTTGAGGCCACGATCAGGATGCGGTATGCCTGTGCCTGGGACTCCTAGACTGGGAGTCTGACGTCTGCCGCAATATCCACAAAAACCATCACTACTACAGGAAGTAGTAGTGATGGTTTTTTAACATATCGATTACGCATAGTATCGATATTTTTAAATATTATAATAATAAATTTATAATAATTTATGATCTGAAACCAAATCCTAGGGGGGGGGGGGCAAGTGCCTACCCTTGCCCCCCCCCCCCCTTATGGGCGCCCTTGCTTGGTAGTAACGGGCAGGGCCCGCTCTAGCAATAACGCCGCCCTGGGCAAAACAAAAAATTGCCGCCTTGTTCCAGTGATGGTTCGTGAATTGTTAACTTGGGGGTGCACTAAAAGCCCGCTGCAGGCGAAATGCGCCGCAAGCGAAAATATTTTAATACCACTCCCAAATTTGGTCAATAATTTTTAAGAAATATTTTAAAAATTTATGATTAGGTAGGTACCTACCTACTTATTATTTTATTGAAAATGAAATAAGATAAAAAAAAATAAAAAAGGCCAATTTATTTTTTATTAGGTAGTGGGTACATTGTTTAAAAGTAAAGTCCAATCTTTTGTTTTTATTTGCAGCAAACTTATCAATAACAATAAAGTCCCTAAATCTACGCTTTGTGATCTGTGTCAAGTTAATTTCGGGTTTAGGTCTTCCTTCAAATTTAATTTAAATTTTTTGCTCAATACTTAATGAGCTAAAATTGTTTCTCAAATATTCCACATTCATAGTCGTTTTGGCCTTAAAACTGATCATTTTTATTAAAATAAGTCTTTACTGCCCCAAAATAATAACAAAAATATCAAGGAAAACTCCAATAAATTCATACAGCAATTAACACGCAATAAACTCAACGGCGCACACTTAAATTGTGCGAGTTTTCCTACAATCGTTGACAAAATATTAAAAAGAAAAGGGATCTGTTGAAATTGTCACTGTTTAGAAAATAAGACAACAAAACAAAGGAAATTAATTTTGTAAAAAGGGAATTGGAATGGTTCAAACTTCAAATATACATAGGAACGTACTTAGGCAAAACGGGGATTTATGGCCCCTGTGGTTTTTAGATTTTTCATGCCGCTCTCCCAACTTGCCGCCCTGGGCAGGGGCCCAGGTTGCCCCCCCCCCCCCCCCCCCCCTAGAGCGAGCCCTGGTAACCGGAGTATTATTTGAGCATCTGATCATTAAAAAACATTAACAACTAGTACAATCATTCTTTTTTCTTGAATATTATATGTTGAAACAAATAAAAAGCAAAACACCTAGTAATTTGGCATTATCATAATTGTTACGGTAGTTTCATTGATATATGTGCAGTTGACGACATATATTCGTACACTCCACCCATACATAAGTCAATTACAACAAAATTGGGTAAAACGGGTTTCTCACCTTGCTGCTTATACCCGGATAGAACACCAGCTATATACATAGTTGAAAATTATTGTATGTACGATTTTTTACCATAAGTAATAATGGTTAGATTTCTAAATATTTTTGTGTTTAAATTACAGCCGCGAAATAAGAAAATTATAAAATAATACCAGGAAAACTACGAAAATATAAAGCCAAAAAGGGTAAATTTATTAACAAACAACAAACAAAATAGGTACTAAATAAATACGTAAATGAAACAACATTAAGGTTTCAAATCTTCACAAAATTACTTTATTTTTATATTAAAAATAAAAATAAAAACATGACATGTTTCGTAGCACTGCTACTTCGTCAGATGTCAAAAGACAAGACTGACAAAGAACAAAAATGCGGAGTTTATCAATTAGACTGTGGTTCTTGTCAAAAAAGTTATATAGGACAAACAGGACGCACTTTTAAAGTTAGACTACAGGAACATAGAAGGGACTTTCTAAATAAAAAACAAAATTCAGCGTACGCAACTCATCTACTATCAGAAAACCATACTTTTCAGGATAATTTTAAAATTTTACATGTCGAAAATAAAAGCAAAAAGTTGTCTTTATTGGAATCTCTAGAAATTAACAAAATTAAAAAAGCAGGCAAAATTTTAAACGATCAATTAGATGCTAACAATTCACCCTTATTAAATTTGTTTTGAAATATTGTAGTTTCCAACCATTTTTATTCCTATTGTTCAGTATTTATAAGTATACTTTATTACTTGGTATTTTCCAAAACCCGTAAGATAAGGAATATTTAGATAATTAGTACTTACCAGGTAAATGCCTCTACACCCACAACTTTGTTTGTCATTTCCATCTCGACATCTGACGAAGTAGCAGTGCTACGAAACATGTCATGTTTTTATTTTTATTTTTAATATAAAAATAAAGTAATTTTGTGAAGATTTGAAACCTTAATGTTGTTTCATTTACGTATTAATTTAATATGGATCTTCATCAAGTAACGATCGAATCAATTACACAAAATAGGTACTAATATTTAATTGCTGCGCCATTGGATTCTAACACTAAGTAATCGTAATCTTCTCGGCTTTGACAAAATAATACTTCCGGTGTAATCCGGAGTTAGCCCTTCCCAAATTTCTTCTATTTTATTAAATAACTCTATTTCATTATGTGGTTTATACTTAAAATTTTCTTTTGTGCAATACCAGATTTAGTAATTCCATCAATCATCAAAGAAGATGAAGATAATTCGGGTACATTATTATATTTTTGCCTTATTAAAATTTTTTTAATTTGCTTTATTAGATTATTTTTTTTTGTAATTAATAAGTCATTTTGAGAAAGCAGTCTTTGTCACTAAAAAATTAAAAACACTTCTGACATGGCCTGAATGCAATTGTTTAACTTGCAACAATAAGCTTGAGCACCACAGTGATATTCTTCCGCAATACCCTGTAGCGCGCCACGGTTCCTAAATTTTTGAGCATTATTGTTTAACGAATACTCAATAAACCATACATCGTTGGAATCAACATTAAATTCTGCACATTTTTTGTTTACATTTTTTTTCCAAATAACGTATTGTTTTTCAAATAAAGAATTTAGTAAACCAAAATTTATTTTCTTTTTGATCAAACTTTGGTAAGGTATTAAATATTCTTGTGTTTCCTACAGTAAACTATATAGTTTTTGAAGTAATTCTTTTTTTCTAAATATAAGATCGAACTAGTATTATCGGAGATTCAATTTTTTTTAAACCACCTCCTATCCTCCACCGATTTTTGTATATTACTAGAGATCCATTTTCAGAAATGCCAACATTTAAAATCAAATTCAAATACAGCTTTATTATCACAAGAATATACTCTCATTGACAAAGCATTGTTTAAATTTAACGTAAAGTTATATAAAAAGTCTTAAATTAATTTGGTACAAACATTTTAAAAGTCAGAACACAACTACACTTAAAATTCCTCAATATAGCAGCTGGCAGCTGGAAGCTGGCCGTATTAATAACACCGTACAAATACAACAGACTACACACCTACTTTAAGTTAAGGATACCTCAAAATATTCAGTCATCGAATAGAAGGCTTTCTCAATTAACAACTTTTTCAGCTCTCTCCGAAATTTCTTGCCGCAAATAATGTTCCGTATACGAAGGGGCAGATGATTAAATAATTTCTTGCTGTTATATAAGGGAGGATTCTTTGTTAAGGCAGAAGAAGGCATGGGTAGAGCTATGGTATGCTTGCTTCTTGTGGCAGTTGCTGAGGGAGTTTGAATTTCAACTTTAAACTTTCTGTGCATAAGACACGCTGTTTCGAGAATAAAAAGAGAAGCCAAGGTTAAAATCTTTAGATTTATAAAATGAGGTCTAGAGGTTGTTCTGCGACCCACATGACAAATGCACCTTATAGCTCTTTTCTGCAAAACAAATACCGATCTGAAAAGGTGCTGAGAGCAAGATCCCCAGAAACACAACCAAAAGTAGACGGAACAGGTGTCGTCGCAAGTAAGAAATATTTTCTAACCTTGAAAAAGTTATAACTATATATTTATTATTATTATTATTCTTCATCAGCTAGTAATTATATTATAAACTACACACATCAATTCTGGGCCGATGAATGCACGCAACGATTATAACAGAATATTAAGCGTAAAAAAATTAAAATAATTCCTAACATGTGTAAAGCAGTTCACCTCATAGTTTTAAAAATAATTTAGTGGGATTTGTGGCTGACAATTACGGGTTTGCGGTAGGCATATTTTCGCTAATGTGTTGGTCATAGTCGGCAATGTGTCAATTAAGCAGTTGATAGAAAAGGCACAAGTATGGGAATAGTTTCCACATTTCTCCCTAAATGTGTTGTGCCATCGTGCTTCACTTCCCACATATAAAAGACACATAGAGGTTCTAGTTTCGACACCAGTGTCTGCTGTTAGGCACAAAGATTTGTTACAATTACGTAATTATTCCTTAAATGAGTCCAAATATTGCTCACTGGGCAGTGTTAGCGAAACATATAATTTTTCTAGTTAATATAGTGGAAATTTACAAGTTCAACTTTGTTTTACTGTATCACATAACATTATAATTATGGATTTCCACCTAGTATCGGCTGAATCAATTAATTTGTTTTTAAACTTGTTAGATATTTAATTAGCGTAAAGGTATCCAAAGTTTTCGCAGGCAGTGTATTTCTACTTTGAGCGTTAAAACACTCATAGGCGTAGTTAGACAGTCAACACTGGGGGTGCTGAAGTCCAGTGGCGGCTCGTGACATGTTAACGTGGGAGTGCAGAAAAAGCCCGCCGCAGGCGAAATGCGCCGCGGGCGAAATGCGCCGCGGGCGAAATGCGCCGCGGGCGAAATGCGCCGCGGGCGAAATGCGCCGCGGGCGAAATGCGCCGTGGGCGAAAATTCTTTTAGGACCACGCCCAAATTTGGTCAATAATTTTTAGTAAATATTTTAATGTGATGTTAATAGCAGGTTTAGGTCTTTCAATGTTCTTGGCAATCACTTTCTCCTCCAACGGTAACTTGCTAAAAGATTTTTTCAAAAATTCCACGGTGTATTTTATATCCGACGACGCACTCATTGTTTTTTCGTGTTTATTTAACTTTAAACTTTAGCTGAATTCAATAAAACTATATTAAACCTTAATAAACAAAAAAAAATAGTCAAAATACCGGCTAAAAATTTCCGCGAATTTGAACGACTACGAATGGTTAAATTTAAATTATCAAATTAATGCAAAATTGCAGAACATGACATACACAAGCTATTATGCCGCTCTCGTATTTTACGAGATTTTTATGATCATAGACCCGCTCTGACAAGTAAACTGGGCGTGAACTACACCACGGAGAGAAATTTTGAACAGAATCCGCAACTACCTAAATATACTTGAATTTGTACCAGAAATCGAATGCTTGAAATATTAATATGAAAAATTCATTACATATAGCGTAGACTGGGGCAAAAGCCCGCTGCGGGGTAAGAGTCCATTTTTGTATTGGGCAGTTCCTAAAAAAGCAACCGACGTTCTGAGCAGCAGGTCGTATAACCCTTTCGATCGATAAGGTGCTGTGGAAATTGGTTCGCGAATTTCGTTAAACATAACCTTAAAAATGAGGTAAGTTTAAAAATTATCTTTTTACTTTAATTTCTCCAGTGGACTACTTAAGAAATTTAACACACATTAGAACTTTTACCCCATGAACAGGATTTTTGCCCCATAGACATCGGACTTTTACCCCAGCCCATGGGGCAAAAGTCCTATTTTACAAAAAAAATTAAACTTAAGAAATAATAAATGTATATATTTTTTTTTACTGTGACCTATAGAATAAAGTAGTAATATAAATTAACTACAAACACATAAAAAAAAAATTAAATTTTTACAAAATGGCGGACATTTCGTCATTTATTCGTTAGGTGCGGGCTTCCCGGTCTACGCTAATGTATATTATAAAAATAGGTTAGCTCTAAAATCAGCCTATATATTGTAAATTTTTTTTGAGGGTGCTAATTTAGATTTCGGGGGTGCTTAGCACCCCCAAGCACCCCCCTAACTACGCCTATGAAAACACTGCAGTTTGTATGGGTTTGAAAACTATTCACTTAAAAAAAAATTCTATGCCCGTCAGACTGTCTGGGCGCTAAAAGGTTTTATTTAAATGTGCATTTATAACTGATGGCACTAGTCACAGTAATTTTGTCGCCTTTGGCGGCCGGCCCTAAACCAACCACCTCGCCCACCATGATGTCTCTCAAGTCATTTTTTGATGTACCGGGTGGTCAACTAAGAATGGCCGCCGGCTATATCTCAGAAACTACTAAACATAGAAACTTGGGGGAAAAAAAAATATTATTAAAGCGGTCATGAGAAAATTCTGGAAATTACTTTCAAGTTCCTCATTTCGCCACAAGGGGGCACAATTGAAAATTATTTTTTTTTTAATTTTAAATTTCTCTGAAAATTCTCATATTAAGAGCAGTAACCCCCTTTACCACAATGAAAATTGCCGAAGGTTTTGCTGGTCAAACGAAAAGAAAAAATAAAAATTGGTATTTAGAAAATAAATTCTACTTCAAATACCCCATCCAGAAAAGTAAATGACGATCGAAAATATTCCCAAATTTTTTTTTTATTTTTAGTAATTTTGTAATATCTTAAACAATTCTTTATTGGTCAAAAGCAAAATGACTTTCCCGGGTGTAGAATGTTGTACCAAACAATTTTTCTTAAAGCCATTTTTCAATATCGGCCTTACTTTTTTCTCAAAAACGTTCGGCGCGTAAATACACTTTACACGCTTAAATTCACTTTACGCGCCCAACGTTTTTGAGAAAAAAGTAAGGCCGATATTGAAAAATGGCTTTAAGAAAAATTGTTTGGTACAACATTCTACACCCGGGAAAGTCATTTTGCTTTTGACCAATAAAGAATTGTTTAAGATATTACAAAATTACTAAAAATAAAAAAAATTTCTAAAAAAATTTTGGGAATATTTTCGATCGTCATTTACTTTTCTGGATGGGGTATTTGAAGTAGAATTTATTTTCTAAATACCAATTTTTATTTTTTCTTTTCGTTTGACCAGCAAAACGTTCGGCAATTTTCATTGTGGTAAAAGGGGTTACTTCCTCTTAAGGTATAACTCTGATTACATCATTGGAAAGCTTAGACAATTCTGCATCATTTTGGTTTAAGGCTCGTTGGCGTACCGATGTTGGTAAGAGTGGGGGAAGCTATTGAAAGTGTAAACATTAAAATCGCTGTAACTTCTAAACGACTTATCCGATTTTACTAAATTTAAGCTTGTTTGGAAAGGAAAGGTAAGTACCTTCAATCGTCGTATCCAATGATACACGATAGTTTCTAATAAAATTGCTAGAAGGCGCAATTTGTAATAATAACAGTTTTTTTGATTTTATCCCGAAATTTCAAATCATACCGTATCCTTATGACACCATAATCGGAAAGTAGATGAAATTTACAAGAAAATATGTAAAAACCGCAGTTTGATAGCTTTGTTCGTTTCAGAGTTATTGCCAAAACAATAATTTTTAATAGAAATTGCGCCCTCTAGCAATTTTATTAGAAACGATTGTGTACCATTGGATATGCCAATTAAAGGTACTTACCTTTCTCTTCCAAACAAGCTTAAATTTAGTAAAATCGGATAAGTCGTTTAGAAGTTACAGAGGCGAAATGAGGAACTTGAAAGTAATTTCCAGAATTTTCTCATGACCGCTTTAATAATTTTTTTTTTCCCAAGTTTCTATGTTTAGTAGTTTCTGAGATATAAACGGCGGCCATTCTTAGTTGACCACCCGGTACACAAACCACAAAACGATTGCCAATCAATATTCAAGAATCATTGATTCCTGTTAGTACGCAAGGGGGCGTCCTCGTTAAGGGCTGAGGAGGGGGGGGGGGGGAATTCACTTAAAAATTTAATTTAATAATTTCTATTATCAGAATAATGCACCATATATATATAGAATGGTTAAAAATAAATGCAAGCTGCTTTGTACAATCTTGCGGATAATAATAAATTTATTTTAAAAGCTCTCGAGTAGTCCCAATAAGACATTAAGTAGTATTATTGTCTGATAAAAATAAATTTTAGGTTCGTAGCTCGGATCCACTATCATCGCCATCAGCCATAATAAAATAGGTAAGTACACTGTTGTAAATAAAATACCGTGCGAGCAAAAATTATTTGCATCAAAGAGGGCTTGGATTAAAAAATGTAGGGCTTCGTTTACATCACAATGATATGGGGACGATATATCTAACCAAATCTAGGTTAAAATTTTGTCAAATTCATATTATGACCAGAGATTATGACATGATATGCCAAACTAATGAGTCATAAAATAAGTAGACAAATACAAATTTATTTTTGTTGTTTACAAAATTAACAAAGTAAGAACATACACAAAGCAAAAGAAAAATAATTACATAAATTGCTGAAATTGGCCACCGCCATGCTCCAAGCATAAATTCACACGTCTCTTCATATGTTCGAAAGTGTTGACCAGCATCTCTGGAGAAATGTTACCACATTCTTGGATAATCCTTTCTTGTAATTGTTCTAAATTTGCAACTGGTGTTTTAGAAATAGTGTTCTTTAAATGAGGAAAAAGGAAGTAATCCATAACCGTCATGGGCGTCGTTTGGGAGGGACAAGGTGGGGCATTTGCCCCCCCCCCCTCCCCCTGGAAGTTGACTTATTGACAATTATTTATGTTTTAACAAGTTAGCAGTAAAAGAAAGAAAGATCGTATTATTTTTGAAGTCTGGCGACAGCCTTAATTCTCTATTCCCGGTATAGAAATGTTATTGCTAACATTGCTGTTTGCAGTCTTGTTGATCAAATTAATACGTTACCAGTTTCAGTTACCAAATATACTTTCGTGGTCTAGTCGGTCAAATTCGCGGAAATTTTTTGCCGGTACTTTGACTAGTTTTCTTGTTTATTGAGGTTAAATATGGTTTGATTGAATCTATGAATTTATTATTTGGAGTTTTCCTTTATATTTTTGTTATTATTTTGGGGTAGTAAAGACTTATTTTAATAAAAATGAACAGTTTTAATGCCAAGAGGACTATGAATGTGGAATATTTGAGAACAATTTTAGCTCATTAAGCATTGAGCAAAAAATTGAAATTAAAATTGAGGGAAGACCTAAACTCGAAATTAACTTGATACATACCACAAAGTGTAAATCTAGGGACTTTATTGTTATTGATAAGTTTGCTGCAAATAAAAACAGAAGAATGAACTTTACTTTTAAACAATGTACCCACTAATGAAAAATAAATTGGCCTTTTTATTTTTTTTATCTTATTTTTTCATTTTCAATAAAATAACCAGGTAATCATAAATTTTTAAAATATTTACTAATAATTATTGACCAAATTTGGGCGTGGTCTTAAAAATTTTTCGCCTGCGACGCATTTCGCCTGCAGCGGGCTTTTAGTGCACCCCCAAGCCGCCACTGCCCCCCCTAAGAAACCGTTTAACTACGCCCATGATAACCGTTAAACAAGGTGATAGGTAATAGGTGGGAATTCAATGTCTGATCGAAAACTGATCAATCTGTCGTCGAAAAAATTGCGTAAGTAGTTAATAGTTTCGGCGGCTGTATGGGCGGTTGCACCGTCCTGTTGAAAATATCCAAAACGTAGTTCGTCGTCGAGTAATTGCACCACAAATGGTCATGGAAAGAAATAGGACCAACAATGCTTCCTCGGGAAACAGCTAACCAGACACCAATTTTTTGAGGGTGCAATGTGGACTCTACAAAAAAATCGGGATTTTCACTACTCCACATGCGTGAATTCTGAGAATTCACATAACCGGAGAGGTGGAACCAGGCTTCATCCGAAAAAAATGTCAGGTCTAATAAATCATTTCTTTCCAATAAATTTTGGGTAAACCATTGAGAGTAATTCCTGCGTCTTTCAAAATCTGCGGCTTGTATTTCTTGGAATAGGTACTTGCACTTTATAAGGAAATAAATTTAGCTGCTTCTTAAGAATAGTCTTGCATGTTCCATAAGATCTTCCCACTTCTTGGGACAGGCGTCTTATACAATTTGTGGGCGTATTTTGCATTATTTCACGAACGTTTGCAACAAGTTCTTCTTTTCTTACAAAGGGTCTTCCTGCTCCTTCTTTGTGTTGTATAGAACCTGTTTCCCTAAACACAGCCACGGTTCTCTTCAGGCAATGATAAAAATCCCCGGCAATAAAAGCAACGTTAGGAAAATGTTCGTGAAAATCGTCCATGCACAAACCCGGATTGTATTGCCACTCACAATTTACTCTAACCCCGTGTGAATTGTTCAAGAAATTGGAAAAATTAGCGATGAACCAAATTACTTGTAACGACTGTCAAAGATGACGGCTTAATTGATTGATTGTTAATTCAGGTAGTTACTGACACCCAACAGGTATTAAGCTTTACGGCTAAGAATTATGTCTTTAGATGCAAGGCCCTCTTTGATGCAAATAATTTTTGCTCGCACGGTACCTATTTCCTGAATATTGTTAGCGTTTAATGTAAGTACTCAATACACATACACTGTAAACAGAAATACAGCGTTATGACAACGAAACGGATCAGCGTTTTATATAGAATACCGCCCACTTAATCAAGAATCGCTTGGAAATATTGTATAGTTTTACATTCTTCAATCAATTCTAGACATTTGTCATTAATCATGCCCTATACACCTATCTTCAATGGTTTAGGAAATATTGACTTTCAAAACAAAACAAACAAACGACAAAGTATGAAAATAAACTATTCCATAACATGTTGAAAATGTCCTCCACCAACGGTTCTTCAGTATAGATAGATCAATCGTTCAAAAAATTCCTGTTGTAAGTACATTTTGTACTAGGTACTTGTGGAGAGATTTACTCGTCTAATGGACTCTATAAGCGTATCTCTCGGGTTGGGTTTAGTTAGATTTCTGAACTGAATATTTGACGTAGCCTCACATCGTTGTCGGTATAAAATATAACTGAAAAATGTTTAACGGCGGGCAAAGTTCTATGAAATTGAAAAAATCTCCAATGGGGATCGAACGAGTTGTCAATTATTGCGCCAAGAAGACCATCAAATTTTTTTAACCAACTTCGGACATATAGCTAACTTAAAACATTTTATGTTAGTTGCGTAACAATGTTGCAAGCAGCTAAACATCTTTTACTATGGCTCGTGCTGCGTCGAAAAAAAGTTCCATGACATTTTAAACGTCTATTAAACGAAATGTAACTTAGACGGTGAGTTATTTGGCACTATTTTTTTTTTATCGCATCTGTACTAAGAAGTTGTGAGAAGCACTTCTTTAGATTAATAATTTCTGTGTTTATATGTAGTTTGTTACTTTAAGAAATTTTATGGACATACATATATAATATTATGTAATAGCGGGTACCTTGGGCTTCGCTCGCACCATTCAGTGGTTACAAATTAGTTGTCGAGACAAAGCAGCAGGTACTATACATACTACCCAATAGAACATTTAATAGGGTAGGTACCCATATTATTTTTAAGAAGAAATTTCGTTGGTAACTTCTTACATTATTTCTTTCTGTTTCAATAAAAATGTCATTGATTTTCTGGCTTTACACTGAGGAGAATGATCTAATACAACAGTGTTGGTAGTAATCAGTTCCAGTAGCAGCACAGTCTTGTTGAATAATGAACTACTTTTAATTCAGCAATTTTGTTAAGAAATAAATTGTACCGTGCGAGCCAAAATTATTTGCATCAAAGAGGGCTTGGATTAAAAAAAAGTAGGGCTTGGTTTAGATCACAATGATATGGGGACGATATATCTAACCAAATCTAGGTTAAAAGTTTGTCACATTCATATTATGACATGATATGCTAAACTAATGAGTAATAAAATAAGTAGACAAATACAAATTTATTTTTGTTGTTTACAAAATTAACAAAGTAAGAATATACAGAAAGAAAAAGAAAAATAATTACATAAATTGCTGAAATTGGCCACCGCCATGCTCTAAGCAATATATAATAATTCACACGTCTCTTCATATTTTCGAAAGTGTTGACCAGCATCTCTGGAGAAATGTTACCACATTCTTGGATAATCCTTTCTTGTAATTGTTCTAAATTTGCAACTGGTATTTTAAAAATAGTGTTCTTTAACCATGAATGTTTTGTGCTGTTTCATAAAGCCCATTGTGTGAATTGTTCAAGAAATTGGAAAAATTAGCGATGAATCAAATTACTTGTAACGACTGTCAAAGATGACGGAATAACTGATTGATTGTTAATTCAGGTAGTTACTGACACCCAACAGGTATTAAGCTCTCTGGAGAAATGTTACCACATTCTTGGATAATCCTTTCTTGTAATCTTCTGTTCTTACAGATGGTCTTCCTGCTCCTTTTTTGTGTTGTATAGAACCTGTTTCCCTAAACACAGCCACGGTTCTTTTCAGGCAATGATAAAAATTTCCAGCAATAAAAGCAACGTTAGGAAAATGTTCGTGAAAATCGTCCATGCACAAACCCGGATTGTATTGCCACTGACAATTTACTTTAATCCCGTTTCGAAAATATGCTTCAACCATGAATGTTTTGTGCTGTTCCGTAAAGCCCATTGTGTGAATTGTTCAAGAAATTGGAAAAATTAGCGATGAATCAAACTACTTGTAACGACTGTCAAAGATGACGGAATAACTGATTGATTGTTAATTCGGGTAGTTACTGACACCCAACAGGTATTAGGCTCTACGGCTAAGCATTACGTCCTTAGATGCAAAGCCCTCTTTGATGCAAATAATTTTTGCCCGCACGGTACATTATTATATTCAAGAAACTTGTACACCAATTTTTAGACCTGCACCAGTTTTAATTTCTGAGATACAGAAGTTCCTATAAAAATTTTAATTCCCGTTTTTACCCCCTTAGGGGTAGATTTTGGAAAAATGCCTACATAAGGAAAAGACATTCTCAAAATTTCATGATGCTAGGATTAGGGGTGTTGATGAATCAGTCAGTAACTATACAATTTTATATAATAGTATTATAGTATATTTATAGTATAAGTATAGATATGTAAACAAATACAATAAACTCGCAAAGAGTATTCAGCAAGGTCTTCTGGCGACATCATCCACCAGAGGTGCTATAAACGATATTATGTAATATTAATTATTCGAAGAATGTAAGAGTGAAGCCGCGTTCCGTCAGCTGCGTAGCCCAAACATAACCGCATGGCCACACCGAGCTTATCAAATCCATTCAAAATGCATCCATCCATCGTGGAGTGAAGAGTGTGACGCATGAGTTCCTTTCATTTCCGAAAGAGGTTCGCTCGTAAACGCGTTTCGATGCACCTATAAACTTTTCGGTGTTTAATTTTAATTGTGTAGTGATTTTTCCTTCTGTTCAGGTATGAGTTTTTTTCTTAATAAAATTTTGAATTAAAAATTCAAATTGTAATAATAGTAGACCGGATGCACTAAATCATCAATTATTGAATTAAAAGGGCCATCATGCAATTTATGGATTTATGCCTGTTCTGCAGTAATTGTAAATATTTTTAAAAACTGGCTATATAATTATTATGTGTAAATAAAACATGTATGGAGAATTTGCAAAATTTGATGGAAAATTTCGAAATTCGAATTTGTATAATTAAATTTTCAAGGAACAAAGCTCGATCTAAATAATTTTAGGTAATAGGTCCTTTGCTACCCTTCAACTTTTTTATTAACATTTTTTACGAACCCTCCTATTTTTAATGCCGCATTAGCGGCATTAAACTAAAATTACCACCTTGAATACAGACTCTCCGCGGATAGGGTTTACAATAGCACGAATGCATGAAAAATTTCATTTTTCGGGAAAAAGTCATTTTTGATAAAAAGTTTTGCTTGTAAAAAAAATGCAATTCACGAAGAGAAAATTTTGATTTTTTATACATCGTTCGCAAAAACTTCAAAAACATGATTTTTCTTCAAGAGTAAACTACCTTTATTTTTCATTTTTGACCAAAATGCCAATTAGAAAACTTATTTAGAATGTACGTTTGTCATTTAAATCCGAGATTTAAAATAAATCTTCGATTTTTTAAGTTTTTTTAATTTTTAGAGATAAAAGAATTTTTTTTTGGATAGCAGCATGAGCGATCGAAATACATACCTACATTATCAATAAGAGAGGGGTATTAAAAAAATTCAAAAACTGATTTTTGGTGTTACCAGAAATATGTATTTTTAATTTCACAATTGAAATGATCCCGGAAATAACACAAAAAAATCTTAAAATAACAACAAATAATAATTTCATAATTTGCTATTCACTCCCCCTCCATATTCAACACATTTTTCCAGCTGTAAACGAATGTGGTCAAAACTTCTTCGAATTTCTTCAATGGAAATTGTTTGAACAGCTTCAACAATTCGCTGTTTTAGAAGCTGTACGTCGTTCTCAATTGGACGGGAGTACACTAATTGTTTGAGGCGCCCCCAAAGATAGGCATCTGAAATAGTTAAATCGGGACTTCTTGGGGGCCACAGAACCGGACCATTCCGACCAATCCATCTGTGGCATGTATTATTAAGCCATTCCCTGACTTCAATTGCAAAATGCGCAGGGCAATGGGCATCTATCTTGTTGAAAGTACATTTTGTTCCTAAATTGGAGAGGCAATTATTCTGATCATAGTTTTTTTTTAATAGGAAACTGAACCAGTTTGCTAAAATTTTCTTAATAATTTATGAAGTCCCATTTTTGAGACGTTAACGTTAAGGTATCTTTGATTACATTTATCTATCACAAAGTTGTAAGAACTTTCGCCCGCACTGTAACATTGAACTAAATAAACCCTTTGTTCTAAGGTCAACATTTTTAAAACACATCACATTCTATTTGACAACTTCAAATTTGCCCCATACGTAAAGCAAAGTAATAAGAAGGTAAAAAAAAATCTTGTTTTTACAAAAGATGGTAGGAATGCATTTAAAATTTTAAAATAAGATACACACCACCTATTAAGAAAATAGATTATAATAAAATTTTATATTAATATTTTTATTGAGCCACAAAATTTCCATTTACCTCTAAAAATAAAAAAAAACTAAAAAAATCCAAGATTTATTTTAAATCTCGGATTTAAATTACAAACGTTATTCTAAATAAGTTTTCTAATTGGCATTTTGGTCAAAAATGAAAAATAAAGGTAGTTTACTCTTGGAGAAAAATCATATTTTTGAAGTTTTTGCCAACCCTGTATAAAAAATTAAAATTTTCTCTTCGTAAATTGCATTTTTTTTACAAGCAAAACTTTTTATCAAGCATGACTTTTTCCCGGAAATGAAATTTTTCATCCAGTTGTGCTATTTAATCTCTATCCGCGGACAGTCTGTATGTACCGGGTGGTCAACTGAGAATGGCCGCCGGCTATATCTCAGAAACTACTAAACATAGAAACTTGGGAAAAAAAAATTATGATTAAAGCGATCATGAGAAAATTCTGGAAATTACTTTCAAGTTCCTCATTTCGCAGCAATGGGGCACAATTAAAAATCATTTTTTTTAATTTTAAATTTCTCCGAAAATCCCCATATTAAGGTATAACTCTGATTAAATCATTGGAAAGCTTAGACAATTCTGCATCATTTTGGTTTAAGGCTCGTTGACGTACCGACCTTAATAAGAGTGGGGGAAAGCTATTGAATGTGTAAACATTAAAATTGCTGTAACTTCTAAACGCCCTATCCGATTTTACTAAATTTAAGCTTGTTTGGAAGGGAAAGGTAAGTATATTTAATCGTCGTATCCAATGATACACGATAATTTCTAATAAAATTGCTAGAGGGCGCAATTTGTAATAATAACAGTTTTTTTGATTTTATCCCGAAAATTCAAATCATACGGTTTACTTATGACATCATAATCGGAAAGTAGATGAAATTTACAAGAAAAGACGTGAAAACTGCAGTTCGATATCTTTGTTCGTTTCAGAGTTATTGCCAAAACAATAATTTTTAATACAAATTGCGCCCTCTAGCAATTTTATTAGAGACTATTGTGTACCATTGGATATCACAATTAAAGGTAGTTACCTTTATCTTCCAAACAAGCGTAAATTTAGTAAAATCGGATGAGGCGTTTAGAAGTTACAGCTATTTTAATGTTTACACGTTCACTTGATAAGAGTGGGAGAAGCCTATTGAATGTGTAAACAAACTTCTAAACGACTTATCCGATTTTCCTAAATTTAACCTTGTTTGGAAGAAAAATATAGGTACCTTTAATTGTCATAGCCAATGGTACACAATCGTTTCTAATAAAATTGCTAGAGGGCGCAATTTGTATTAAAAATTATTGTTTTGGCAATAACTCTGAAACGAACAAAGATATCAAACTGCGGTTTTCACATATTTTCTTGTAAATTTTATCTACTTTCCGATTATGATGTCATAAATATACTGTATGATTTGAATTTTCGGGATAAAATCAAAAAAACTGTTATTATTACAAATTGCGCCCTCTAGCAATTTTATTAGAAACTATTGTGTATCATTGGATACGACGATTGAAGATACTTACCTTTCCCTTCCAAACAAGCTTAAATTTAGTAAAATCGGAAAAGTCGTTTAGAAGTTACAGCGATTTTAATGTTTACCTTTCAATAGCTTCCCCCACTCTTATCAAGATCGGTACGTCAACGAGCCTTAAACCAAAATGATGCAGAATTGTCTAAGCTTTCCAATGATGCAATCAGAGTTATACCTTAATATGGGAATTTTCAGAGAAATTTAAAATTTAAAAAAATAATTTTCAATTGTGCTCCCTTGCGGCGAAATGAGGAACTTGAAAGTAATTTCCAGAATTTTCTCATGTCCGCTTTAATAATAATTTTTTTTCCAAGTTTCTATGTCTAGTAGTTTCTGAGATATAGCCGGCGGCCATTCTTAGTTGACCCCCGGTACATACCTACATGGATTTGTTAAAAATATATTAGATATTAAGCTATGTGCACATTATGAATAACCTAAACAATAATGCTGAAATTTAATTAACAACCAATGAAGTTAATTTTTTTTTGTTACTCACCTTGTATAGGTATAGCAAATCTAAACTATCCCAGGTTTCGAGCAAGGTTAATAGGTACCTAATCCATATAAAAAATTTCGCCATTGCTTGTCAAGTGGTTTTTAAGCTTTCGAGCCAGCAGACAGACAGACACATAGATCAGTGAAAATGGGTAACACGTTTTTCGTGCTTTGTAAATTAAAAAAATATTTTTTTGAATTTCACATTTTTCTAATAGAATAAAATTCTGCGAACGATAACCGTTCATTTAAAAGTAAAGATCTTTATTCCTAAGAGCAACTTCTTCTAATGCAGGTCCGATTTGATTTTGTAAAAGTTCCAAAATATTTTCTTTTCCCAAATGTTGTTCCAAAAAAAAAGTCCTCTAATCCGATGTCATTATATAATATTTTAAAATTTATGCGAAAAAATTTAAAAGATGACTTTCGTGTAATTTTAATTGCTTAATAGTTTGGTAAGTAGTTTTACTCTTCTTGTCCCGGGACATGCAATAAAGTGGTTTTTATATTTTTTTCTCGAAAACATAGCAAGATATGAAAAAAAACTCAGGAGATAAAATCATTCTATTTGTAATTGCTTAATTCGAAAAAAATACATAATTTTAAGTGGCGCGCATTTTTTTGTCAAAAATATTAGTTGGACTGTCTTCCGGGAGGCCACTGGACTTAATAATTTTATTCTAATTGAGGCTAAATTATCCTCTTGTTATTACAAACAGAATTGCCAAATTTCAATAAAATCGAATAAAAGAGTATTGAGATATTTACGAACATCACATTTTTTTTTAAAAGTTTGACACCCTGTATCCTGTATCGTAAAAATTATGCATATTCGGACCCATGTTTATATGAACTTTTCTTCTTAAAATCACACCCTGTATATAAACTGCACTGATCTGATATGTCCTAAAATACTAAATATCATTCAAATATTTTTAAGATTTTATAAAAATTAGTTGGATTGACACACCTATAATAGAAAAGTTAATTTACATTGATACGTAGGTTGTGTATATCAACTTTATTTGAAAATCTAAATAATTTTTCAACTAAATATGTAAATGCTTGAAAAAGAACAACTTTGCACAACTTATTATTACAAAAGAATAAACTGATTACTAAAGTGGCTATCCAATATTATGCCTACTCAATAAAATCAAACCGGTTAAATAACCTAAATAATTATGGCTTATTAGCAATGAGATGGTTTCAGTTGTTTCAATTAATGAATTTTAAACAAAAGTGAAGTAGTACTGATGAAATTACTAATAATTCATTGGACTTTTTAAACAATAAATATACCATATCTTATTTTTCACTGAACTTTTGGTTGTAGCACTAGATATACTTATTGCCAGCTTGAGTCCTGTGGATTTCGATGCTACTCCTTTCGTAGCGCACCTGTCAGCTGCCTCGTTACCTTCAGGGTCCTCCCATTTGTCCCGGAATCCATGTTATGGTTTTTTTTTAAATTTAGGCTTATTTCCGATAGTACCTCGCTACAGCGAAGACAGATAATACCTTGATTATCTTATGTGTATACACTGTCGATTTATCAGCCATCTTGCATCTTGCACACATTTCAATGGCATGAACAGGCCTCAATCGCCTGGAATATGGTGGCAATACATTCCAGGTTGATCGTTAGTTGTCTTCCTTTGTCTTGGAGCCGTCTGTAAATAAATCAAACTCATCTGTAACTAGGTCATGACTATTAATGACCCATTTTTCTCTTCTTGGATGGGTGACAGTGTAGGGTGGTTTTTTGTCATGATGTCTGAAGGCGTTTCCAAAATGTTACAGGTCTTAGTGTTTTCCAGGATTTTGGTGCCATCTAGGATACGTGACTGCGGCATATTAATAGCTGCTTGGTCCTAATAGGACCTCCATAGAATTATTGCTTGGGATAGAAGTTGCTGGCCCTTATTCTACCAGACTACCGATATAATTTTCCCATTTTTTTCTCGTAATATTATTATAGGTACTGAAGTGTATAAGCAGTCTTAACCGCCATTTAGTACCTACCTTTTTAATGAATCCATCCACATAACTGTTCAATTTATAATGTTAATAAAAACGTCATTTCTAATAATTAATAATAAATTATTTCCTTTGTAAATTTCGTTTATAGTACTGCCAAATGGTCATGTGTATATTATGCTTGTAACGTTATGTTATGCATTTATTGATATTGGAAACTGCTCTGCCATATATTATTACAGTTTTTAAAGCATATTTTCTTGGCAGTTAACATATTAGAAAATGATAATTGGATTTTCCACGCGCTGGTGTCTTTAATATATTTTATGTAAATGGATTGTGCAAATATCACTATTAACAAATTTGAATGGCAATATTCAGTAATGACATAACAAAAGGAAATCTAAGTCAAGTGTACCTACCTACCTCTTCTTCGGTAGGTAGGGTCTACGTGCAAAAACCATGAATAGAAGTTAAGAACAAATAATGATTTTTAGAGAAACTTTTGAAGAAATATTTTTAATTTATTTTAATCTTAAACAAACGCAATACAAGAACGCTTATCGACTATTTTAAGTATGAATATAACAAACCTATCATTTTAAAGACAGAAATAAAGTATGACATTTGTAAAAGAGCCTAAGTCCATACGCATAAAACACACAAAAGGGTACAAGTGTTCCTATGTTCATAGTGTGTAAGTGCCATTATTAGTAGAATATTGGGATTCATGTTGCTGGTTCTCTATTAATTTTTTATAGAATATGGTTGATGGTAGCTTGGTATATACGGAATCATATCTTGCAGATTTTAAAGCAAATTTAACATAGCCTCAAGGTTAAAAAAAACACATGCAGGAAGCGGTGGCACTTAGACCCTTTTGAAGTTAAGGTCTTCATTTATTAACACATAACCAAGGTAAAAATAATTAGAATAAATTATACGGGAATCGTTCTTTTGTATCACATTTGTGGCTATTGTGGATTTCTTGCTTTTAGGGAAAATGCATCTATCAACTATCAAGGAGAGTATGGGGGGAGGGGGGGGGGGGTGTAGCGGGGGTAACCACCCCCAGGATGGTAAAAATCGAACTTCGGGTCCTAAATATTATATATTTATTATTAACCCCTCCAGACTCGAAATCTAGATACGTCACGGTCAACTATGCCAGAGAGATTCACCAGTCAATTTAAGTCGTTGAATACATTTTTTAATTTTTAAATTAAAATATCTGAGGAATCTGTCTATCTATATACAAGTCCTAGGGTACAATGATAAGGTTTACTGATTTTATGTGAGTGAATTTTATCATCGACTGAATATTTTATTGTTAAGTATTATTAGGATAACATACATACCTACATTTTGTATTTTATAACTTTTCAAAGGACAGAAATTTTGTAGCTTAATCATAATCATAAAATAGTTTTAGATATAAACTTTTAAATATTTAGTATTAATGAGGAAACGATTAAGATAAAGAAAAAATAAAACGATAATTAAGCGAAATTAAAAACTATATAAGGGTACTGACTAGGCATGGCAATTCCGGGATCCCGGAATACCAGGATAGATACCATTTTAACCATACATTTCCGATCGCGGGACATATTTATACTAATAAAAAATAATAGTATACTTTGAAAACGAATAGGTAATCGGACAATCTGGTACTTGAGAAACAGAGTTTAACGATAGGTCTCAATATTTTTAAATTGAATTATTTTACAAGTGGTGATGAAATTTTAATTTATTCAGTATATTAAAAAGTTTCTTCAGCCTATATTTCTACAGTGACTTGTAACACTGGTCCTGCTGCATACTCCTTTCTCAGATAATTTTACCGGTACTTACAACAGCTTTGGTCAACGATTGCATGAATTTTGCAGCAACAACTAACAGGGGGAAGTGCAATTAGTTTACACGTTTGAAAGTCAAAACATATCACAATAATGTGTTACAATATAAAAAAAACATTAATAATTATAACAAATAGCACAATAAAATTAATAATTGGGACATAAAAACGAAAAGAAACAATTCGTCGTGAAAAGTATGGAATGGTTTCCTTTTTATAAGCGATATTTTAATTATGTTTTATTATTATTATATTATATTTTTTGCCCATACACGGTTTAAGTTTTGAATGTGCTCTACCTCGTACATTAGACCAGGGCTGAAGCCTTTGGGGGGGGGGGGGGGGGGGAGTTTTTAAGGGTAGAAAACGATTTATCTCGATTTCCGGCAAAACTACAAGTCCTATGGAAAAACGTCAAGTGGCAAAGTTGTAGGTAATAAAAAGATTTACAACTTTTGTATTTACACTTTTTTCACATAACCTCAAAATTTATGTGAAAAATTCAAATAACCAAGTTTTTGGTTTTTTATTTCTATCTTTTACAAAACATTTTTTTTATACACGAAATTTGGTGAAAACTTTCCTTTTTATGTCGCAAAGACACTGTAATTTTTTTGATTTAAAATATTTATTTTTTAACCTTGTTTTGACTTAATATCGAAAAAGCAACCTAATTTTCAATCGAAAATTCTCACGTCAAAATATCTGTTTTTTTAAAAAAGTCGGTGGGCTTTTTGTTCGTTGAAATATCTACTTTCTGATGGTGTAAAAAAATATATACATTACTATGGTAAATGTTCTTAATTCAATTCAATTCCCCTTTAAATCCTTCCTTTAATTATATTTAGATAAACTATTTACGCATGTTTTTTGCGATCTTTATGTTTTAGGGATTTGTATTTTTTTTTGCTTATCAATGTAACATGGAATCTTACGTTTTTCGAGTAATTAAAGTATAAATTTTAATAAATCGCTCAAAATTGTACATAAAGAAAATTTCTTATTCGAGTTTTTTTGCATTTTTTGAGAACATTTACCATAGTAATGTATATTTTTTTTTAAACCATCTGAAAGTAGAGATTTCAACGGACAAAATGCCCACCGACTTTTTTAAAAAAGCAGATATTTTGACGTGAGAATTTTCGATTGAAAATTAGGTTGCTTTTTCGATATTAAGTCAAAATAAGGTTAAAAAATAAATATTTTAAATCAAAAAAATTACAGTGTGTTTGCGACATAAAAAGGAAAGTTTTCACCAAATTTCGTGTATAAAAACATTTTTTGTAAAAGATAAAAATAAAAAACCAAAAACTTGGTTATTTGAATTTTTTACATAAATTTTGAGGTTATGTGAAAAAAGTGTAAATACAAAAGTTGTAAATCTTTTTATTACCTACAACTTTGCCATTTAACGTTTTTCCATAGGCCTTGTAGTTTTGCCGGAATTCGAGATAAATCGTTTTCTACCCTTAAAATTCCCCCCCCCCCCTTCCCGACCTCGGATCGCCCGTAATTTATTTTTCCTTTCATTTTTGTTATATTCCCTTCCTTTTCCAATGGGTTTCATCCTACTATTATTTTTTTTGGTTTCAAAAATTATCGACCATGGTCTACATCTGTAATTTTGAGAATTGTTTTTGAACAAAATTGAATATTATTATTACTTACTATTTTTCATTTAAAATTACGGTAACATCTATATTTGAAGGAAACATGTATGTTTGCATGTAACACTCTAAATCCTACTTAGAATTTCCATATTGATTTGTAATACAAATTTAAAATTCAGAGTATGTTTTTTACAGCTTCTTCGATATAATTGAACGTTGGGAAATCCCGTGTTTTACTTTCATGTCTGTTTTAAGTTTTAATGTATTTATTGTTAGTCATTAGTCACTACTCATAACATTACCGAATATCCATACTTATGCACATATGGTAGAAAACGCATTAATGATATGTACATTTTTTTATGACTAAATTAATATAGTATAATATTGGAGAGAAATGTAAAAATATAAAATGAATTTAAATGAAATGAATAAATATTCTCTATTGTTACCTCTCAATTGTAAGTGTTTACCTGTAACTTTTACTGTATTGAGTCTGGTATTTTCAAATTTTACTAATTCTAGCTTTTATACCTAACACCCACAGTTAACGATATAGGGGCATTTTAAAAATGACATTTTTTGCACTTTGACAGGCTAAACTTATTTATGGTCAACGGGAGAGAAGCCGCTAGAACAATTATTTTAAATTTCTGAAGTTAAGCTTTTAATAAGCTGGAAGAACTTCTGTTTGTAATAGGATTTGTATTTCGATTTTTAATTAAATGGAAAATTTCGTATACATCCACGTTTAGATTGTGCAAACTTTTTCTGTACCTAATGTTTATATTTTTAATTTATTTTAAGATTTTACTACCAATGAATCGGTCTAGTTTTAAAACTACAGAAAAAACACGAGGTCAAGTGCTAATTTATAAATCATACACGATTTTCTTTAATATTTTTTCTTTCACTTATTTTTCTTAGATATAGCCCATAAATTCACAATTTTAACGGACTTCTTGGAAAATAAATAAAGAATTTTTATATTTTTTTAATCTCTTCGATGAAAACTATTTCCACATTTAACACAGTCGCACATACAGAAAGAGAACGCAGGGAGCCCGAGCCTTTTCAAAACCAGGAGGTTAAGCAATTTGCCTAATATTTTTCTAAAAATTTTCGCAATCATCCAATATTTTTTATTATATCAGCTGATAAGAAAAAGTCTGTAAGCACAGAGTTAATTGAAGTTATTTTTTGAAACCATCTGTATCTAGATATAACTTACTTATAGGTATAGGCGTATAACACGAATAAACGGCGTATATTGTTTCACTTAGCATTTTAACTATAAAAGGAGAGTATGGTATTTGCAGAATTATACCGTTTACTCTTAATGCCAAAAATAAACTACCTGATTAAACCCTATTGTATACGCCTCAACCTCTTCAAAGGGGATTAAATGGAATCAGGGTCGGCTTGAAAATGTACCTACACCACATGATTTATTTTTATAATTTAAAATAAATAGATAGGTATTTTTAGATTTGGGTAGGTACCTACCTATAATAAATGTAAAATAATGATAACGATTAATTATAATTGAAAATAATATAATTTAAAAGTATAACTATTAGGAGGTACAATAAAAATTAATTAAATTCTAAAAAACTATGGATAATTTATTCAAAATTTAACTCTGTATCACTATCACTATCTTCATCTAAGCCGAAACTTATAATTAAGGGTTGAACATTTGTAATCATACAATTGTAAGAATTTTCCACCTTAAGTACATGCTGTACACAGTTTTCCAGCTGCCTGCAGAAATTTTTCTTACTTCGTTTTTAATTAATTCTACTACAGATGCATTTAATGTAGGAGAAATATTATTTCTCCTAATATTGGATTTTAATTGGTGCCATATTAGCTCAATATGATTGAATATACAATAGTATGGAGGAAGACGCAACACTGTATGTCCATTTTCTGTTGCAAGTTTGTCACACTCGTATTCCTTATTTATTTTAAAAGCTTTTAATACTTCTAGCAGTTCTCGTTTTTTGTAAGTTTCTTCAAAATATAAATCATTTTCAATCATAAAATTTTGAATTTCTGCTTTTGTATTATTAGAATTGGGAATGATTTTTGCTTGCCGACTATGATAACTAGCATTGTCCATTACAATGACGCTATTTTCAGGTATATTTTTAAGGAGTTTATGTTTAAACCAATCTTCAAAAGTTGTGCGTCGGTATCTTGATGGTAATCTTAAGAAGAATCTGCTATGTTTTTAGCTGAAAGCAACAGACAATTTGAAACAAACCCGTTCTCTGAACCAGCATGTTATATTGTGATTTTTTTGCCTTTATTTAATGGTGCCTTATTGGTTTGACATTTTTTGGAGGAATCATCCCAACCTTTTCTTGGAGTGTCATGGGTATCGAACCATGTTTCGTCAAGGTAAATAATTGGACGATTTTCTTCTCTAAATTGTTCAACAGCTGTTAAATATTTAAGTCTCCATTCCCGTAAACGTTGAGATTCCATTAATGTTTGTCTTTTATTAATGCTTCGGTATTTAAAACCCATTTTACGCAATATTTTCCTAAGGCTTGAAAGGCAACAAGAGATATTTGTTTCATCTTTAATCAGCCGCTCTTTGAGGGAAATCAAAGTGGGTACAGTTTTTGCCTCATACATTTGGTAAATCTTTCTTCTGAATAAACCCATGTCATTTTGGCCAATGCTTCTAAATGTGCCAGAATCACTCCGATTTTTTCTAGGATTAACAGGTTTAAGTACTATGTCTCTTACCGAAGATAAAGGAGTTTTTGTCAAAGTAGACGTCTCTGCTAAAGCATCCATCGAATTAAAATTTCTACTCAACAAAGATTGATACACATTTTTAATCATTAGTTTGGCATCGATAGATAAATGCTTTCTTTTAAAAATTACACTTGAAGATGCCCCCCTATCAGCACAATTCCAAGGACGCCACATTCTACCACTAATAAGCCTAACTAAAAATTACTCGCCGGAAAACCATGCACTAAAGACTAAACTTATTAAAAATCAGTTTGTATTTATATATGAATCAGGCATAGGTATAAATTGAATTTGTACCTGGTCCGGCTCTGCTCGAAAAGGTTTTAAAATTTGGGATTTCATTATTTATTTTATGGTCAAAGGGATAATGAGGGTTTATTGCAGTCAAAAGATCAACGGTATAATTCTACAAATACTTTAACACATATTTTTCAAATGTTGATTATGATGGCAAAAAATATTTATACGAGTAAATCATTTTTCGCTTACACCCCAGCATACCCACCGCGCGCGGGGGGGGGGGGGAGATCGACTTGCCTCTCCATCAGTCGAAACTCTAAAGCCAGTCAGCCACTTTTTCTTTTCATATTTCATAAATAATGCTGACGGCAATGTTTAGGCTCTTGAGCTCCCCTCCCCTCTCCTACGGGTTCCTGGAGACGCCCCTAATTTAAAAGCATGATTTATTTTATAAAATGTTTAATAATAGTTTATTCAATATTTCGATAATAATGAGCACTTTCTGCAAACCTAGTTTTCTTATTGTTTACTTTATAATAATTGGTTTAACATTTGTTAGGTGTTATAAATGCATTATAGGTATTTTAAAATAGATAAACTGCACAGTGTTTTGCCCATATTTTTCATAAATCGTTGTTAAACTCGTCCAAACTACTTGTTTATATTGTTTTAAATGGATTAAATAATAATTTTCATTTGTTTATTTTCACTTTAAAATCTTAACACATATGTTTTACAATTGCAACGTGATTGGCACGTCAGAGATACTTCCGCATTTATTTAATATTAGATAAGCCTTTTAGGTTACTCATAAACATAAGGTTTATATCAACCGGATCTTAAATATGATAATGTGAAGTACTTGACTTCAACTACTGAATTTCTTAAAATCCAAAAACAAACAACAAGCTTACTAATTTCACTAATTGCAAACTTAAAATACATAACACCGGGCTATATCCAAAGACACTGGTTTCTTTTTTATCCTTTCCTTTTTATGTATCTTCTAATTCCTTTTACACAATCTTCTTACTTCTTTTTAGTTGCAATAAGAATAATATGGTCGTTACATGTTATTTCTTCATTTGAAATTATCTTATATAATCTTCTGGTTATTTCCCCTTGCATAGAATAAACCATTCATAAAGGGGATTTTTTTACGGATTTGGTTCCAAATTGGGAGATTAAGGTATCTTATTAGCTTACTGCTTCTTATTCCATTCCCAAAAAGGATAGTGACCGTCAGGGGAAACTCTACTACTTGACAGGAATTTGACAAATCTCACCTCAGTATAGTTAAATGAATATGGTTTTTGTTTTGTCCTTTCTTTATTAGATCTACTTACTTCATACATGTTTACCATTATATCATCGGCTGAAAATAAATAAATAAAATGAACACAACTTTTTATAATGAGCAAGAGATATTATACTACATACTTAGTTATGTTTTTTACACCTAAATATTTTATTTAAGGGCACACTTCTCAAGGTAAATCATGTATAAAAGACCTAGAAATGGCTTGAATGCAGGGGTAACTTCCGGAACCTTGCAGTTATAAAAAAAATAATAATTTAATTTCCAACTTTGGAAGGGCTGTTTAGGGAGGCATTGCCGAATAGTACGCCGATGTTTTTTTTAAGTAAATACACAGAAACTTTAAAAATAGCAGTTTTTTGAAACCACTAAAATTGCCACAATTTACCTTAAAATCCTTGAAAGTAAACACGTCGATTCCCAGAACTGAAGTAAAAACAACAATTTTTACTGGTAACACGATATTTTCTAGTCTATCTAGATGTGATCCCTACTAACAATTCAAGAGAATATGTGTTTGGTTTAACAGGAAAGGTTCCGTAATTACATAAAACACTAAAGCATAAAAATTACTAATCTGATCGACACAGCACTGCAGTGCGCATGCGTCAACGGTTCGGCAACTCGAATTGACGATAGAAAATGGCGTCGTTAATCCCACCTTAAACCGAATTTATAAGGTTAATTATGAGCAAAAACGAATTTAAATAAATATAAAAATTTAAAAGATAAAAATGTAGTATTAAAATGTAATGTATTTTTCAAAAACTAAATTTAAACGTCTTTGTTTTGAATAAAGTTCGTTCTTAATCCAAAAAAGCAGAAGAAAGGAATGTACTACATTTATGCGGGAAACCTAAACAGTGAAAGCGTAATAATAATTTTTAAAACCTTAATCACAGTTGGCGTAGCCCAGATCATAGAAATTTCTCCTGCCTGCTGATGAGTTCAATAAATGATTTTTTGTGTGTATACAGTGTGACCAGTAAAGTCCGTATCATATGCGATTTTTTTTTATTAATAGCTTTATTCGAAATTTGACTTTGGCATCAAGTTCTGCTTCGATCGAGATGAAAATTAAGCAAAAAAAATAGTAGTCACGTGATTCGCATTATCTGTCAAATTTTAATGTTTTTCAAAAAATTATTCAAAAGTGGGGTTATTTCTGAAAATATCTAGAAAAGTTATAAGAAAACCTTTTTTTTAAATACAGTTTCTAGCCCACATGCAAAATTTCAGCTGCATAAAATAATTTTGATTTTTTACCCACCACTAAAATTTATTTTCCACTTAATGAACACTTTACTGATAACACTGTGTACTTTTTTGTCTTAATATTAAGGTGTATTACTTTCAGACACTAACTACGTTTCCAAAAATACTTATTTTATGAAGTTACCTTATACAGGGTCAAAAACAAATAAACTTAGCATCACATGCGACCAAATTTTTATAGCCCAATTTTGATTTTGTACAAAAACACACATTTCATTTAATATGGCGCTACTTTAAAGAAAATGTATCGGATATAAAGCATTGTCAAAACTAAGAAGTTTTATGTAGGTTGCGTCGAGTCTTATTTTGCAAAAGTGGTGCAGTTTACAAAATATGGGTAAAAAATCAAAATTATCTTATGCAGCTAAAATTTTGCACGTGGGCTAGAAACTGCATTTAAAAAAAACTTTTTCCAATAACTTTTTTCGATACTTTCAGAAATAACCCTACTTTTGAATTATTTTTTGGAAAAAATTAAAATTTGACAGATAATGCGATTTACGTGACTACTATTTTTTTTGCTTAACTTCATCTCGATCGAAGCAGAACTTGATGCCAAAGTTAAATTTTGAATAAAGTTATTAATAAAAAAAAATCCCATATGATGCAGACTTTACTGGTCACACTGTACAGGGTAATGCGAAAAAAATGTAACATAATAATACGTAACTCAAATTTTTTCCAACGACAAATTGACATTAACTTACTGTCGTTTTGTCGAGACAGTACATCTCTGTAACAATGAGTAGCCATAGCCAACTCCGAAGCAAAAAAGCCCAAAAATATTTCGTAACGACTAAATTTTATCCAAAAGTCGGCCAAATACAAATCTTTGGAGTACAATTACCTACATTTTAACGTTAAACAAGTTGGATTTATAAATTAATTAAAGCAGAAAAAGAAATATGGACAAATTAAAAAAAATTTCGTTTTTGCTTCGCTATCCAAAGACGGGTATTTGGCTGCTTTTTGGAAAAAAACGAAATATTGATAAAAAAATTAAATGGCCAATGAGCCACTAGTGTTCGCTCTTAAGCTGATGCTAAACAAATGACAATAATCGATTATAAGTAAAGTAAGATATGCAAAAACAAACGGTTAGACATCCAAGAAAAAGTAATTAAATTCATTACATTTAAAAAATAGAAGAAATTTAATTTGTTTGTTTCTGATCTCGTGCTGTTACATGATTATAAATAAACAACCGCATATAAGAGATTCTTTAAAGATTTTTAACCCGTTTTATGTATTACTTCGACCACTTGTGCTTTCTTTGATTTCACTCGAACGAAACCGAAAGTAAATGACTATTCGTGCAAAATGTTTGCAAACTTGATGGTCAAAGACCGAAGATACGCTACTATAAACAACCAATTAATTTATTCTTTATTCTTTGTGTTTCTGTCGATTGGGTACTTTTGTAATAATAGAAAACTGTTAAATTGTTATTTTCTGGCATGGTTAGGTAAATAAATTATTAAAAAAAGATGCCGACAAAAACAAAAACTAAATTATATATTATCGTCTACAATCCCCCGCAATATTATATTCAGCTTCACTATCTTTCTAAGCTGGAAAGCTCATGGCCATTGACTAACGGAACCAAGCAAGATTTACTCTTGTTCTTGTTAGATACATGCCAAAAACGTAATGAATAAAAATACTTCCACTACGATATCGCGGTACGAAAATGCTTTTTTCTGACAGAGGTAAACACTCATGAGGTGGTACATATTTGGGGGAGGGGTGACCTATCTCTAGATCTCTGGAAGGTGTAAAGAGGAAGCTATAGGCTACTCAGCACTTATGCTAGTGTTGTGTAGAAATAAAGGTAAAGGGGATGCTTTTAGCTCACTGGTCAAACTACAGATTCACTATCTTTCTAAGCTGGAAAGCTCATGGCCATTGATTAACGGAACCAAGCAAGATTTACTCTTGTTCTTGTTAGATACATGCCGAAAACGTAATGAATAAAAATACTTCCACTACGATATCGCGGTACGAAAATGCTTTTTTCTGACAGAGGTAAACACTCAGGAGGTGGTACATATTTGGGGGAGGGGTGACCTATCTCTAGATCTCTGGAAGGTGTAAAGAGGAAGCTAGGCTACTCCGCACTTATGCTAGTGTTGTGTAGAAATAAAGGTAAAGGGGATGCTTTTAGCTCACTGGTCAAACTACAGATTTAACAATTTGACTCTCTCATCATCCTGTTCACACCGTCCACATAAAGCTGTGTCGCTTAGCATCATATTAAAATAAAGTTTACGTAGCTGAAAATGCCCTGTCTGGATACCCATGGTTTACCGATTCATCCTGGACGTTGAGGGGGGGGGCCAAATTAATATTTCAAGGGGTCTAGTCCCCTCTCCCCTAGTTACGTCCTTGTACTGCTATCGACCAAAATCGTCCTGGTTTGCGTCAAAAACAATTTTGTTGAGCTGGATTACCCGTCGTATATTCCAGATTTGGCTGTCTGACTTACTTTTATTCAGAAGATTGCAAAGAATCCTAGGGGACACGTGTACCGTACATGTCACAATGTATACTGGTTTAAGGATTGAATGGCTCATCGTATGCGACACTTTCTTGTAATCGGCTTAAAGACTTGCAGATATTCATTAGTTTCGTTTTCAATACCGGTCCGAAAACCTGTTCGCTCAGATAGTTAGGTAATCGGTATATCATCTAGTTGTAACTTTTCTAATCAATTTTTGATTGCTTTAATGAAAAACTTGATGGGGTATAAGATATACCTAAGTGATAAGAGACCTAATTGTTTATTAGTGTGGAAGTTTTTAATTTCACCCAATCACAGTTTTAATAGTACCATCCGCTAAATGTTGTAGATTATGTTATAATTTCGTTCTTAAAATTACTGCAAGGTTCCACAAATAAGGAATAAAATCAAAATAATAATAACGTAGCAAGAGAAAGCTTTACACGGCAAATACCCCACTGCACTTCACAATCCACACATAGATAGAGAACTGTTACTGTCATTCTCCAAAATTGCCACACAGTACGGAAGTCCTTAAACAGTTCAGGTTAAGATGGATTTCTTCTCTATACTAAAAAAATACCAGCAATACGAACAAAAAGCTGTGAAAATAAGAATAATAACAATCATAGTAATAATACATAATAATAATAATAACAATATTAATAATAATAATAATAATAATAATAATAATAATAATCATAATAATAATAATAATAATAATAATAATAATAATAATAATAATAATAATAATAATAATAATAATAATAATAATAATAATAATAATAATAATAATAATAATAATAATAATAATAATAATAATAATAATAATAATAATAATAATTTATTTATTTATTTATAAGTATCAACAGCACTGGTGCCAATTACAGATACATCTTACAGCGTGAATATAACAAAAACAAAAGTAAAACAAAAGGAAGGCCTATAAGGCGAACAAGTATCAAAACCCCATAAAAATTGGTACTCAACTGAGCATCACAATATTACGTCTGCTAATTGGTCCTCAGTTTTCTCTCGACCAAATCCTTGAGCTGACCAAGACTAGTTGTATCTACCTCAATATCTGATGCATGCAAATTAAAAAAGTGATACATTTTGTAAATTGGAGAATTTTTGTAAAGGTTTGTTCGAGGATAGGTCAGATAACAAATATTTGAGGCTCGCGAGTTGACTCTATTGACAGCAAATGGTAGTTTCCTAGAATACCGGGGCAGTCATTTTACCTTTCAAAATTCTAAACAAAGTGCATAGCAAAATTTTGATTCTTCTTTTATTCAATGAAAGCCTGCCAAAAACACCCAAAAGGTATTCGTTATCGCACCCCTTTTGAGGATATATATATCGTATTTCCTATAATACATACATTTAACAAACTTTCTCTGCACTCTTTCAATGAGTGTAACCCACACGTTATACTGGGGGGAGCAAATTATGCTTCCGTACTCCAAAACAGGCAACACTAGGCTATCAAAAAGATGCCAACTAACGTCAACACTAAAGTCTTTTGTGTTTCTAACGATAAAACCTGCTATTTTTTGTGCACTATTAATTTTAGATATTATATGACTGGAGAACGACAGTGTTGGGCCAAAGACCACACCGAGGTCCGTATGTTGATTCACCCCCTGCAAATTAGTTCCATTTAAGGAATAGTCATAGGCAATAACGTTACGATTCAATGTAAAAGACATAAACGCACATTTACTTACATTTAAATTAAAGCTTTTTGAATCACACCAATCAGTTACACTGCGAAAATCATTCTGTAAAGTCTCACCGTCCTATACAGAATCAATCCGATAGAAGCATTTAAAATCATCTGCAAATAACAACCCTAGAGCAATCCTGACACCGCCAGCCATTTTATTTACAGCTGCTAAAAACAAAAGAGGTCCCAAGTTGGAACCCTGAGGAACTCCCGACGTATAATAATAATAATAATAATAATAATAATAATAATAATAATAATAATAATAATAATAATAATAATAATAATAATAATAATAATAATAATAATAATAATAATAATAATAATAATAATAATAATAATAATAATAATAATAATAATAATAATAATAATAATAATAATAATAATAATAATAATAATAATAATAATAATAATAATAATAATAATAATAATAATAATAATAATAATAATAATAATAATAATAATAATAATAATAATAATAATAATAAATAGGCATAACACGATGGCAAAAATTATTCATCAAGCGATATCATCACAGTACCAACTGCACCAGGACACACAACCATATTACAACTACTCCCCACAAACCATAATTGAGAATGAATATGCTAAGCTATATTGGGACCTTACTATACAAACAGATAAAACAGTAATCCACAATAGACCCGATATCACCCTTCAAGATAAAACTAAGAACATAACTTACCTTATAGATATCGCAGTACCATCCGATCAAAATGTAATTAAAAAATACACGGAAAAGAAAAGAAAATATCAGGAACTAGCTATAGAAATGGAAAGAGTCTGGAAACAAAAACAAGTATATATTCTTCCATTCATTATTTCAACAACAGGAATTACCCCGCACTCATTCAGTAAAAATCTAGCGCAGATAGGCCTAGGAGAAAATGTACACACCCAAGCACAAAAAGCTGTAATACACACATGTAATATAGTGAGATCGTTTCTAAACCAGAAATAGCCTTGATGGACTTGGTATCGAACCCGCCTATCAAGGAAAGAGGACCAGCCTAAGCTGCTGTGAATACAAGGAATAATAATAATAATAATAATAATAATAATAATAATAATAAAAATTAAAACCGATACCAATGGCGAGTATAAATAAGATTTGAAATACATTGTAAATACATTATTTCAATAATATTAACATTTAAGGCTTTTGCGAACTGTTTATTAAATATATTACAACTTTTCGACCTTCACTTAGATTTTATGAGTTTTAACTAGGTTCTCGGCATTCTTCCATTCTGCAATTTGGCAATGTTGCAAGACTGACGAAAAAACAGCAAAATTTAATTATCAAAAAAAAAATTGTAACAAAAATGCAGTAACATTATGGGCAGCAAGGTCAATAGGCGAATTCAGATAATCATTTCCAACATGCGAAGGTTTTCCGTTATTTTCGTAAATTTAAATACTCAAATATATACTATACATACAATGGAAGGCTAATGGCCTTTAAAGAGAAAATTTCCTAACCTTGACTGATATACGGTAATCCTGATTCAATGATATTTAATAATGATGATAGCTGCTAGGTAAGAAGCATACTTGTTAAAATAAAATTAGCAAGTAAATATGTTAATTATATTATTTGTTCCTATGGACCAAAGAAGCGGGCATTTCTTTTTATTTAAATTTTGGCTTTTGCTTTCAAGTTACTATACAATACTTGTCATACTTGTGCAGACACTTTTAAATCTGACAGCAAAATACGAAAACTAAAAAATGTAACAAAATCTTAAAGATCCTTTTTAAATTCAGTTAATAAAGTTGGTAAAAATTACACAACTTATAAAAAGAGGTATAACATTTTACAGGTAAGTATAATAGAAATTTATTTTACTTCCAATCTTCATTTTTACTTACAAAATGATCGTTTTAAGATAAGTAGTAGTAGTAGTAGTAGTAGTAGTAGTAACATGTTTTATTTAGAAAAAGCTACAATTAAATATTTTTTAATACATATTTTTTTTACACATTTTTATAGATTTATTTTTAAATTTTAAAACGCAACCTTCTTTTAACAAGAACAGACAGAAAAGTTAAACATTTTGCAAATTGTATCAAATATTACGTATCATTTTGTTTTTTAATTAAATGTAATTTTAAAGTCTTTTTAAACAGTTTTAATGATTTTTGAGATTTAATAGAATTTTCCAAATTATTATATTCTATCAAACCTTTATAAAAAATAGATTTTTAAGCTAATGTTTAGACACTCTATCCACATAAAAATGTTGATTAGTTCTTGTTTTATAATTATGATGATCATAATAAAAAGAACAAAGAATTTTTAAACAATCAGGCAATAAGTTATTTTTAATTTTATGTATAAAGATACATATTAAATAAAAAAATAAATTTCTAACATTCACCCAATCTAAATTTTTCAATATAAAATTAATTTTTGTTTGTTTGTCACAATTTAAAATAATCCGCATTGCCTTATTTTGTAAAATTTGTAATTTATCAAATATTTCCTCACTAGCACAATATTAAATGGAAGAACAATAAAGAAAATGTGGTAATATAATAGTATTAAATACAGTTTTTTAGAAAACAAACTTAAATTAGAACTGATTCTGTTAAAATAACCTACTTTTCCGGCAATCTTCGATATAATACTTTCAAAATAATTAAAAAATTTAAATTTTGAATCAATGATTATCCCTAAATATTTAAAACTGTTTACTAATTCCAATTTTTCACCATCAATTACAACATTCATATTTTGACAATTTAAATTATTACCCATAACTATACATTTAGTTTTTGACATATTTAATTTTAATTTTATATACTTTTAGCCAATTTAATAATATATTTATCTCAGAATTTAGAGTATTTAGACCATCAAAAATATTTAAAACATTAATGTAAATTAATCCATGTCATGTGTCATCAGCAAACATTTGTAACTTACACATTTTGAAAACTAAAGGCATATCGTCGATGTATAAAATAAATAATATTGGACCTAGTATACTTCCTTGAGGAACTCCTATATTATTTATTTTTTTATTTGAATATGTTTTTGATATTTTTGTTTTTGTGACCGGTTACTTAAATAATTTTTAAACCATTTATAAACGTTTCCGCGAATACCATACTGATACATTTTACTCAATAATCTAGCCCTGTCAATTGTTTCGAATGCCCGCTTAAAACCCAAAAATACAGCTATAACATTTTCCCCTTGATCAATGGTGCTCTTCCACGTCTCAATCACACATTGAATAGCTGTCTCTGTAGAGTACCCGTTTCGAAAACAAGCTTGAAAGGAAAATAAAATTTTGTTGGCATCAATGAATTCTAATAACTGTTCATATACGACTTCTAATAATTTCTCAACATCCCATAAAACATTTACTGGCCTCATCCCATCTTTTAGTGTTTTTTACTTTTGGCACTGGTGTAATGTAAGAACATTTTAATTCATCAGGCGTATTTCCATATTTTAAACAAGTAAGTAATTAATTTGTTTGGGTTTGTTAAAAAAATTAGAACAAGTTCCAGTTTCTTGACGTTAAACGTGAAAATAAATTGTAGGTCAACTTTTACAATTTCTTGACCAATGACTTGACCCGTGGAATACTGGCTTAAAATATGTGCACCACAACATTAGGCGTTTATAGTAACTCATTTTTAATTTTAAGGTCCGGACCTGTCTATTTTCACATTCGTTAAATGAGCATTTTCCAGTGCGCATGCATATTCCTGTATGGCTTTGTTTACATGCGCAAGGCTATAAATTTGCTACTTTCGTGATTATTGTTTGCTTATCTAAAGATATATGTCTATGCTACGGGCACCTATAGGTCGTAGGGCCTGGTTCTGTCGAACCCACGGAACTACGGCGCTTTTTCTGGCCATGTTTTTGTAACGTACTTATTGATTGCGACACGTGACGTCATGGAGACCAACAAAATGACGTCGTGCAGGGGTAACTTAATTAATAGAGAATATGTATACATAAAATCAGTAAAAGCTTAAAAATCGCATATTTATGTAAGTATGTCATATTTTACTTAACCTAGTCTAATAAACATTTAGACTTGCAATAACTGTTTAATTATACGAACCATTAATAATTTATGGTAACACTTGCTAGCCTCAAATGCGTTATGTATTATTTAACATTTGCACATACTTAATAATGACATTTTAAGAACGATTTCTTAGGTTATTTGTTATTCCAACCTTGGCAACCAATTTCAGTTGCATCATATACCAATGCTAATGGTTAACATACATATACACGCCAGTGTTATTAGGACAACGCCTGGTTAAATATCTGTAACACAATTTGTTGCTAAACTTGCTAGGTCATGTAAGTGTAACAGAAAACTAAAAATATAGGAAATTCAATTATTTCCCTGAATGCACGAATTTAGAAAACGCTGAAAGTCTAAGCTATTTCACGCAAGACTGCAAGACGCAAGTGTAACTTTTTGGTTCAACAGTCGTGTAGTCCGAAATTTAGCATTGTCTGACTTCTTCGTCTTCAGAGATTTCCAGAAGCAGGAGCGTAATTTTGCAGACGATAGCCAATTAAAAGACATTGGTTATTGATTGTAAATACAGCTCTTTGGATTCAAGCCTAAAGGACCTCACAAACGTGGCGTGTCGGATTTACGATTTCTGGGGGCCTACGCTACATAATTTTTGGGGCCCGTCGCCCCCAACCCCTGCTTTTTATTTTAATTTTTTTAATATAAAGGATTTTCTAATAAGAACGATATGATTTTGAAACGATATGGTAACCATGGTAATAAAGTTATACCTGTCACCAGTTGTCAGTTATTGTCAGTAAACTATAACAATTTATTATGGCTAAATACGCGCTTCAAGAACGTTTGGTTATTATCCAAAAATTTTACGAAAATAGACGATCTTTTGTGAACACTTATCGCGCACTTCGCGAAAACTTTGGTGTAAATAATCGTCCTCCTTTGCTTGCCATTCGTCGCATCGTTGAGAAATTTGAAAATAATTTTACTCTTCACGATGTAAAAACACCAAGAAGACATCGAAACGCAAGAACTGTTGAGAATATTGCTGCTGTAAGAGCTAGTGTTGCAGTGGATCCAAATTTATCAATTCCTCGTCGTGCTCAAGAGTTAAGGATTAAAAAAACGACAACTTGGCGTATTTTGAAAGAAGACTTGAATTTACACCCGTATAAGATTGTTTTGACCCAAGAACTTAAGCCACTGGACCATCGTCGGCGCAGAGAATTTTCAACTTGGAGTTTAGAACAACTTGAAAGGGATCCTAATTTTGCCAAAAGTATTATCTTTTCAGATGAAGCTCATTTTTGGTTAAGTGGATACATTAACAAGCAAAATTGCCGTTTTTAGTGTGAAAACAATCCACAACAGACTCATGAGAAGCCTTTGTATCCGCTAAAGGTAACTGTATGGTGTGGTTTATGGTATGGTGGCATCCTCGGACCATTTTTTTTCCAAAATGAGGCAGGAGATGCAGTTACAGTGAATGGTGAACGATATCGACAGATGTTAAGAAATTTTTTGTGGCCAAATTTAGATGCACTTGATTTGGAGGATATGTGGTTCCAGCAAGACGGTGCCACATGTCACACTGCTCATGAAACTATCGATATCGATATACCGCAAGAAAAGTTTGACGAAAGGATAATTTCAAGGAATGCTACTGTTCAGTGGCCTCCAAGAAGCTGTGATTTAACTCCTTTAGATTACTTCTTGTGGGGCTATTTGAAATCTAAGGTTTATGAAAACAGACCACAAACACTTGATGCATTAAGGTTGAACATTGAACCCTGCAATCGTCAGATCACGCCCGATTTATTGCATAAAGTCATCGAAAATTGGGTTCGTCGAATTCGCTCGTGTACACGAAGTCGCGGAGGACATTTAAACGATGTGTTATTCAAAACATAAATGTTATCGACTATACTTTAAGATAATATAAAACGTTCTGTTGTATCTAAAATTATTTTATTTTTATTTCATTTTGAAATCATATCGTTCTTATTCTTATTGGAAAACCCTTTATAACTATCCAATTTTTCCAATACAAAGGACAAAATAAAACAAATATTTTCATTTTAGAATTTATTGATAAATTAAAACAAAATAAAAAAATAATAAGTAAGTAGGAAAAATATATCTGAGATCAAAACCAAAACACTTTGGCTCGTACTCAAATAACTTAAAAGTAACACCAGGTACATTACCGTACATTCTACATAATAAGATACAAAATCACACAAATAAAAAAGGAACTATGTAGTATTAAAAATAAAGAAAATAAAATACAAACATTTTAGACAAACGAATAAAAACTCAAAAATAACCAGTGTTGGTAATATTAAAGTAAGAGTTTTCAAAACTACAAAAATATAAGGTAGGTACTAAAGGTACAACAGAAAAAAATTATAACAGTAAAAAAACTAGGTATTAAGGATATAAAATATGAACATATAGGCAGGGCCGTTTCTGAGTGGTGTGCCCCCGCCCAAGGGCGGCCAAAGTTATAGGGCGGCGAAAGCCGCCTGCAGTTTCACAGAAAAAAATGTTAGACTTAAAAAAAAATTCTAGGAGTTTTCATAAATATGAAGGGTCAAATAAGAATGGTAAATTCAGTTTTCAAAAAAAAATTATGCAGTAGCTGTCAAGAATGAGGCAGCCGCACTTTGTGTTAATTAGAGATTTCTTTTTAGTTTAGATAGATAAGTATCGGAAAAATAAAAATAATTCTCAACGGAGGTGGCCGCCCTGCAACCCACGTCAATTACATTTTGTCTTAGGTTTACTCAAAAAATTAAAACTAATTGATATTATTTGAATAATTATGTAGGTATAGTTAAATTCACATAAACTTTTAATGCCGTGACATTTCAGTTCTGTCATACTTGTCAAATACTGCAGCAACTCATAAAATATAAATTTCTAATGGCTAAATTTAATTAGTATAATTGTACTGCACACAAAGTATGTCTATCTTGTATTATTTCATACGATTAAAAAGAGATGGAAATAAAAAGAGTTGGCCGAACAATTATAGAAAAGAAAAAGAAAAAACACTGACCAATCTCAGCTGTATAAGAAATTTAGTAAGTTGGTGAAATCTAAAGTAACTAGACAATGACAAGTCTTGACATTTGGCATTAAAACTTTATGTGAATTTAACTATAGGTCTTATTAATTTGGTAGTAGAGTAGGTGGGGGCACAAATACTCACAGGGCAAAAGAACGCACCCAATTTAATTTTGCCGCCGATGTCCGGTTTCAAATGCTGTTACAAATAACTTTTCCGACGCCGAAAAAAAGTACCCAGACATTTTGATTACGAATTAAAAGATGACCCCATCGTCGAGGCCAAACAGAGTTTCAATGTCAATTTTTATTTTTCGATTTTGGATATTTTTTTTTTTTTTTTGCCAGGGAGGAAACCCTTTACGGGCACCGGTTACTTATTCTTTGGATTTTGCGATAGAATCAATTAAGGAGAGATTCGTTTCACTTAATAAGTGTAATGAAACTTTTGGGTTTTTGTCGAACTTCTATGAAGCTAATGCCATAAATGACGAGAAATTGTTAAAATCCTGCAAAGATCTCGATATAGCGCTTCAATAGCAAGGAAGTCCCACAAACAAAGATATTGATCGCTCAGAGCTCGACCAGGAAATTTTGTCGTTCCGAGAAATTTTTCCAATAAAACGTACAAAATAATAATTGTAGATACGCTAAAATTCATAGCTGAAAAAGATTTAATCTCATCATTTCCAAATCTTTGTGTTGCGCTGAGAATTTTATTACTCTGCCGGTTACTGTTGCATCTATCGAACGTAGTTTTTCAAAGTTAAAATTATTTAAAAATTACTTGCGGTCAATTATGTCCCAAGAAAGGATTAGTGGCTTGGCCCTCATCGCCATTGAAAGCCAAATTGCTGAGCCCCTCTGTAGGTAAGTATGAATAAAAGAAAAATATTAAAAATAGACACCTATTAAAGATTTATTTTTCTGACAATTGCTTTGCGCCATAATTTCAGGTAGGTAATTGTAAAATAGTAACTGATTTGATTTAAAGGGCAGCCAGTTCATATGTCGCAGAAGGGCGGCCAACAGGCCAGAAACGGCCCTGCATATAGGAAACAAACAAAAATCACAAAAACAAACTCTTTTTTTCTAATTTAAATATCGGCAAATTCCCTTGTCGCATCATCGTAATTGAAATTACCAGTAAAATCACTTTTAACTAAAAATATTCCCAAAAATTGCAATCTTTCTTCTCTCATAACAGTGTTTTATTTATTTTTATTATTGTTAATTGGGAAAAGGAACGCTCCGCTTCGCAACCAGTTACGGGTACCGCGTTAAAAATATCTTTAGGGCGGTGAATAAATTGGGAAATACATCTATCATTTCCTTACTATAGATGATGTTTAACATTGTTGAGCAACTCGTGTTTGTTTCAGGGTTAGATATTTTTAAATATTTTGAACTGCACGGCTTCGCTAATGAGTTGTTCTTCAAGATCTTCGTTGTAATATTCTATGAGTTTTTAAAACTCTTTGCATCAATATCGTCTTTTGAGATATCCTCTATATCAAATAAACAATTAAATTTAACTGTAATATCTTGATAGACAGAACTTCGGCGAAGTAAGTCGTTTATCAAAATATCAACAGCTTGTTGATAATCTCAACTCTAAATTTTACTTTTCCAATAAACATAGGCATCTCAGTTTCCTTATTATCCAGCAATATTTTTCTTTTGCGTTTACTGGATTCAGCAAATTCTTTTTCAATATCTTCACTTAGTTCTACAGCATTTGCTTCTAATTTATCGGTTTCTGATTCAGATTTTTTTCTGATGTTTTGTAAAAATTGTTTTAAAATATCCAATAAATGTTATCCTTCTTGTATACTCAAACCAGGCGATTGCAATTCGGTAGAATCCATATTAAAGTTCTCTAGAACTCCTTCCCAAATTAATGTTAACATAGCAAATTCTAATTTAATCATCTTTTTGTATAAGTTTTTGGTTTCGTTTCTGCAATAATTTTTTTCCGTTTTGTCCATGTAAATATCTTTTAAAAATTTTAAAATATCATCGTATCCAATTTTAAGTGATCTAACAGCTTCATTATGAGCACACCATCTTGATACACTTAAAGATTTAAGGGCGTATTGAAGTTTGGCGATAGTTGATACAATATTCCATCTATGGGGTGACGCGGAGAAAAAATATAAAGGGACTGGGTAATACCAAAATAATCAACGACTTCAACATTAATGCGAATTTAATAATAAAAATGGTAGGTGTGGTATAGGGTATGAAGTTTTTGTATGTAATTAACTTTTAGTGTCGTGAATAGTTTCCTGGTTTTTAATTTATGATAATTACACTGGCCGACAAAAAAAATTTTTTTGTTGTAACACAAAGCTAAATAGCATATTGTGGTAGAATGGACCTATCCAAATACGAAAATGAGAAAAAAAAAATTGTAACACGTAACGTTTTCTTGTTACATTTATAGTACCACATTTAATGTTACAATATTTAATATCTATTGAAATAATAATTTAAGAATTTTCTAACTGTGTATATCGACTATATTTAAATTTTTACACCTACTAAACATACCTTACATCTAAGAAAACACAAACATTAAAAATATTAACTGAACACACTAATTAAATTTTATTTTTTCCTTTTATGAGGGGTCATATCTTCTCTTTTCAAAAACCAACAGGAATCAGGAATCACCCATCATGGCTGGATCCCATCGTCCTTGATAGCGAATTTCCATTGTCCTGATATCCTGGTGGAACCTTTCACCCTGCTCGTCACTGACAGCTCCCAAATTTTCAGGAAAAAATGACAGATGGGAATGGAGGAAGTGAATTTTTAATGACATTCGGGCACCAAGTGATTTGTAGGAATCTAAAAGTTCATCAACTAACTGTTGATAGTTTGCATCCATATTGTTGCCCAAAAATCCCCTTACTATACAAACAAATGAGTTCCATGCTCTGAGTTCCTGCCTAGTAAGCTTCTCTGTAAAGTTGACATCGTCCAGCAATTTTCTGATTTGTGGCCCAATAAAAATGCCTTCCTTTAATTTGGCATCACTTAACTGGGGAAAGACTTGTCTTAGGTATTTGAATCCATCACCGTCTTTATTTATAGCTTTCACAAAGTTTTTCATCAGCCCAAGTTTAATGTGAAGAGGAGGCAGAAGGACTTTTTTGGGGTCTACAAGAGGTGCAAACTTAACATTCTGAGATCCCGGCTGAAATTCACTTCTTTGCGGCCAATCTTTTATTACATAATGCTGATCTACTGCACGACTGTCCCACAAACAAAGAAAACAGCAATATTTTGTAAATCCTCCCTAAAGTCCTACTAAAATTCCTACAGTTCAGGTAATTTTTTTGTTATAAAATGCATGCATTTTTAACCCCCCTAATTAAATTGACTACCAGCTAATGTCAAATGATCTTATTAAGCTATTGAAAAATGGTATGTATTGGGGCTTTCCCAATATTTTTTCTATTATTAGAAGGGTATTTCCATTTTAAAAATAAAGAGCTGACCTGTGTTAGAAAAATCTTGTCGGCCAGTGTTATTACTGGGGGTTAGATTTGAATTAATTTAATAACAGATTTTTTTATAAATTTGGAATTTGTAGTATATTCTTGAAATGTAAGGATTTTACAGTATAGGTAGCAGTAGCATACAGGGTGTCTCACGGTCGATGGTACCTTAGACGTTTCTGACGAACCAGTAAAGGAATCGTTCTGAAAATTTGGTCGCATACATTAACGGACATGCTCTACCAACCTAAAATATTTTTAACAATACAGTGTTGCCACTTCCACACAAAAATAATAGTAACTTCGATTTTTTAAATGCAACACCATATATTTTATTTTATTTTCGAAACCCCCATTACTTTCCTTACAATTTTTATTAACTTTACTCTATACTTATCTTTTACCGCTTCTAAGATATAAATTAATTTCCGTTTTTTTGTACGAAAACGTCACTTTTAAAAATGCTGATAATTTTAAACTCTAAAACACTGAAACCCTGAAATTTGGTAAATAGTTAACTAATACCATAGGGCTCTTTGCCCTAGTTTCAAATCTTAGTTGCAATATACAGGGTGGTTGAAAAATACACTTATTCTGGTAACTTGAAAAAGTTACCATAATTCCTTTTTTTCAAATGTAACATCCTGTATATTATTACGGATCTAAAAAGCTGCTAAAATTTCACTTAATTCTTGTATATCATACCTGTACCTAACTAACTAGTTTAACCATTTTTTTGACGTATTAAGCATAATTTGTAAAATTTTCTATACAATTCAATTTTATTCGGTTATTAGTTAGTTAGCCATGACAAAAACTGATGTTTACGTATGTTCCTATGGTTATCGTTTTGACATTTCATTAAGTTTAGATACAAGATAGAAATACACTTTAAAGTCATTGAAGAAACCTATACAAATGCAGTTCTTATGAATTTATTTATTTTATTTGGACAATGTGATAGAATTATCGCCAGGACATGTATAAAGTTTAACGAAATGTACTCTAATTTACCGCCAATGAATCTTAGAAAATTCATAAGGATCCAGGACAATTTTATTAAATGTTAACTAGGTAGTCAAATAATAAAAGACTACTAAAATTATAACTAATAAAATGCTATTTTAACAGATGTTCAAAAGGCTGGCCGTTTACATCCAAACACTTTAATATGCGGGTGTTGACTGCATGGATTTTAAGAAAAATTTAGTTTTAATGTTTTTTGCATGTTAGTTACATTTGAAAAAAAGGACTTATGGTAACTTTTTCAAGTTACTAGAATAAGTGTATTTTTCAACCACCCTGTATATTGCAACTAAGATTTGGGACGAGGGCAGAAAGCCCTATGGTATTAGTTAACTATTTACCAAATTTCAGGGTTTCAGTGTTTTAGAGTTCAAAATTATCAGCATTTTTTAAAGTGACGTTTTCGGACAAAAAAACTGAAATTAATTTATATCTTAGAAACGGTAAGAGATAAGTATAGAGTAGAGTTAATAAAAATTGTAAGGAAAGTAATGGGGGGTTCGAAAATAAAATAAAATATATGGTGTTGCATTTAAAAAATTGAAGTTACTCTTATTTTTGTGTGGAAGCGGCAACACTGTATTGTTAAAAATATTTTAGGTTGGTAGAGCATGTCCGTTTATGTACGCGACCAAATTTTGAGAACGATTTCTTTACTGGTTCGTCAGAAACGTCTAAGGTACCATCGACCGTGAGACACCTCGTATATGAGCCCATAGACTGCAGGTTTAAACTAGATAAAAAAGGTAAAAAAAAAACATCAATGATTTATCATTTCCGCTTATTTAAATAGAGATTTAAAAAAAACTTTTTACAATCGCCATTTTAAAATAGCTGTACAGAATCGCCCCAAAATTAATAAGCATACTGTACAAGATGTTTGCTTTCAAATGATGTATTACAAGCTGTATGTTTCCATTAAAAAAAAAGATCGATGTCGTCATGTCTTTGACAAATGTCTATAAAAAAAAACAAACGAATAACGTCTAAATGAGAGCATATAAAGCTAAATTGACGTGTCTGAACGTTTTTCCCAAAAGTTACATGTTAAGGCTATATTAATTTTATTCCGGACTTTTGGACAACCCTGTATATTAGAGCTCTGTGGTTGCTATTTAATAATTTTAATTGACAACATCATTTCAACTGACGGTAACTTCGTAGCGATCGACGCGCGCCAATTATAAAAATATAGGGTTATGTTATTTGGGTTTGTTGAAAGGTCAAAAAAAAATTAGCTAGTTATCTGGGACATCATAGACAATAAAACTTTCTTTATGATATTATTTATATTTTAATAAAATAATGCATTGGGATTTATTACCTGTTGAAAGAAATATCCATCCTCTGCGGCACTAAATTAACAAAATTAAATATTTTTCTGGAACATTATATGCTAAATACTGCAAGGTATTACAATAACTCATGCTTTCCACCCATATTTATCCAGTGCCTGGAAGTTAAACAAACACATTTCCAATATTAGCACACTTTCTGGCTTATTTTGAAATTTGTGACTGATTGTTAAAGAACAGCGATAAGTTTATTATACGATTGTATATTTAAGATGCCTTGCGGGTTATATTTTTGCTTTAACCAATGTATAAGGATATACAGGGTGTTCAATAATGCGCCAAAGAAAAATAATGGTTAGTCATATTTTTGCATCATAAATATAGTTTAAAAAAACTAAAAAACACGCTTTAGTTTAAAATAATTCTTGAAATTTTTAATATAGGCAGAAAATAATAATGAACGATCAACATTAGTATTATTGTGAAAAAAGCCTGTGGTGCTCGATATACGAAAAATATAGCACAAAGCGCTACACGCTTTTTTTTTCACTATAATAATCAGTGGCGCACCCAGGGGGGGGGGGGCAAGGGGGCCTTGGCCCCCCCCCAAAACCCCCAATGAAATGAAAAATTATGAATGTGGATAAGTATTTTAAAAAGTCAATTTTCTTAGATTTACCTCACGGGACTCGTTTGAGGGGGGCCAGGTGGGGCATTTGCCCCCCCCCCCCCTTCCCCTGGAAGTTGACTTATTGACAAAAGTTGACTTATTGAGGTTTAATATGGTTTGATTGAATGTATGAATTTATTATTTCGAGTTTTCCTTTATATTTTTGTTATTATTTTGGGGTAGTAAAGACTTATTTTAATAAAAATAAACAGTTTTAATGCCAAAACGACTATGAATGTTTGAGAAACAATTTTAGCTCATTAAGTATTGAGCAAAAAATTGAAATTAAAATAAGGGAAGACCTAAACTCTCGAAATTAACTTGATACATACCACAAAGTGTAAATCTAGGGACTTTATTGTTATTGATAAGTTTGCTGCAAATAAAAACAGATGAATGAACTTTACTTTTAAACAATGTACCCACTAATGAAAAATAAATTAGCCTTTTTATTTTTTATCTTATTTCATTTTCAATAGAATAAGAAGGTAATCATAAATTTTTAAAATATTTACTATAATAATTATTGACCAAATTTGGGCGTGGTCTTAACAAAATTTCGCCTGCGGCGCATTTCGCCTACAGAAGGCTTTTAGTACACCCCCAAGTTAACAAGTCACAAGCCGCCAATGCCCCTCCCCCCCTAAGAAACCGTTTAACGACTCTCATGACTAGGCTATTGCGATCTTCCCTGCAAGAGTACCTGTTAAAAAAGCTCCAAAGTTCTAGAAAAATGCGTAACTTAAAAGTTTATTAAAAAATTTGCTTCCAGCACTGGTTGGCGGGCCCCCCCTAACATAAAATCCTGGGTGCGCCGCTGATAATAATACTAATGTTTATCGTTCATTTTTATTTTCTGCCTATTATAAGAATTTCAAGAATTATTTTAAACTATATTTATTTTCCGCTTATTAGTTTGATTAATTATTAAAGCGTGTTTTTTTAGTTTTTTTAAACTATGTATATTTATTTTTCATTTTTTAGTTTAAGTTAGGTATTGTTAAGAAAAAGTTTTTTTTTTGAGTAGATTGAGCTAGATTAGTAGATTATTGTATTGTCAGCGGTTCGAACAAACCCGAACAAACGACAAAACTTTTCAAAATAAAAAAAAAATTGTCAAATTTTGACAGGAGAATTTTTTGCTTATTTTTCCCGAGGTCTCCGCATCGAATACTATACGACCCCATAATTTGTTTCGTCAAAATTGCTTCTTCGTTTTATACCTGACAGCTGTCAAAATTTGACACGAGAATTTTTTGCGTGTAGATTATTATATTGTCATCGGTTCTTGATAAGTCTACAAAATTTAAATTAAATCTGACCGTTTAAAGTGGGTCAAAATCGGGTTCAAAGAAGTCGGTTACAAACATACATACAAACAAACATACAGGTGAAGCTAATAAAAGCGTGCTAAAGCTAAAAAAGAGCTAATAAATCCGTATTAATTACAGAAATACTGTTCACACCGTCATCGGACAAGACAAAGAAACACAGATAAAAAGTAAATTTCCATAAAATATATATTTTGCTTTTGCAGAGTTGGTAAAATAGGAAGTCTGTTTAAAACTATTTTATTGATTAAATGCATATTCATTGATGTTATTTTAGAATGCGGAAAAAGTAATAAATATCAAACATTATTTATGGTTTGTATATGCGTATTTGTCGAATCTTCCCTTGTGAAAATCAGTTTTAATCTGTTAATACTTTTAATAAATATTATTTTAGTTTGCAAAACTCGGGCATAAAAAAATTATACTTTTTTGTCTTCTTTGGAAGAGAGAATAAATGTTTTCGAAAACTAAAAAAGAAAATAAAAAAATCAACAAGGAATTTAGTAAATGTTAATGTAAATACAGGAAATTTATTTAATTTCCACTTACATCAAGGAGACATCAAATTATTTTTTCAATTAGAATTGAATACTTAATTAATTTCTTTACAGTATCCGCAACACAATAAATTATAGAATAAAACATTGATTTTATATGTATTTTATGTTTTTGATTTACTTTTTGTTTCTAAAAACAGTGGCGGAACTACCGGTGTTCAATGTGTGCGAAGCACACGGGCCCGGGCTAAAAAGGGGCCCGGGAGCGCAGCCACAAAAATATAAAAATGCAAAACAAAATGTTCTCATAGAAAAAAAAAATGCAATACTCTGGAAACGTATCCTCAAAACTACTCTACTCATTACTTGTATAGATAGTAACTGAAATAATCACATAAAACTGCCTTTATTTTATTGGTTTAGAATAAATGTGTTTTTAACACGCTTATATTAGCTTCACGGTGCTTCACCTGTATGTTTGTATGTTTGTATGTTTGTAACCGACTTCTTTGAACCCAATTTTGACCCACTTTAAACGGTCAGATTTGATTTAAATTTTGTAGAGTTATCAAGAACATACATTATAAAGTCCAATGGTAATGATGGGTTGTACGAAATAAGAATCTTCTATTGCTTTATTTGACATGCAAAGTTTTAAAAAACTTAACAAAGTAAAAATAAATAAATTGAAACAGGTATTGGTATATACGATCAATAAAATTCAAATTCAGACAGGACAGCTAGAAGACTCTGAACAACGATGTGACATGCGCAGAAAATACGCTAAAACTAATACTACGGTGCGCGCCGATTGCCAATCGCTACAAACCCTCACCAACGTCTTGTGAACTATAGGTTCTAACGGATACAATTCGTTTTTGAGGCCGCTGTTCTGCTTTCTTAATTGTAGAGAAAGTGCTTTATTGGGAACAAAATACGTCGCACTGAGAAGATACAATTTATTTCTTAACAAAATTGCTGTATTAAAAGTAGGGGAAGGTCGCCTTTAATGGCATACTTCCTATGATGGCATACCACAGGTATCTCTGGAATAAACCGGTTTTGCGTCATCCCGCATAGTTAGACGGGTGCGCGATATTGACCGTTCAGATGTGATGTGAGTCGAATTTCAGTTGTGACGGACGTTTTTATGTAAAGTTATTTAATAGAACAGAAATTGTTAAGTGCCGAAGTAATATTAGCCACTTTTTAAACCAAAAATTCAATATGTTAGGTGCATTAAATTAGAATGCGCGATTTTTTTCCGATAACTATGGGATATAGATGTTACTTTGCTATGATTATTTTAAATCTAAGTTGTGGTTTTAATTTTTTATAATTTATTTACTAGAAGTGTGACATATTCCTAAGATGGCATATCCATTGGTATCCTAGGATGGCATACCTACCTATAAATACATATAAATAGGTATGCCATCATAGGCGTCATATTCAAAACGGCTCTACTTTTCTTTTTCTTTTAGATAGGTCACTACTTATGATTTTTAAAGTTTTTTAATATGTCTTTAGATTGAACTTTCCTGATGATGTTTTCATTATCTTTTTTAAAAGTTTTAAACATGTTCCCTAGAATGTAATATATTATTTTAAGTTTTTTTAAACAGTTTTATGTGCTTGAATTTTTTAACAATAAAAATGTGGAAACTGTAACAAAAATAATCCTTTTACATGTATGCGTCCTTTAGATTTTTGCAATTTTTTGGAGTATGCCATCATAGGCAATGCAGTTACCTATGATGGCATACTTGGTGATTTTTTCTTTTCTATTTTTTTTTACCAAAAAAATAGTTTTTGTATATTTTTAAACTTTTATAATGAATATTTAAGTAGTAACAAATATTTTAACATGGTTAAATGGGTTAAAACCTTTGAATTAAAAAATGTGTGGTAAAAAAAAGGTGCCATCATAGGCGACCTTTTCCCCTTAGTGCATTTTTACACAGATGTCCTACGTTTTTAAATCATATTGTGTCTGCTAAATTATTTTTAGTCCTCCCTTAAATAGAAATTCAAATGAAGCTCTCTTTTTAAATCATTTTGGTCACATCTTTCGACAAATCGAGAAAAATAAACAATAAATTTTTGATATTTTTAGAATCTCCACAGATTCACAGCCGTAAACCATCGACACCAGGATTTGAAAAGTGGCATTCAATTAATGTAAATGAAAGACACGTGTCGACTCAACCTATAAAGGTCTAATAATTGCTGTGTTTTTCCGCATCTACTACATAGAAAAAAAAAATCAATACTATGGCATACAATTTTAGCAAATTTAGAGGAGAATTTACAAGTGTCCGATTAAACAAATATTTTAAAAAATCTAGTTTAAGTTACATCTTCAAAGGGAATGACATAATTTTGCAAAGAAATGTTAAAAAAAATATTATTAAATTAAACAATTAATGAACAATTTCCATTTTTTTGTCACTGCGCATCGTTTCATGGCTACGCTGCATAGTCTGTGTGTGTGCTTGAGTCGATGCAAGATCGATATTTGTAACCACTTCTTGTAGCATTCATTTTGTCAGACTCTTCGCCCATTTTCTTTTTGTTCTCTTTCTATTCTGTTATCAATTATAATATCACCGTAGGAAACAAAAAATTGTATTTTTTGGCCACAAAGAAATATTTACATGGACTGCTATTTATTTTAAGATGCCAGATGCCACGTTTCATGATAAAAGATAAATCCATACAACAGAAAGGACAAGCAAAATTGAAAAGAGATTTTTGGGTGGGCCAGATGCCAAATGCCCTCCCACTCCTATCAATCCTCCTCTAGCCAAAACTACTGCCTGTAGACAATCTAGATGTTCATATACGATCAATTAGTGCTGCAAAAATAATTCCGTTACATGTCAACTTATAAACATTTTTTTTGGTTAGCCATTGATTTTCAATAAAAATTGTTAAATGTCTTTTTATTTTGGAATTAGCCCAAATCTTGTAATATTCCTTATCCTTCTTGACTGACGATAAAATACATTGTAGGTACGTGATGAACACTTTATTGCTACTGATAATGGCAGAAATGGTTTATGGATTTATTTATCGCATGCAAAATATGTTCTAGTTCTAACGTGTCTGCGTACGTGCTTAAACCGGTCTTAAAAATCCTGTGTGTCAAAATTAACTTAAAGTAAACATTTCTTCATTAATTAAACAAATCGGAAATCCTTGTAGTATTTTTAAACAAAATAATACTTCCTATTTGTTTCAGGGCCAGAAATAGACGAAGCAATTTCATAAGAAAATGTCGTCTCATTTATTCCAAGCACATGGAGAATTTTGTACGAATCATCCCTGGGAGGTGATTGTGGCCACCCTGACGCTTACAGCTTGTATGTTAACTCTGGAGCAACAAAATCCTACTCCTTTACCACGGCCAGCAATAAAATCATGTTTAGGATGTATTCATGAGGTAACTTTGAATGTTAACTATAATTTAATATTTAAGTAAAATAAATACTTAATAAAGTAAGCAACAATTTGATTGGATAAGTAAAGGATTAAATGTTGCTTGTCATGTCTTGGAGTACCTATTAGTCAATAAATTTGACTGCCTATTCAACAATAATAGTTAAATGTCAACGTCCATTAGATGAAAAAACATATTGCCATTTGGGGTGGTTAAATATTTACAGTTAATCGTAAATACTAAACTGGAAAAATTTAGTGACAGCAGTGGGCAAATATAGGGTTAATTTCCATACAGTTAGACACTTTTTTAAAGGGATACAATAGGTCTCTTAGGCCTCAGTATGCTTTTTCGACAACCCCTGCTTACAAAAAATGAATGAGCCGCATTAAAGAAAGTTAATTTAAAATATGACTGACCACAAGGATATGACTCAAACTTGGTAATAAATAATTGGCAACTCGATAACTAAAGCTCGAACATAAAAACTATCCGATATCAATATTCAAATAGTTAAAATGTTATGTAGCAAATTATATGATTGCCCATTTGTATCTAAATTTTTTAAATGGGATTACTTATTAGGCGCTGCCAACTATTGTAATAGTTATTTTTAAATTGTCATAGGATCTATACAATCTAGTAATGTAGACACTGGGGACTAGGGAATCCAATTCCAGTCACTATTACAATCTTTTATTGTATGTACGATTTTTTACCATAAGTAATAATGGTTATTACTAAATATTTTTGTGTTTAAATTACAGCAGCGAAATAAGAAAATTATAAAATAATACCTGGAAAACTACAAAAGTATAAAGCCAAAAAGGGTAAATTTATTAACAACAACAAACAAAATAGTAATATTTAATTGCTGCGCCATTGGATTCTAACACTAATCGTAATCTTCTTGGCATTGACAAAATAATACTTCTGGTGTAATCCGGAGTTAGCCCTTCCCAAATTTCTTCTATTTGATCAAATAACTCTATTTCATTCTGTGGTTTAAAATTTATTTTGTAAATTTTTTTTAACATCAATCCCCAAACATTTTCAATTGGATTCAAATCAGGACTTCTTAAGCACCAAGGGAGACATGTTACGTTGTCTTGTCTAAACCAGTTTCCTATATTTCTTGCAGTATGCACATCCTGCTGAAATAAATAGTTGTTTCCTTCAAAAACTCTCGCGGCAGAAGGAAGAAAAACATTCTGCCATTAAGTATATGTAGACTAAAAAGTTTTCTCATCGGAAAAGATAACATTTTGACAAAAAAAAAACATTTTCTGGTAAATATTGCATAGCAAACCCAATTCTTTGTTCCTTATCACTATTTTTTAAAAACGGTTTGGATGCAGCTGTAGCTTTCTTAATTCGGAACATTGTCTTACTCGGCGTTGCGCAGTTCTAGATGAAGCAGGTAATTCCGTTATGTGCATATTAGCGGATACTGCAGTTTCAAATGGATTTTGCCTTAAATACTCCACCAAATTTCGGTCTTCTTCATTTCATGATTTTCTATTATTTAAACCAGACCCAATAGACCTTTCAAGTGTTTGATGATTACGCCATTTTTTACAATTCCTTGAACAGTACTTCTTAGTAGGTACCTACTCTAAAATGATCAGCTATTTTTTCATAAGACCACCCTATTTCCACTAAACATATTATTCTGCTACATCTCGAGATGTAGAAAATTGGTTGGTGTAGAAAAATAATTTTCTACGCGTAGAATATACAGTGGAATATGTACAATTTTCTACCTACCCAAACCCATCCCTGCTTGCAGGTATTACATACATACTCTCATGTAGATTAGGTCTACCGACCTAGATCACACGGCGCCGGCGCAGCGACGACGCATGGAATTTCCGGTATTTTAAAACAGCTCAATATTTTACGAAAACCCGAAATCCATAGAAACTGCCTAAATATGGATCATTTACAAAGTAGGCTAATTATAGGAAATTTAATTTATTAAAGCTTGCCGCATAAGAATGTAAATGCGTTCACTTGCATAGTTTAAAAGATATGTTAAATTTTGAATTATTTATTTATCCTAATGATTCATTCCCATTAGCTATCCCTTCTCATGTTATCTAATTTATTACCCATACCCTACACTACCTACATGAGTTATTTATTATATGCACTTTGGGCTAACTGGGCACTGGGTCCGACACTTTTTTCTTCGTATATTAATGATCTCTTTTCTGTTCTGTCAAATGAAAATAGTGAATGTGTGTGCTATGCTGATGATACAGTGAACAGTGATTTTAGTCAGAGGTATATAAATCTTGGCAAGAGACATTTCAGAGGGCGGAGGACCACATTTCCAGAGTACGTTTGTGGATGGATCAGAATCTTCTAACAATGAATGTAAAAAAAAACTGTTCATATCGCCTTTTCTATGAATAACCCGGGAAATGTGATCCATCCTAACCTTAGGGTGCATAATTATGAATGTGTTATGGATATGTCAGTGTGTAGATGTGAAGAGACGATATTAGCAAAAGATAGTGTAAAGTACCTGGGGGTATTCATTAACAAAAATTTAAGGTATGAAAGTCATGTTAACTATATTACCCAAAAAATTCGTTAAACTATATATACATTTTACCAACTCAGAGAATTTTTATCTTTAAAGCTTTTAAAAATAACGTACCAGGCTCTGATTGAATCAGTTTTGATGTATGGCTTGAGTGTCTGGGGTAGTACTTGTGGTAGCACTCTTCGCCGTTTAAATATTACTCAAAAATACATCATAAAGATATTCATGAACAGAAGCAAGAGGTATCCATTAGATTTATTATTTAAAGAGGCTGACCTTCTATCAGTAAGGCAGTTGTATGTTAAGGGTACTCTTAGGTTTATGAAAAAGTGTAATAAATAATTTTGAATTTTGAAGTTCTATTTGATATCTATTATTAATAACTTTCAGTGAATCATTCTAACTTCAGTGATATTGTGTTTGGACTAATTGAATTTGTGCTATGTGGTTTGTTTTTGGCATATCATCATGGTCTTTTTCTCTCTTTTTTTTGTTCTAAGAATTGTAAAAACTATTCATAACCTGAAATCCGGACAAGCTGCCTGTAGCTTTGGATTTCAAACATGAATATTGTGTTATGGCATGTTATAGGAAATCTAAATTTTTTATGAATAAATTTATTATTATTATTATATAGACTATAATTGACACGATGTCAATAAATCTGAAAGTTTAGCTTAAACGGCCTATTTATGTCACTTTTGGTAAACAAATACCAGACAAAAAGATCGTGTAACCAGGACCGGAGTAAGCTTAATTTAAAAAAAAATTTGTATACAATTATGGTGTCCGGAAAAAGGAGGTTAATCCATTAACCATATATTCTTTGAGCAAAAATAATATAACTTGCATAATGCCATTTTTCATTTTTCACCCTCATGTTCGATATACAGGGCATCAAAGTTTGAAATTAAAAACTGATTTTTTAAAATAATTCCACCATTTAATAAGATATTAATTTCAAATTTAGTACATTGCTTTAACATAAGGAGTTACATCTTTTGAGAAAAACAAACCAAAAAATAATTGTAAAATATTCAAAATAGGGGGGGTCCAGCCCCCGCTCACCCCCCTATTTTTTAGTACGTGCGCCAGCGACTTCTGAACTATATTTCTTCAGGTAACCAATTGTTTTTGATTATTTTTTGTTTCTTATAAAATTTCGATAAAATGATGCGTTTTGGAGATAATTTGAAAAGTATGGATCTGCTGGACTGATGCTAACGGTAATCTTATAATATTAATAATAATTTCATTTAACTGGTTTAGCACCTACTACAGGTTTTTGTCTGTACGCCACTATCCTTACATTATTTTTGGCTAGTCCTTTGCTTTCAGTATTGTCACCTATTGCAAAGTTTTACTTAATTCTATTTTACCCTTCTGACACGTGCTGCTTGCAGTCAGGGACGTAGCGAAGGCCTCTGGTTTGGGAGGGGTGAAATTCCTAAATTTCCCAACTTTATAAAATATTAAAAAAAATAACACAATTCAAAAAGTATTTATTTCAGACCTACCCCTAATTATCAAATAAACTGTATAAAAAACATATACAGGGTTGGGCAAATGTTCCGGAACGGCTTAATTACAGGCGAACTAAAAGTGATATCGGATCCGGGTTTTGGGCAATTTACCAGATGTCCACGGAAGGTGGTTCGCCCCTCTAACTCTTATGTTTTTCAAGATAATGGAATAAAATTTGGGGGATTTGTATATGACATAAAACTGTATTTTTTGATAGTTGACTCAACATTATGAAACTTCCGGTTTAACTGAAAGTGACATAAACTTTCGATTATTAAATGGGACACCTGGTATATTTTTCGTTTATCTGACTCCATATGACATTCTTAATATAACAATGTGTCACACTTTTTGTTACCAAGAAAATATTTTTTTCCAAATTTATTGTTTTATCTAGAGGGCTATGGAATACCTTAAAATCACTTATTTCAGTTCTTTAATCTTAGGAAAAATACAATTTTACTATTTATGGTCCAATGCTATGTGCTGTGTACAATTTAATCTTTAAAGTTGTATAACTCATTTTTTTTAAACGGCAACATGGTGGCTCGCCGGGTTAAGAAAACAGAGGATTTTAATACAATTATTTTGATACCACACACTATTAGGTTTTAGAAAAGCTGCCATGAAAAAACTTTAAAAAGTTAACTTGAAACTTTCCTAAAATGAAGCATCTTTTGAGAATAAACTTAGATTTAAATGCAGCAAGTATTCTGTGACCAGCAAAACTGATAAAACAAAATCATGCCTTGAAGAAAATTGACATGCCGACAGCTTCTGCCAAAGTAAATTAGTTTGTTGTTTAAAAAATATGGAAAATAATAGTTTTACAAGAAGCGAAAAAGTTGATATTTTATTAGTGTTTGGAGAATGTGGAAAGAGAAGAATTCAACCGATCGATGCTGCACGACGTACAAAGATATCCTAATCGGCGTGCTATTGCCCAAAACTGGTTCAGTTAACTTTTTAAAGTTTTTTTTATGGCAGCTTTTCTAAAACCTAATAGTGTGGTATCAAAATAATCGTAATAAAATCCTCTTTTTTCTTAACTCGACGAGCCACCATGTTGCCGTTTAAAAAAAATGAGTAGGTAATACAACTTTAAAGATTAAATTTTACACAGCACATAGCATTGGACCAAAAATAGTAAAATTGTATTTTTCCCAAGATTAAAGAAGTGCAATAAGGATTTTAAGGTATTCATAGCCCTCTAGATAAAACAATAAATTTGGAAAAAAATATTTTCTTGGTAACAAAAAGTGACAAATGTGTCATCGTTATATTAAGAATGTCATATGAGTCAGAAAAAGGAAAAATATACCAGGTGTCCCATTTAAAAATCGAAAATTTATATCACTTCCGGTTAGACTGGAAGTTTCATAATGTTGATATATATATATCAGATATTCTAAATTTTCAATAACTTTAAAATATTTTTTGCATAGTATACCATATGACTAAATTCAACTGTTTCGGAATTACGGGCAAATGAATGTAGTACATTTGATTATTTAAACAAAATTGGTAATAATTTTTAAATAAACAATAATATAAAAAAAAAGTTATTTAATTAAATGTTAAAAATGTCGTCCTTCAAACACCTGACAGTGTCCAATCCTCTCGGGAAATTGGGAAAGCACGTTTTGCAAATGTTTACGAGAAATAACATGCACAGCATCTAAAATACTGTTTTTAAGGTCCTCCAAAGACTTAGGTTGTGTACGACAGTACGATACACGGCGCTCTTTAAATGACTGTAAACGCCAAGTGTCTATCTATATTACAGTCAGTCTTACCGGGGCAACTAATGGAAGTTAAATAGGCTGCACATATTTTTGTCCACCCAAGTTTTCCCAACTTTTGAAGTTTGGGATAACTTTGGGGGGGGGCGTTGCCCCCCCCCCTTGACTTTCCAGTAGTAGGCTCAATTAATAATAATAATAATAATAATAATAAATCAACTTTTATTCTTGATAAATTGCAAATTATAACAGATATATTTAACGTATATATGGTAAAGGCACAGCCATAGCAAGGCGAGATTTAGCTGCAATAGCTACTCTTGCATCGAACCGTGCATGGCTGTGTAAATACAAACGAGCAAAAAAAACAAAAATACTATCTACATAAGAAGTACTTAACTACTAAAATTGGAATATAAAAATAAATAAATATAAATAAAAACACATAATTACTTATACAGTGTATGTATAAAGTCTGGAAACGGCTTAATAACATTACAATTTACTGGCCGATTTAAACCAAATTTGGTACAGTTGTGTAAGAGGATCTAACGCACCGAATGACGATATTGGCGTTGTTGCCAGCTTTTTAGTTTGTCTGGAATTCGAACGAATTTTATATTTTTAAATATAACACCCAGTATATTTTTACATTTTTAAATTCTACATAAAATTATAATTATTTTTTATTAAATGCATTATTAGTCTATACTTCATAGTTTCCGAGATATTGACTCTCGAAAAGTGACATTTTTGAACTTTGACAGCTTATAACTTTCTAACAGTACGTCTTAGAGAAAAACGGCTTACATGTCCCTATCTTCAATTTTTATTATCTTCCCAAAAAAATCAACTTCCAGTTAAACCGGAACAACTATATTTCCTGCTTTCGAGTTACATCCGGTTTAACCGGTGACCGAAAAATGCCTGACATAGCCAAAACAGTACAACTACAGATTGATGGAATTTCTTTACCAGTGAAAAATGTTGCGAAATCTCTAGGCATTATGATTGATTCAAAGCTAAAGTTTAATGAACAAGTAAATAAAACCATCCAAAAAGCCTTCTATCGACTAAAAATATTATATGCAAACAGGCATATTTTGTCCAAAAGTCTTAGGAGGACTTTGTCTGAATCATTGGTGCTATCACATTTTAATTACTGTTCATTTGTTTATGACTTTTTCCTTACCCTTCTAGAGAGGAGAAGGATCCAAAAGGTGCAAAACTCATGTTGTCGCTATGTGTGTTCACTAAGAAAATATGATCACATATCGAACTCATTGCTTGAGCTTAAGTGGCTTAATATGGAAAACAGAGGGAAACTTCATTTTGCAGTGTTCGTCCATAAAATTGTTCTTACTGGGTCTCCTTCTTTTCTGTATAACTTGCTCGTTCCTGGAAGCCAGATCCATCAACGAAGTACTCGTTACAGGTTCCTCTTTTATATTCCACAACATAGGACAGCCTTGTTACAGAGATGATTTAGCTATCGGGCGCCACATATTTATAATAGTTTGGAAAGCGAACTGAAACTGTTAAGCCCCGAGAATTTTAAAAGAAGATATAGGAATGTATTGCTAACTTCTCAAGTGACCAACGCTGCTTAGTCCTCAAATATGTTGGCTTTTTATTGCCATAAAATTAACTTGTATCATAATCATTATACAGTGTGTGTATAAAGTCTGGAAACGGCTTAATAACATCACAATTTACTGGCCGATTTAAACCAAATTTGGTACAGTTGTGTAAGAGGATCTAACGCACCGAATGACGATATTGGCGTTGTTGCCAGCTTTTTGGTGTGTCTGGAATTCGAACGAATTTTATATTTTTAAATATAACACCCAGTATATTTTTACATTTTTAAATTCCACATAAAATTATAATTATTTTTTATTAAATGCATTATTAGTCTATACTTCATAGTTTCCGAGATATTGACTCTCGAAAAGTGACATTTTTGAACTTTGACAGCTTATAACTTTCTAACAGTACGTCTTAGAGCAAAACGGCTTACATGTTCCTATCTTCAATTTTTATTATCTTCCCAAAAAAATCAACTTCCGGTTAAACCGGATGTAACTCGAAAGCAGGAAATATAGTTGTTCCGGTTTAACTGGAAGTTGATTTTTTTGGGAAGATAATAAAAATTGAAGATAGGAACATGTAAGCCGTTTTGCTCTAAGACGTACTGTTAGAAAGTTATAAGCTGTCAAAGTTCAAAAATGTCACTTTTCGAGAGTCAATATCTCGGAAACTATGAAGTATAGACTAATAATGCATTTAATAAAAAATAATTATAATTTTATGTGGAATTTAAAAATGTAAAAATATACTGGGTGTTATATTTAAAAATATAAACTTCGTTCGAATTCCAGACACACCAAAAAGCTGGCAACAACGCCAATATCGTCATTCGGTGCGTTAGATCCTCTTACACAACTGTACCAAATTTGGTTTAAATCGGCCAGTAAATTGTGATGTTATTAAGCCGTTTCCAGACTTTATACACACACTGTATAATGATTATGATACAAGTTAATTTTATGGCAATAAAAAGCCAACATATTTGAGGACTAAGCAGCGTTGGTCACTTGAGAAGTTAGCAATACATTCCTATATCTTCTTTTAAAATTCTCGGGGCTTAACAGTTTCAGTTCGCTTTCCAAACTATTATAAATATGTGGCGCCCGATAGCTAAATCATCTCTGTAACAAGGCTGTCCTATGTTGTGGAATATAAAAGAGGAACCTGTAACGAGTACTTCGTTGATGGATCTGGCTTCCAGGAACGAGCAAGTTATACAGAAAAGAAGGAGACCCAGTAAGAACAATTTTATGGACGAACACTGCAAAATGAAGTTTCCCTCTGTTTTCCATATTAAGCCACTTAAGCTCAAGCAATGAGTTCGATATGTGATCATATTTTCTTAGTGAACACACATAGCGACAACATGAGTTTTGCACCTTTTGGATCCTTCTCCTCTCTAGAAGGGTAAGGAAAAAGTCATAAACAAATGAACAGTAATTAAAATGTGATAGCACCAATGATTCAGACAAAGTCCTCCTAAGACTTTTGGACAAAATATGCCTGTTTGCATATAATATTTTTAGTCGATAGAAGGCTTTTTGGATGGTTTTATTTACTTGTTCATTAAACTTTAGCTTTGAATCAATCATAATGCCTAGAGATTTCGCAACATTTTTCACTGGTAAAGAAATTCCATCAATCTGTAGTTGTACTGTTTTGGCTATGTCAGGCATTTTTCGGTCACCAAAAAAAAAAACCACTGACTTGCTTGGATTTAGAACCAAGTTATGTTTTTTCGAGCATTCAGAAATTTTATTGAGTTCTTCATTTATTATAAACTCACCAATATGGTGTTCAATAGGGAAAAAGCTGTAAACTATTTGGGTGTCATCAGCGTAAGCCTGGTAGGAACAACCTTTAATACCATTCAATATATCAGCCGTGTATATAATGAACAACAGCGGTCCCAGAATAGAACCCTGAGGCACACCCGACAACACCGGTTTCGCCGATGATCTCTCTCCGTCCAACATCACAATCTGTTTTCGATCACTTAGATAGGAAAATACAAAATCTATGGCTGACTGCAAAAAACCATAATGTTTAAGCTTTGAACAAAGAAGATCATGGTTGATAGTATCAAAAGCCTTTGAGAAATCTAGTAACACCAGAGTCGACACCCTACCAGAATCCAAATCCTTTCCGATTGTGTTCAAAACTCCTGAAAGGGCAGTAGCTGTACTATAGCCCTTTCTAAAACCAGATATTTATTAATCTGTGAATAAACTATCTTTTCAATAATTTTCGATAAAACAGGGAGCAGGCTTATCGGCCGCAGATCCGTATAGGCATCAGGGTTAGTTATCTTTGGGATAGGCTGTATAATTGAAGTTTTTTCCACTTACTATTTTCACTATTGCTAACAACATCAGAATTGTACCATTTGCTTTGTTTTCCTGATGATGAGTGTTTCTACACTCGACACACGTCGAATTGAATTATTATGAATCATTCTAGGTTCGCCTAGTTATTCTAATAATAAAAATTGTGGAGAAAGACTTTGTGCTTTTCTTTTTTCTATTAATTTAACTCCACTTTGAGTATGGACTACTTCTTCAAAATTGTGCTTTGCCCTGTATATCGAACATGGGAGTCAAAAATAAAAAATGGCATTATAAAAGTCATACTATTTTTGCTCAATGAATATATGGTTGACGGATTGACCTTCTTTTTCCGGACACCCTGTATATTGCTTATAAAAGCAAAAAACTACTTTTGATCAAACTTCTTGCCCATACTCCTTTTTTGCTTCTATTAATTCATGAATACCACCGATTTTAATGTAAAACAGTATGTAATTGTACTACAAAGACGAGTATTGGACCAATTTTCCCTAATAAATGTTTAAAATAATTTCCTACAACATGGCTAATACACATTCCGTTTGAAATTATAATAATTTGCTCATGTAGGTCTAAATAGATGTTAAATATTTATTTAATTCCATTTAGCATATTGATGCTTTTATATTCTTAAGGTGAATTTTTCTAATTTTGATGTAGGTCAATGTTTTTTGGGTTATAATTTAATTATAATGGGTACCTAATTGATTTATAAATAACTGAATCTTGAACTCTCACGTTTTTAGGTTTTTATCAATAAACCGAGTTGCTTTTAGTTATACTTTTAAATAGCCAAGGGATGAGTCGAGAGTTTCTTTTAAAGATTTAATTGAGCTCAGCAAAAATTTATTCTTCCCCCTTTGTCCCAGTATGCCCCTCTATATTTCTTACACGCCTATACGAAGTTGTTCGCGAAGCGTTTGTTTAGCAACTTAGCTAAGCTGTTTAAAAAGCAAAAGACTTATTATATAAACCTTTTCAGAATTGTAAAACCGTAATTTGTATTGACATTTCGACTAATTCGTTGAAGTAATATAAAATAAATTGTATATGCCTAAAAGGTTTTCTTATATCATAATAAAATTTGACACCAAAGATATAATATGAGAAGGTAGCAGACTTTAAAATCCTTAGCACGCGCTCGTATACCTACTTATTTTATTTTGTTGGCCACAGCAAAACTAGAAAAAGGTAAACAACTTGTTGTCCAACGTATTATTGCTGAACCTTGCTAAATATTTTATTAACGTCTGCGAAAATTCAATGTCATTTGTTACCTAATTTTCATCATTACGAAATTGATATGTATAATGGTATTCCTATAGCTGCTTACTGCTTAGCATTTCTTAATGTATATTGACAAACGCTTGTTGAGGAACCACATTTTTTTCAAGAATTCTGATTGCTGATTCTTACTTGGTCTCCTTATACAGGGTGTTTCATTAAGGTCGAAGAGCGGCCATATCTCGGAAACTACTGGGCATAGAAACTCAGGAAAATAAAAATAATAATAAAAGTGGCCATGAGAAAATTCTGGAAATAATTTTCAAGTTTCGCATTTTGCCGCAAGAGGGCGTAATTGAAAAGTAAATTTTTAAATTTAACATTACTCCGAAAATTCCACATTAAGGTATATGTTTGATAACACCATTTTAAAGCTTGGACAATTATGCATCATTTTGGTCTTATGCTCATTGGCGTACCGACTTTAATAAGAGTGGGGGAAGCTGTTGAAAGTGTAATCATTTAAATCGCTGTAACTTATAAACGACTTATCCGATTTTAGCAAACTAAAGACTGTTTGGAAGAGAAATGTATGCACTTTGACCAATCGTATTTAGTTGTCCATAATAGTTCTAAAAAAAAATGCTAGAGGGCGCAATTTGCAATAACAATACATTTTTTGATTTTCCTCCGAAAAAAGAAATCATACGGTATAATTATGATACCATAATCGAAAAGTAGATGAAATTTGCTAGAAAAAATATAAAAACCGCAGCTCGATATCTCAGTTCGTTTCTGAGTTATTGCCAAAAGAATAATTTTTAACACAAATTGCGCCCTCTAGCAATTTTATTAGAAACTATATTATACCATTAGATACGACAATTGAAGGTTCTTCCAAACAAGCTAAAATTTAGTAAAATCGGATAAGTCGTTTAGAAGTTACAGCGATTTTAATGTTTAAACTTTCAATAGCTTCTCCCACTCTTATCAAGTGAAACTGTAAACATTAAAATCGCTGTAACTTCTAAACCACTTAACCAATTTTACTAAATTTAAACTTGCTTGGAAGAGAAAAGGTAAGTGTCGTATCCAATGTACAAGATAGTTTCTAATAAAATTGCTAGAGGGCGCAATTTGTCTTAAAAATTATTGTTTTGGTAATAACTCTGAAACGAACGGAGATATCGAGCTGCGGTTTTAATATTTTTTCTAACAAATTTCATCTCCTTCTCGATTATGGTATCATAATTATACCGTATGATTTATTTTTTCGGAGTAAAATCAAAAAATGTATTGTTATTGCAAATTGCGCCCTCTAGCATTTTTTTTGAGAACTATTATGGACAACTAAATACGACTGGTCAAAGTGCATACATTTCTCTTCCAAACAGTCTTTAGTTTGCTAAAATCGGATAAGTCGTTTATAAGTTACAGCGATTTAAATGATTACACTTTCAACAGCTTCCCCCACTCTTATTAAAGTCGGTACGCCAATGAGCATAAGACCAAAATGATGCATAATTGTCCAAGCTTTAAAATGGTGTTATCAAACATATACCTTAATGTGGAATTTTCGGAGTTATGTAAAATTTTTTAATTTACTTTTCAATTACGCCCTCTTGCGGCAAAATGCGGTACTTGAAAATTATTTCCAGAATTTTCTCATGGCCACTTTTATTATCATTTTTCTTTTCCTGAGTTTCTATGCCCAGTAGTTTCCGAGATATGGCCGCTCTTCGACCTTAATGAAACACCCTGTATATTACACTGGGAAAAAAGTCTTGTATTCCTTAAAAGAATTTACATACTCTTTATACAATTGTTTAATACTATGTGACAACGAAAATTGCTAGACCGTTGTGTAGTGATAATATCACGGTAATTTAGCCAATAGAAAATAGAAGTTAATGCTACCATAAAATGGTTTATAGCCATTATTGTTCTGAATACTCACAGTAATTATCAAGTTCCACTGGGGGTGTACTCTGGTTTTATATACTGTATTAGTTCCGATTGGCAGTTGTAATGAAACTACGAAACCCCACCAAAATCTTGTGGAGGTTCTAACGGATACAATTCGTTTTTGGGGACGCTGGTTCTGCGTTCTTAATTGTAGAGAATACGCTTTACTGGGAACAAAATGCGTCGCATTGAGAAGACAATTTATTTATTAACAAAATGGCTGTATTAAAAGTAGTTCATTATTCGACAAGACTGTGCTGCTAATGGAACTAATTACTACCAATAAAAACACTATTCTAGCAAATCTGGAATTGATATAACAATAAAGTGCGTATGATACACTAGCAATTTATTTAATAATTAGAGTTATTAAAAAATAAGGTATCAATACAAACTACACTGCGCGCCATATTTAACGCATAACGAAAAAATTGCATATATTTTCCAAATTTGTGGTTCGTTTTCAATGATTTTTTTCTAATTGTAGGTTTTTTCCTTAAGCATATCACTGCCTTTGTTGTTTTGCTTAAAAAAGTAACGTTGGTATTATACCGGGTGTTATAAAACTGTTATGTTTTTTTTTACGGAAATTTAAAACACCCTGTGGGATTTACTAGCCATTGCAAGTTATCGCAATTACAGCCAAATCAAAGTCCCATGTTTCCTTTACATTTCCTTTTTTGATTCATTGGTTTATCTCTGTTTTTTCATGAAATATTCAATTTTTAGTTCAACGTGATTTTTCATAAAAAAAAAATGTTAAGTTAAAAAATACAAAATAAACGAAATGCTTTGATTAATGCAACAGCAAGAAAAAACAAATTATAAAGTAAATAAAGAATCAATATCTGGTATTAATTAATTTTATTGAATCCACAAAACAGGGCAAAAAAATACAGGGAAAAATTGTATTTTCTAAAGGTATTTAAAAAAATTAAATATGAATCATTAATAGCGAGTATTGCTCCCCTTGCTCTAATGACTGCTTCGCATCTTCTTGGCATACTTAAAATCAGATTTCTGATTTCATCTTGATTAATCTGATTCCATATTTCCATAAGCCTTAATGACAGATCATTTAAGTTTCTAGGAGGAGGAAGCAAGGCTCTAAGATGTCGTCCCATGTTATCCCATAAATGGTCAATAGGATTAATGCCAGGGCTTCTTGCTGGCCAAGCCAAAGTTGAAATTTCTGTTTCCTTGGAGATAATTTTGTACCACTCTTGCTACGTGTGCATTATCTTGCATAAATAAAAAAGTATCCCCAATAAATGGGGTCAATGGTACCACATGGATTCTAAAATGTCTGATAGATATGTATAGGTTACCTGTCAAAGGACCTCCCTGAATCACAACTAGCTCCGTGCGAGCATCTAAACTAATGCCAGCCCAGACCATAACAGATCCTCCGCCATAGCTTACTGTCCGACAATGTTGCATTGAGCATATCTCTGGAAGGCAATACTCGCTACTAATTATTCATATTTAATTTTTTTGAATACCTTCAGAAATTACAATTTTTTCCCTGTATTTTTTTGCCCTGTTTTGTGGATTCAATAAAATTAATTAATACCAGATATTGATTATTTATTTACTTTAAAATTCGTTTTTTCTTGCTGTTGCATTCATCAAAGCATTTCGTTTATTTTGTATTTTTTAACTAAACTTTTTTTATGAAAAATCACGTTGAACTAAAAATTGAATATTTCATGAAAAAACAGAGATAAACCAATGAATCAAAAAAGGAAATGTAAAGGAAACATGGGACTTTGATTTGGCTGTAATTGCGATAACTTGCAATGGCTAGTAAATCTCACAGGGTGTTTTAAATTTCCTTAAAAAAAACATAACAGTTTTATAACACCCGGTATAATACCAAAGTTATTTTTTCAAGCAAAACAACAAAGGCAGTGATATGCTTAAGGAAAAAACCTACAATTAGAAAAAAAAATCATTGAAAACGAACCACAAATTTGGAAAATATATAACATCAAAATTGATGCAATTTTTTCGTTATGCGTTAAATATGGCGCGCAGTGTATGTCTTAGCAAACCTGTTGCGTTAGACCATTTTCTTCCGTGCAAGAAGGTGGATTTCTTAGTCTCCCTTACGTCCAGACGTTAATAATAATTGTAAAGTTATCGACCATGTTGGTATTTACTAGTTGGTTAAAATATATTGCGTACTTTAAATAACCCTGTATATAATTTGCATGTGTAAAATTATGTGTTTTACTAATTACAGCTAACATAAATATAAAATATTATTTATTATCTTAAGGGATTTTATGGCCAAGCCGCATTTAAAATGCAATAAATCCTGGCGATAAATTTTCAAGATTTTGTGATGGGGCAAAATGAAATGTATTCTGGCGCCCCTTTTTCCATAATGACCAATTTAGCATCCTCTTAAAATAAGCTCGACATTTATAGCTATTTTATCGACATGTCTAAAACCAGCCTAAGTAACAGAGTGCAAATAATTTTAATTTTTGGTACTGTGAGAAAAATATTATGGCCCACAGTTCCCAAAAATAAGATACACATAAATCAAAATTAAATACCTTAAGGGTGTTTTTTCCATTATATGTCCTTAGGGCTTAACAATTTAATTTTTTGACTATTTCTGGTTCTGTGCGGTTAGTAGGTTGTTTATTTTTGGATATAAGAAAAATATTTTTTTTCCAAACCCCTTACAAAAAATATGGGTAAATATAAACTAAAATTATATAAAACCTTGTCACATATTATTTTAATCAAATTTAATATATTTGATTTTCATGTTTTAGACATCTCCCCATAAACTCTTTTAAAATATAGCAATCTAAATAATTTTATTATAAAAATATATCCTTATATATTTCTTATTCTTAGGGGGTGGAAAAACGGATATAAAGGTTTATATTGAAAAAATATTATAATTCCGAAACGGGGTTAGAGTAAATGGTGAGTGGCAATACAATCCGGGTTTGTGCATGGACGATTTTCACGAACATTTTCCTATCGTTGCTTTTATTGCTGGGGATTTTTATCATTGCCTGAAAAGAACCGTGGCTGTGTTTAGGGAAACAGGTTCTATAAAACACAAAAAAGGAGCAGGAAGACCATCTGTAAGAACAGAAGAACTTGTTGCAAACGTGCGTGAAATAATGCAAAAGACGCCAACAAATTGTATAAGACGCCTGTCCCAAGAAGTGGGAAGATATTATGGAACATGCAGGACTATTCTTAAGAAGCAGCTAAATTTATTTCCTTATAAAGTGCAAGTATTCCAAGAAATACAAGCTGCAGATTTTGAAAGACGCAGGAATTACCCAAAAGTTATTGGAAAGAAATTATTTATTAGACCGGGACTTTTTTTCGGATGAAAGTAATTATTTTTCTTTTTCTTTCTGTAGATTCTTACTTTGTTAATTTCGTAAACGACAAAAATAAATTTGTATTTGTCTACTTATTTTATTACTCATTAGTTTGTCATATCATTTCATTTCATAATATGAATTTGACAAAAAATTTTAATCTAGATTTGGTTAGATATATCGTCCCCATATCATTGTGATCTAAACCAAGCCACACGTTTTTTAATCCAAGCCCTCTTCGATGCAAATAATTTATGCTCGCACGGTACAATTAATTAAACGTGCCTTTCTTATTTTTTTGCAAATCAGTCCCCCAAGTGAAGATGAAAGTTTCTATTGGAAAGTATATTTTTGGTCCGAGTTTTTTGAAATTCAGCGTAAATACATTAAACACAAGTAAGAAAACACGTAAGTCTAATTTTTTTTGAAAATTTTTCCCTAAAGGGGTGAAAAGGTGATATGTACCTATAAAACTTTCTATTGGAAAATAATTTTTTGTTTTATTTTCTTGAAACTTAGCGAAAATAGTCTACAGCACAAATCATGAAAAAAGTATTTCTTATTTTTTTAACGTCAGCTCCTAAAGGGATGAAAAGGGGTTGTATAAGTTTCTATTGGAAAACATTTTCTTGACGTATTGCAATTTGCAATCAATACTACTCATAAGGTGTTTATAAATGCAAAGTCTCTGAGCGTTTTTAACGATCTGTAATAAAATAGATATTTTTAATAATGATGAATTTATGTTTGGTATTATTTTCATGAACAAAGGTGGGAAATAAATGACATTCTTATTGGAGAAGACAAGAAATACTGTAAGATAACACCAACGAAATTTCTTTTTAGAAACAATATGGGTTCCTATTAAATGTTTTATTGGAATTATTGGGTAGTATGATATCCCGCTGCTTTATTTCGATAGATATAACAATTGAATTGGGGGTACTACCCCAAGGGGTACCCGCTAGTTTAGTATAAAAAATGGAATTATAATTATTTGTTAAAAATGTTTTATATTGCAGGCTGAATACAATGCTGCAGACCTAATTGCCATGACACTGATACGAAGTTTGGCGGTTCTCTATTCATACTATCAGTTTCGCAAGTTGCATAAACTTGGCTCAAAATATATACTTGGTAAGTATTTTTTTTGACCAGTGTAAATCCGGGTGTAAATTTTAACAAATAGTGTTTTAAAAAAATTGTTATAAGGAAAAATACAAAAATTATTCACCCAGTAACACAACAATTCGGAACAATTCATTATTCCATGGATTTGGGCATATTTCACGTATTTTGCAGTCGATATCAATAGACCAGAAGTACTAAAACGACTTAACTGCATTTTCTGTAAACTCACCCCTGGCGTATCTATATGTACGAGCTGCGAGTCGTTTATATGTACCAGTCATTCTAATGAATGTGTGCAAGGTATGCATAATTGCTAACTACTTGCAGATTTGGCCTGGTAACGAAACAATATTATCATATTCCCATCATTTATCAAAATTTTATGCAAGCATGTGCATTGTGAACCTTCTTTAATATTTCTAAAATAATTTTGACTTTTCTTTTTTTTTACATGCTTTTATTAGCTTCACCTGTATGGGTGTATGTATGTATGTTTGTAACCGACTTCTTTGAACCCGATTTTGACCCACTTTAAACGGTCAGATTTAATTTAAATTTTGTAGACTTATCAAAAACCGCTGACAATACAATAATCTTCACACAAAAAATTCGTCTGTCAAATTTTGACAGCTGTCAGGTATAAAACGAAGAAGCGATTTTGACGAAACAAATTATGGGGTCGTATAGTATTCGATGCGGAGACTTCGAAAAAAATAAGCAAAAAATTCTCCTATCAAAATTTGACAGCTGTCAATATGTCAAATCGTTTAAAAAAATGATATTAATGAAAAAACTATAGGGTCGTATGTATATTGACGGTGGAAAGTTGAAAAAAAATACGCAAAAAATTCTCTTGTCAAAATTTGACACCTGTCAATATGTCAGAATTATTACAATAACCGATAGCAAAGAAACAAACGTGGGGTCGTATAGATATTGTCGCTAAGAATAGAGAAATATAAAAAATTATAAGAATTATAAAAAAAAATCTACCCGTCAAAATAATATTTTGACAATTTTTTTTTTAAATTGTCGTTTTTTTATTTCTTGCGAATAACAATACAATAATTTGATACCCGATTCGGGTTTGTTCGGGTTTGTATGTATGTTTGTAACCGACTTCTTTGAACCCGATTTTGACCCACTTTAAACGGTCAGATTTAATTTAAATTTTGTAGACTTATCAAAAACCGCTGACAATACAATAATCTTTACGCAAAAAATTCGCCTGTCAAATATTGACAGCTGTCAAGTATAAAAAACGAAGAAGCGATTTTGACGAAACAAATTATGGGGTCGTATAGTATTCGATGCGGAGACTTCGGAAAAAATAAGCAAAAAATTCTCCTGTCAAAATTTGACAGCTGTCAACATGTCAAATCGTTTAAAAAAAATGATATTAATGAAAAAACTATAGGGTCGTATGTATATTGACGGTGAAAAGTTGAAAAAAATACGCAAAAAATTCTCTTGTCAAAATTTGACACCTGTCAATATGTCAGAATTATTACAATAACCGATAATAAAGAAACAAACGTGGGGTCGTATAGATATTGTCGCTAAGAATAGAGAAAAATTATAAAAAAAAATCTACCCGTCAAAATAAAATTTTGACAATTTTTTTTTTAAATTGTCGTTTTTTTATTTCTTGCGAATAACAATACAATAATTTGATACCCGATTCGGGTTTGTTCGGGTTTGTATGTTTCTTTGTAACCGACTTCTTTGAACCCGATGTTGACCCACTTTAAACGGTCAGTTTAAATTTAAATTTTATAGACATATCAAGAACAACTGACAATACAATAATTTGATACCCGATTCGGGTAAAAATGAAAAATAAATATAGTTTACAAAAACTAAAAAAACACGCTTTAATAACTAATCAAACTAAAAAAACGGAAAATAAATAAATATAATTTAAAATAATTCTTGAAATTTTTAATATAGGCAGAAAATAATAATGAACGATAAACATTAGTATTATTGTGAAAAAAAGCGTGGGGCGCTTTGTGCTATATTTTTCGTATATCGAGCATCCCACGCTTTTTTCTTTCACAATAATACTAATGTTTATCGTTTTTATTTTCTGCCTATATTAAGAATTTCAAGAATTATTTGAAACTATGTTTATTTATTTTATTAATGCGTGTCTTTTAGTTTTTTTTTAACTATTGTTCAAAGTTCCATATTATTTTATTTCGTTATTAAATTAATTCTCTATTTTATTTTTATTTTGGGTTAATCTTAAGTATTTTTAAATTTAAAATAGGTAATATTACTAAATGTTCTTTTCTATCCTATTTTTTTTGCTTTCAATAAACGTTTAATTTGTCTAATTAAAAATTCGGCACAACGTCACTCAACTCCCGACACCTGTGCGCAGTGCGCGAGTGAGCGACGATTTGTACCAGAACTTGATTTAAAAGTAGTACCGCAAAAATCTCGAAACAGCCCGTACGGTTGATTTTTGTTAAACGAATAAAAACTTTATTTATTGTATCCTGTGAATGTGTTGACCATAGTGCATCCATATTACTGCGATAAATCGATCTAGATTGCAAGAAGCTATCCTGAGGGCCCTCAGAAACATCCGTAGGATTCTGCCGGGTAAGTCTGGTTTTATGGCGTTGTGCGAATCGCGTTTTTATCATTAATACAGTCCACTTGTTCTCATAATTTTTCCTTTTTTTTAATGTCTAGTTACATTTTGGTACGTTCGCGCCAGGATAGAAAAAGCATTTTCATTTGGTAAAATAAATTTTATTAATTTATTAAATAAAATTTCAATATTCATGCATCACCATATTGCAAATTGTTAATGTTAACAAAAAAGGGTCTACCTTTTTTATTGAATTTAGCGATTAATCTGAGAGAGACAGAATTGTTCATTCGAGTCGTACCTTGGGGAGTCTTAGCATAACCACTTTAATTAATTTGGAATGCACATTCACGTTATTATTATTTTAAATTAGGTGATCTTCTGACCTAATTAAATATTTATTATTTTCTACAGCCTTCTCAGGCTATCTTGCGTTGTTAAAGCGGAAATTAATCATTGCAATTATTGGTTTAATTTACTTTTTTAATTTATACACACATAATGCCTCCGACAACGTCTGAGCCGACAAAAGCCAAGATTACTCAACTAGGTTTAAGGCGAGAATCGCTGCTTAATCGCATAAAAGAAACTTATGAATCTGCTTTAAAGGCAGCTAAAGATGTAAAATGCCGGTCAATATTTTTAGCTAGAGCTGAAATGCTTGACAAACTGTTTGATGATTTTTATTTAATTCAAAATCAAATAGTAAGCTTATTAACAAGTGATGACTCATTTAGTGAACACGATGCAGTACGCGTTGAATTTGATAAAACCTTTTATGCGATTAGAGCCCATAAAATGGATATTATGGCAGATTTGTCAAAAATAACTGCCGGAGCTAGCACTTCCAGTGCTGAAAAAAGGGTCGAAACCAAACTTCCAGAAGTCAAACTACCCACTTTTGACGGAGATTATAAAAACTGGCCCTCTTTTATTGATTTATATAATACTTTAATTCATGACAATAAATCTCTGTCTTCTAGTCAACGGTTTCAATATCTTATGACGTCATTGTCCGGTGGTGCACATGATCTTTTAAAGAGTATCCCTATGACCGAGGCAAACTATATATTAGCCTATGATACTTTGGTTAATAGGTATCAAAATAAAAGAGTGTTAGCTACTAACTATTTTTATGAAATTTATAATGCCCCTTGTTTTAATAATAAAAGTTCATCTCGTGACATTCGTCATTTATTAGATGTTTTTTCAGAAAATGTCAATGCACTTCGCATTTTGGGCATGCCAGTTGACCACTGGGATTTTTTACTTTTTAATATTCTACTAATGAAACTAGATACTAATATTAAAACGGCTTTTGAAATGCAATTAACAAATGTCAATATTCCTACCTATAAACAGCTAACCACTTTTTTAGAAAATCATTGTCGTGCACTGGAGTCGGTGCAGTATACTTCTCCCATTACACCTAAGCATATCCATGTTGAAAAAAGGGTTCATAAGCAGCCCAATTATTCGGGTTTTTTCACAGAAACACCCCCTTCAAATGACAATAAGCCCAAATGTCAAATATGTCCATTATCGCATACGTTAAATCGCTGCCCTGTTTTCATTGCAAAAACTCCACAGCAGAGAATCAATTTTGTTAAACAGCAAAATCTCTGTGCTAACTGTCTTCGTTCTACACATGTTTTACGGGCTTGCAAATCAAATTTTACGTGCAAATTTTGCAAATTTCCGCATCACACGCTTCTTCATATAAATAGGCACACAGAATCTTCAAATATTCAATCCTTACGACAAAGTCGTTCAAATACTGCACCTCCTGCAATAATTTCGAATAATCAACCCCGATCTACCTCTCAAGAAAATATTGAGCAGATTAACGCCTTGACCACCACGTTTTTACCAAAACAAAGTACGGTGCTTCTAGCTACGGCGTCTGTAGATATTTTGGATGGTGATGGTAATTATCAAAAGGCTCGCGTACTTTTTGATACGGGCAGTATGGCTAATTTTATTTCAGAAAATTGCGTTCAGCGCTTAAAGCTACGTAAACAGCCCTTCTCTGTGCCTATAGAGGGTTTGGCTGATATGAGCACTCCTTGCACTAACGGTTTAACGCATTGTATAATTAAACCATGTAATCAAAACAAGCCAATTTTTAATTTTGATGCTATTATTTTAAAAAAGGTGTGCTCGGAACAGCCTAAAATTTCTTTGGACATTTCAAAATGGTCTCCTATCACAGGTTTACATCTGGCGGATGAGTCATTTTTTCGTCCAGGCACCATTGATATTTTATTGGGTGCTGAGTTAATGCCATTTATCTTCGGCCCTGGAAAGGTCGTCGGCCAGCCTGGCCAACCTACAGCTGTTGAAACAGTTTTTGGTTGGACCTTTATGGGAAAGGTTGAGTCCTCATTTACATCTCCATGTGTTAACTTCCATGTTTCCGTGGAACCGCACCTGGACTTATTAGTGGAAAAATTCTGGGATCTAGAACAGTTCTCTTCAGAACTACCCAAGTCACAAGAAGATATTCAATGTGAAACACATTTTAAAAATTCTGCATATCGGTAATCTTCCGGTCGCTTTGTAGTTTCGTTGCCATTTCGACACGAAAAACCGGACTTGGGAAATTCTTATGCGCAAGCCTATCGGCGATTTACCTTGTTAGAATCTAGATTGTCTAAAAACCCAGAACTTAAATTAAATTATCATGAATTTATTCGAGACTATATTGAAAGTGGTCACATGTCTGTTATTTCGAAATCCGATCATAGATCCTTATCAGCGTATTATATACCTCATCATTGTATACAAAAGCCTGGCAGTATTTTTACCAAGCTTCGCGTGGTATTCGATGCTTCAGCAAAAACTTCGAAAGGCATTTCATTGAATGAAGCCTTACTTACCGGTCCAAAACTTCAAAAGGATATTTGTTCTATGCTTTTAAATTTTCGATTTTTCCCTATTGTTTTTGTGTGTGATATAAAGCAAATGTATAGACAAATACTTATTAACCCTCTCGACCGAGACTTTCAGCGAATATTATGGCGCTTTTCCGAAGATGAATCACTCGAAGAATATCGGCTTAACACAGTCACTTACGGAGTATCGTCATCTCCTTTTCTTGCTCTTCGAACTCTGCAAGCGTTAGCTTCTGAAGAAAGATCTCGTTTTCCAAAAGCAGCCCAGATACTAGATAACTCACTATACGTAGATGACTGCATGGTGGGTACTATTTCAGTAGATTCCGCGTTGTCTCTGCAGGACGAGCTTATTCAACTTTTAAGACTTGGAGGATTTGAGCTTCGAAAATGGTCAAGTAATCATCCCAGTTTACTCAAGTCGGTACCTTCTGCCGACATTCAGCTCGCTCTTAATTTTGATAAAGAGGATCCCCGCTTTGTAAAGATTTTAGGTCTGCAGTGGAATCCATCCAAAGACTATTTTTCTTTCTCTTGTATACCTTTAGATAAACCTTGTACAAAGCGTAATATTTTGTCGCAAATTGCTAGAATTTTTGATCCTTTAGGGTTTGCATCCCCTGTCGTCCTTAAGTCTAAACATATCTTGCAAAAACTATGGACACTGCAAGACATAAACTGGGACGATGTTCCACCAGATAGTTTATGCTTTGAATGGGATAAAATTAAAAATGAACTTCCTATGCTCTCCACAATAAATTGTCCAAGACGTTGTTTCGCTGACGATATTTTGCGATGTGAATTACATGCGTTTTGTGACTCGTCTCAAATTGGGTATGCTTGTGTAATATTTTTTCGCTTTGAATTAAATTCTGGATCTATCCAAACCCATCTAGTTTGTGCCAAATCTAGGGTTGCTCCTCTAAAAACCATTTCTCTTCCACGTCTCGAGCTTTGTGCAGCTGTCTTGTTAGCAGATTTGGTTCAGTTTGTCGTCGATTCATATTTGAAACTTATTAATTTTGACGCAGTATATGCCTGGTCCGACTCTCAGGTGGTACTTTCCTGGCTAGCCACGTCACCACATAAGTGGAAAACCTTCGTTGCTAACCGAGTTGCCCATATACAAAATATTATACCCATAAAATCTTGGCATTATGTACCCTCTGATGATAATCCAGCTGACTGTGCGTCACGGGGGTTGACTCCCTCTCAACTTATTCAACATAATCTTTGGTGGAGCGGGCCACCGTGGTTGTTAAAAAACCGTGAAAGTTGGCCGTCTCAACCTTATATTAATTATGATAAAAATATCTCTATAGAGGAAAGACAAACCGTGTTACATATTTCTGTAGAAACAAACTCAGTAATTTCCTTATTAGACAGATTTTCGTCTCTCATTAAAATTCAGCGAATTGTTGCATACCTTCTCAGATTTCCTTTAGTATTAAAAAATAAAAACCAACTTCATGGACCGTTGTTATCAACAGAAATTCATAATGCTCTACTTGTGATTGCTAAACAAGTTCAGCTCGAATCATTTTCTGATATACTTGATTTAATAGGGAAAAATAAAGTATTGCCAAAACCTTATAGAAAACTAGCTGTTTTTCTTGACAGCGATGGTCTTTTTAGGGTGGGTGGTAGATTACGAAAATCTCTACTTTCCTATGACGTAAAACATCCTGTTTTACTGCCAAAATCTCATCGTTTTACCGATCTTCTTATTGAACATGTTCACAAAGAAAATTTACATCCAGGTCTTAAAACTTTACACTATTTAATATTGCAACAATTCTGGATACTGTCGCCTCATAAAGCTATTCAGCGGTGCTTATCCAGGTGCCTAAAATGTTTTCGCGTCAAACCCAAATCTTCCAATCCCTTTATGGGAGATTTACCTGCCTTTAGGGTGTCACAACTAAAAGCATTTTCCCATGTCATGGTAGACTACGCCGGCCCATTCTCAGTTACCATGGGCACTTTTCGAGGTGCTAAGTCGTCAAAGGGATATATCTGCGTTTTCGTGTATTGTGCCACAAAGGCCATGCACTTAGAGCTTGTCTCTAGTTTAACCTCAGCTGCATTTTTAGCCGCTCTTCGGCGGTTTATATCCCGTCGTGGGCGTTGTTCCGACATTTATTCGGATCAGGGCACAAACTTTGTAGGGGCAAATAGTGAAATTATCACCCTTACAAAAAATGCGCTACTACAGCTTAGTATCAACTGGCACTTTAGTCCGCCCGCTTCCCCCCACTTTAATGGCCTTATTGAGGCTGGCGTTAAATCTGTTAAAACTCATATTCAAAGAGTAATTGGCGAGCAAATTTTAAATTTTGAAGAATTTTATACCCTTCTAACCCAAATAGAAGCTCTATTAAATTCTCGCCCTCTTTGCGCCATTAGCTCTGACCCTAACGATTTATTACCGTTGACACCAGGACATTTCTTAACGCTGGAACCGTTAAAGGGATGTCTACCAGATTCAGATTTAACTGATATTAAATTAAATAGACTTACACGATGGCAGCTTATACAGCGCATGTATTCTGACTTCTGGAAGCGTTGGGAGCAAGAATATTTGCATACTCTTCAGCAGAGGTCTAAATGGCTTAATAAACCTTCCAACATTGAATTAAATACTCTTGTTCTAATTAAAAATGAACAAAAACCCCCTTTACAATGGTCTCTGGGTAGAGTTGTCGAACTGCATCCCGGAACCGACGCTACTGTACGAGTGGTTACGCTTAAGACTTCCCATGGTCTGTTACGCAGGCCTGTAGTAAAGGTCTGTCCGTTACCTAATAATTAATTCTATTTGCATTAATTTTTGTTTGTTTATGTCTCATTTAAAAACTAAGTTTTTGGTGGGCGGAATGTTCAAAGTTCCATATTATTTTATTTCGTTATTAAATTAATTCTCTATTTTATTTTTATTTTGGGTTAATCTTAAGTATTTTTAAATTTAAAATAGGTAATATTACTAAATGTTCTTTTCTATCCTATTTTTTTTGCTTTCAATAAACGTTTAATTTGTCTAATTAAAAATTCGGCACAACGTCACTCAACTCCCGACACCTGTGCGCAGTGCGCGAGTGAGCGACGATTTGTACCAGAACTTGATTTAAAAGTAGTACCGCAAAAATCTCGAAACAGCCCGTACGGTTGATTTTTGTTAAACGAATAAAAACTTTATTTATTGTATCCTGTGAATGTGTTGACCATAGTGCATCCATATTACTGCGATAAATCGATCTAGATTGCAAGAAGCTATCCTGAGGGCCCTCAGAAACATCCGTAGGATTCTGCCGGGTAAGTCTGGTTTTATGGCGTTGTGCGAATCGCGTTTTTATCATTAATACAGTCCACTTGTTCTCATAATTTTTCATTTTTTTTAATGTCTAGTTACAACTATATTTATTCTTATTCTTATTATTTAGTCCACCATTGGGAAATAGTCTCTTTTGGTAACAATACTTTCTTTATATTTATATGCAGACTAGTTTGGGGTTTTTTGGTATCTAATTCCTGCCACAACTCCAAATTTTGGGTCATCAATTCTTACAGAGTTTTTTTTTAAACTATCAATAGAAGCATGCAAAAATTCCAAGGACTTTATTGTTAGAAACAAATTATGTCTTAGGTTTAATAATTAGGTAAACAAAGGTGTAAGCACACAAGGTTGAACAAACTTGTAATTTATTTATCGGAATTCCACCGATTCTACAATACCTACTACTACTAGTATGCTATAATGTAATAGTATTTGTTACATAAAATGAAAAACCCAGCGTGGTGTTCGATATGACATAAACGACATTGTACTTTCTCTCCAAAGAATAACATGTTGTTAGTATAAGAAGTTCACGGCCTTGAATTGCTTTTCTCTTTACTTTCTTTGGCTGGCCAGATGAATATTGCCATTCGTTACGACATCAAACTATTAGAACCGTCTAATCGCAACTAATTAGGGTTAATTTACGAATCTGAAGACTTAATTCAATTTTGTTATAACCGTAATCAACAAAATCAAAAAAAGAAAAAAGGGTGATCTTTTAGTACTTTTATACCGTGCGAACAAAAATTATTTGCATCAAAGAGGGCTTGGATTAAAAAACGTAGGGCTTGGTTTAGATCACAATGATATGGGGACGATATATCTAACCAAATCTAGGTTAAAATTTTATCAAATTCATATTATGACATGATATGCCAAACTAATGAGTAATAAAATAAGACAAATACAAATTTATTTTTGTTGTTTACAAAATTAACAAATTAAGAATATGCAGAAAGAAAAAAAATTACATAAATTGCTGAAATTGGCCACCAAGCATAAATTCACACGTCTGTTCATATTTTCGAAAGTGTTGACCAGAATCTCTGGAGAAATGTTACCACATTCTTGGATAATCCTTTATTGTAATTGTTCTAAATTTGCAACTGGTGTTTTAAAAATAGTGTTTTTTAAATGAGGAAATACGAAGTATTCCATAACCGTTAAACAAGGTGATCTAGTTGGGAATTCAATGTCTGATCGAAAACTGATCAATCTGTTTTCGAAAAAATTGCGTAAGTAGTTAATAGTTTCGGCGGCTATATGGGCGGTTGCACCGTCCTGTTGAAAATATCCAAAACGTAGGTCGTCGTCAAGTAAATTGCTCCACAAATGGATTCAAAATATTGTTTCTATACCGCTGTGCTGTAACTGTGTTGTGGAAAAAAAGAGTACCAACAATTCTTCTTCGGGAAACAGCTAACCAGACACCAATTTTTTGAGGGTGTAATGTGGACTCTACAAAAAATGGGGAGAAAACCGGAGAGGTGGAACCAGGCTTCATCCGAAAAAAATGTCAGGTTTCATAAATCATTTCTTTCCAATAAATTTTGGGTAAACCATTGAGAGTAATTCCTGCTTCTTTCAAAATCTGCGGCTTGTATTTCTTGGAATACTTGCACTTTATAAGGAAATAAATTTAGCTGCTTCTTAAGAATAGTCCTGCATGTTCCATAAGATCTTCCCACTTCTTGGGACAGGCGTCTTATACAATTTGTTGGCGTATTTTGCATTATTTCACAAACGTTTGCAACAAGTTCTTCTGTTCTTACAGATGGTCTTTCTGCTCCTTTTTTGTGTTGTATAGAACCTGTTTCCCTAAACACAGCCACGGTTCTTTTCAGGCAATGATAAAAATTCCGAGCAATAAAAGCAACGTTAGGAAAATGTTCGTGAAAATCGTTTATGCACAAACCCATCATGACCATCATGACATGCACCATTTACTCTAACCCCGTTTCGAAAATACGCTTTAACCATGAATGTTTTGTGCTGTTCCGTAAAGCCCATTGTGTGAATTGTTCAAGAAATTGGAAAAATTAGCGATGAATCAAATCACTTGTAACGACTGTCAAAGATGACGGAATAACTGATTGATTGTTAATTCAGGTAGTTACTGACACCCAACAGGTATTAAGCTCTACGGCTAAGCATTACGTCCTTAGATGCAATGCTCTCTTTGATGCAAATAATTTTTGCTCGCACGGTATTTCTGAGTTTATCAACAATTTTGCTTGATGAATGATTGGAATGTTTCGTCAGAAAATATTTCCTCTTTCCCATAAATTATTCCAGTTGAGAAATTCCCTACAAAATTTTACTCTTTTGTATTTTGTTTTCATCGGTCAATAATATCTTTTTAGCAGCCCATCGGTTGTTTATATTTGACATTGCCCTGTTCGGGAGGATTCGGGAAAATTGGTTTCCTCTCTCGTATTTAAGGCTGTCTTGGAAGGATGTCTTTTTAGAAAGTTGACATCCTTCGTCTAGATCTTTCTCCCACGGGAACCTAGTTTTCGTCATCTTTTTACATGATATCATTGTATATTATTGCTTACTCTTAGTTCGGCAGCAATATTTTTTATAGGTACCTTATCCCTCAATCTGGTCTGATTTACGGCAGTTAATGCTGGCATTGTCGTTTTTTTTTATAGCAAATTTAGCACATATTGATGATAATGTAATATACTACTTGACAAATTAATGATTACAAATCAAAAGTTATACCGTGCGAGCAAAAATTATTTGCATCAAAGAGGGACTTGCATCTAAGGACGTAATGCTTAGCCGTAAAGCTTAATACCTGTTGGGTGTCAGTAACTACCTGAATTAACAATCAATCAGTTATAGTCATATATAGTCATCTTTGACAGTCGTTACAAGTAATTTTGGTTCATCGCTAATTTTTCCAATTTCTCGAACAATTCACACAATGGGCTTTACGGAACAGCACAAAACATTCATGGTTGAAGCGTATTTTCGAAACGGGGTTAGAGTAAATGGTGAGTGTCAATACTCTCCGGGTTTGTGCATGGACGATTTTCACGAACATTTTCCTAACGTTGCTTTTATTGCTGGGGATTTTTATCATTGCCCGAAAAGAACCGTGGCTGTGTTTAGGGAAACAGGTTCTATACAACACAAAAAAGGACCAGGAAGACTATCTGTAGGTAAGAACAGAGAGAGGACCTTGTTGCAAACGTTCGTGAAATAATGCAAAATACGCCAACAAATTGTATAAGACGCCTGTCACAAGAAGTGGGAGGATTTTATGGAACATGTTGAGATGAGATGCTGGTCAATACTTTCGAAAATATGAAGAGACGTGTGAATTTATGCTTGGAGCATGGCGGTGGCCAATTTCAGCAATTTATGTAATTATTTTTCTTTTTCTTTCTGTATAGGTATTCTTACTTTATTAATTTTGTAAGCAACAAAAATACATTTGTATTTGTCTACTTATTTTATTACTTATTAGTTTGGCATATCATGTCATAATATGAATTTGACAACATTTTAACCTAGATTTGGTTAGATATATCGTCTCCATATCATTGTGATCTAAACCAAGCCCTACGTTTTTTAATCTAAGCCCTCTTTGATGCAAATCATTTTTGCTCGCATGGTACCTACCTACAACTTGATATATGTTATCTATATTAGTTCAGGAGATTGAAGTAATTTTCTTTGTCCCAGTATTACTTGGCCGTAATGGTATACCCACCACCCAAGAATTAAAGTAATCATCGACATACATAGCACCGCTGTTAACATTTTTATTAAAACTATTAAAAGCCAGGGAAATTAAGATACAAACTACAACAGATTACAGCCCCTTGCGGTTTGAAAAATATCATTACAAACAACATTTTTCTTCCAAATTAGAGCATATTATTATATCAACAACTAATTAAAATTATCTTAAAAATATAAGGTAATATATCGGATTTTATAAAAATTGAGGAAATTAGCATACATTTTATATACCTATATTATAGTTTTTTTAAATGAAACTGTAAGTACTAATAGGAAAGAGGGTAATTACCCCGAAGGACCGCCCTTGCAACTTGCAACGGGCAACATGCAACAAATTAAGGTCCGCAAATTCTTAACAAATAAAAATTTTAAAAAATCTTAAAATTATTAATTAAAGTAATAATTTTTCTTATTCCTAATCACAAATAAATGCTTGGAAATATAAAAATTACATTTATTTTCAGGTATATCTGGTCTATTCACTGTATTCTCAAGCTTCGTCTTCACATCAACAGTACTAAACCTTCTTAGGATCAAAGTAAGCGATTTAAAGTAAGTATTGAAGGATGTTGATTTATCAACTAAAATAACCAAGGCGGTGGTTAAAATTACAATTTTTAGGGATGCGTTGTTTTTTTTCCTGTTGCTCATCGACCTATCCAAAGCTGCAATGTTGGCACAGTTTGCATTAAACGCCAAAAATCAGGCTGAAGTTAGGAATAATATAGCTAAAGGATTATCTGTTCTTGGACCAACGATAACTTTGGACACTTTGGTGGAAGCACTTGTCATTGGAGTAGGGACATTGTCAGGTAAATAGAGACTTTTTGCACCTCTTAAATTAATATCAGTTTTTAGCTCCGTTATGGTTAACTTTATTAAACATAACGAGTAGCGCCACTGATAAAACCAGAGATTTTGCAGCGCCTATACGTTCTGTCTGTAGTTATTAATTTGGCGCCGGCGCACCTAAACAAAATAAAATACCTACCCTAAAAATAATTTGATTAAGTTGTATATGTTAATGTAAAGCTACTATTGCTTTGGATTTTAATTAATTGCTTATCACAATTTTAATTCACAGCAATGATGCTTCATAACTTTTGTGTCCATGTTCCGGCGACCATGCAGTTTAAGCATAACCATAAGGATAACGATAAGCTCTTCCTTATCCTTCCGTAATCCGTAACTAACGGAGTCCGTTATGGTTATTAACCATAGCGGATCACCTTTCTGACATTGCGCATGCTCAGAATAACCATAACCACAAAAGAATGACGAATTAAGAGGTGCAAAAAGTCTCTAATATTTTGATAAAAATGCTAATTGTATTTGCGTAGGTGACCGTTAGGTCACTCGATTAGGACACTAGAAGTTTCACTTTTAACCTTATTTCCTAAAATTGATATTTTAATAGCCTCCAACTGAGATGGAATATGGAACTCACAGTTCCCATTGTCCACTCAGCGTAGATATCTTAGTTAAACATATTTTTTACAATTTTTAGGTGTTCACAGATTGGAAATGCTTTCGTGGTTTGCTTGCCTATCACTACTTGTCAATTATATCGTTTTTATGACATTTTATCCTGCGTGCTTGTCACTCATTTTGGAGGTAAGGTAACAATATTTGCATGGAGATACCTAAACCCACAGCGGTCTGACAACCAAAGCTCGGAAAATTAAATTTTTTATTTATTATAATATTTCAAAGTCTTGATTTCGGGTGAATTTTATTAATGATTTAAGTCAAGTCTCAAAAATCCATTACCAATATAAGAGCTCATTGGTGGTTGTTCCATGCACTCTAGTTTTAGGCGTCTCAAATATTTATGAAATTGTTCTAGTATGTCGCATTTGTCCTATACGTTTCAACGACTATTCAAACTTATTTTTTTTTTTTTTGAACTTTTGTACATTTGAAAGAGATCGGTATCAATACCCATTAAACTGTATACATTTATTTGAAAAAAATCACATCAATCTTCCATTCTATGCAAAATTGTAAAAACGTTGATATTACCTAATTTTGAAAAATACCAAAGAAGAAATTAATGACAGCAATTTCTATTTTATAATATGTCTCGTAACAAATCACGCTTTGGTAAAATTTACATTCATAATATAATTATGCAAAAATAAAACATGAATTATTTAATTATGTATGAGCCAATATATACTGGGTGACCCTTAAGTAAGAAGGCAATACAGTAACGGTAGATAGTAGACATAAAAATAGGCCATTTATAGTGGCGTAACAAAAACTGAGTGCCCTCCTCCCGCAAACGTTTTCAGGGGCCCCCCTCTTTATAACGAATGAAAAATGATAATTCTTATTTTCATTAATATTAGGTTCAGGTTTATGAATTTTTAAATTCGTTAATCGTGTAATAATTTAATTAGGGTTAAACCCACAACTATTAAAACAGCAAACAATTCGAATTTATTTTATAATCCTAGGTAGACGGGTAGACATAACAAAGTACTATACAAGGTATTATACAAAACGACCAGATCGTCGAGAGTTTTTTTTTGCAAAATCCTTTATAATTTCGTTGATATTTAATGTTTTAACAAACTCGTATTCGATACTGACTAAGGATAAATCCGAAAGGCGTTGTTGTCCCATGGTGATACGTAAATAGGCTTTTACTAATTTAAGTTTGGAAAAAGATCGTTCCGCTGATGCCACACTAACTGGTAAAGTTAGAAATAACATCATCACTGCACTAGAAACATCTGGAAAATTTGAAGAAACACACTGATTTCTTATTAATAAATGATCCGCAAGTTCATACACTGTCTTTAATTTATCTAAAATCTCAACGCGTTTCGACCACAAAGGTCATCATCAAGAGCGGATATCTGCAAAGAAAAACAAAGTCATAGAAAACAGTCCTCCACAACAACCGAAAGGGGGACAGTTTCCTATGGCTTTCCAGATATCCTTTCGTGATGATGACCTTTGTGGTCGAAACGCGTTGAGGTTTTCAATACATAAAATGAAATCGGATATTTCTATGTGTATTATTTACAATGTATGGAACACTTCATGAGACTTATTACGTAAATATTGTTTTAGAGATAAATGCGTTTAAATGCTAGATGGCAAACAACATTTCAATAAACACATTTCCTAACAAAACATAATTTTATTGAAAACTAACCGTGGATATTTTCTCGTAAGTACTTAATTAAAGAAATTACCCGTTTTCAAGTCTATACTGTCTCGTGTTGCCGTATGGCCACTTAGTTATTGGACACCCTGTATTATCAAATGATAAATATATAAATAAACAATTAAGATTATTTAATATAAGGTAAGATGTACAAAGAGGTGCCGCGAAATTTTCAAAATTGGCGTTATAATATTTACAGAAAAAGAAAAGCACGAAGTCTTTCTCCACAATCTTTATTCATCGAAAAACTAGGCGAACCTAGTATCACATCGACATGTTTCGAGTGTAGAAACACTCATCATCAGGAAACAAAGTGAAAAGTAAAATGCTGATGTTTTTAGCAAAAGAGAAAATAATGGTGAGATTGAGCCGTAATGGAGCTTTTAATGGTGTACAAAAGATGTAAAATTGAAAAATCAGAAGGTCGACAATCAAGACTCCAGCATACTGAACAGTCGAGGTTTAAGTGTAGATTTTTCAATTTTACATCTTTTGTACACCATTAAATGCTCCATTACGGCTCAATCTCACCATTATTTTCTCTTTTGCTAAAAACATCAGCATTTTACTTTTCACTTTGTTTCCTGATGATGAGTGTTTCTACACTCGAAACATGTCGATGTGATACTAGGTTCGCCTAGTTTTTCGATGAATAAAGATTGTGGAGAAAGACTTCGTGCTTTTCTTTTTCTGTATCATTTAACTCCACTTTGAGTATGGACTACTTCTTCAAAGTTATAATATTTGCAACACTTTCCATCATAAGGGCTCTGTAGGTACTTTAATATAAAACTAAATTATTTGTTTGGATTTTTTTAAAATCTTCTTCATTCTTTCTGAAAATTGGAATAACTATGTTATTGTAATTTTAGGCTTTTCCATTTTCCTAAATATCTAAGGCGTGATATAAAACATACAGGGTGTCCGGGAAAATGTGGGAAATCTCCCGGATATGAAAAAAACACGTGAAAAGAATACTACAAGTTCAAATAAACTTCTTTCGTCTCGGCCTCCTCTTCGGAGATATGGGCTCCCAACGAATTAAGTTTTTGACACATAATTATTAAACCAACAGGTATATTTCAATGTTTTTTTCATATGATATATACCAGGTAGGAGCCTTCAAATTACTATCCCAGAAAGTGTTGCGAATTAGTCAGAGCTGCAGGGACGGACTAGCTGTGACACTAATGTGCCAATTTTTTTTACGCCCTGTATGATAAAGACTTTGGACAACGTTTTTTATACACCTTTACTATTGACTAAAAATGAAGTACTCTTCATTCATGTCGCCAATCCTAACCGTTTTTGGAAAAAAACGTCATTTTGAACCTATTTACATCATATTTAGTGTATTTCAATAAAAGATCCATCTTTGTTCCAATAAACTATAAATGTTCACTTTTAACTGCTTAATATTAATACATGATCGCAATAAAATGACGTTTTTCCGAAAGCGGTTAGGATTAGCGACATAAATTAAGAGTACTTAATTTTTAGTCAATAGTTAAAGGTATGTGAAAAACGTTGTCCAAAGTTTTTATCATACAGGGCGTTAAAAAAATGGGCAGATTAGTGTCACAGCTAGTCCGTCCCTGCAGCTGTGAGTAATTCGCAACACTTTCTGGGATAGTCATTTGAAGGCTCTTACCTGGTATATTATATCATATGAAAAAAACATTGAAATGTAGCTGTTGGTTCAATAATTATGTGTCAAAAACTTAATTCCATGGGAGCTCTTTGGGAGCCCATGTCTCCGAAGAGAGGTCTGATACGAAAGAAGTTTATATGAACTCGTAGTATCCTTTTCACGTGTTTTTTTCATAACCGGGAGATTTCCCACATTTTCCCGGACACCCTGTATATTGTTTTGGAAAACAGTTGTAATTACAGTAAGAACCATAAAAATACCATAAATATAAATATTGCACTGATGCTCTTAAGGTTGAACTTTATTGTACCAGTATTTTATTACCTTTTTGAAGAAAAATATACTTATTATTACCTATGCACGTTTAAGGACCTTAGGTCAATGACCTTTGCAGTGTTACCGTAATAAACTATTAAAGCACTTTAAAAATAATTAATAGACGTAAACTCGTCTTGCGGATCCGTTTAGACATACATATGATTTCCCAATATAAAACTACAACCTTGAAAAGCACTCATCATTTTTATAAAAAGCTCAATTATAAAAATACATGGTACGTTAACCATTGCAATTTTAATTTTAAGATACCTATATTACTTAAGAAATACAATAATTCATTATCAAAATAAACAGGTTTCTCTTTTAACTGTAAATCTCACCGACCATAAAGGTCTTACAAGAAAACCGTCACAATTGGTCTCACCCAATTCTAATAAAATTTGGTGTAGAAGAAAAAAATTAAAAACAAAATCACATCTGGCCAATAATCAGGTTAATTACTAAAGCTTTTCACCCCTTTAGGGGTCGATTTTCAAAAAAATAGGAAATACGTATTTTATTTATTGTATATTTGAGTATTTATGAGGAGTTTTAAGGAATATGGATCAAAATTATTTTTTCCAATATAAATTTCTATACAGGTGAGTCGGGAGGAATGGGCCAAACTCTAAGGGTGTAATCTATGCATCAAAATAATAAGAAAAAAATGTTGTTATCCAATATTCATTTGTTTCAAATTACAGCGTTAAATAAAATATTAATATTGTTAAACCAAAATAATAATATGCAACATTAACATTGTTTCAAATAAATCATTGGTTTAGTAAATTTTCAAATATACCGCCATTGACTTCCAAACATTTCCTGCTTCGTTGATGAAGCTGTGGTTCTTCTAATTGAAAAACAAATTAATGTTGGATACCAACATTTCAGTTTTTTCTTATTATTTTGATGCATAGATTACACCCTTAGAGTTTGGCCCATTCCTCCCGACTCACCCTGTATTTCTTCTGCGACTCCCTAGGGACAAAATTTTCGTAAATGCCTAAACACACGTTTATTTGTTCCAAACAAAGGATTTGTAAAAATTTTTACTTATTTTTTTCTATAGCGGTTGCGTTGGAACCTTACCCCCTCCATTCTACCCCTTAGGGACAAAGTTTCTCAAAACGTCGGAATACGTACATATTTTTTTTTAACAAGTAATACCAACTTTCAGCAATATATCCTAAAATTCAAGATAATTATACGTATACCGTTTCAAAATAGGCTTCACCTCTATAGTTTTAATATGTTTTGTACTTTTGTAAAATTAAAATATAAAAATTATTAATTTCAAATATTTTCTTAAAAAGTTTCTAGTTTAAAAAAAAATAGATTAACTTTTTAAAGCCTATTATAAGTTCAATGCGCCTGCTAATGTTTTCATTTGAACTATCATTAAAAAGAACAAAAAATAAATCTATATAGGCAGAAGGCGAAGATCGGAAGTATTAAATATATATCTATTTTATTGCTTCTGGGAATGCCCAAACCATTAAAATTACATAGTAGTTTAGTTTGCTTCTAATGTAGTATTGAAATTATCATATTCAGTACTTAATATTTGTAGAAAATACAATACAGACAGCTTATTATACTTTGCATTACTGTAAATATTCAGTGTTCCGTTTTATAGGATTCGCACCTACTAGTTTCATCTATTTGGGGCAGCGCTCTAACCAACTTGAGTTATAAAACCGAAGTGAATGTCAAAAATTTTAAAAGAGATTTATTATACAGTCGTTACACAAATAATTTATTATAAGTACAATAACGTAGGCGTACTAAGACAGAAAATGTAATACTTTTAGTAAAGAATTATAATTTAGTTTGAATATACATAACTCATAAGCATAAAAAATTTGATTAAAGGTAGGTACTTTAAGAGTTTTATTTATACGGCCGAAATTATACATGGTGTTCCTAAATATCATGTAAACAGGAAAATGGGTAATTCTTTGGCTTATTTAATGACTAAAAATTCATATAAACATAGGTCCGCAAACGCTTCGTTGCCGATCTACAGCGAATGTCATATGAGTCAGAAAAAGGAAAAATATATCAGGTGTCCCATTTAAAAATCGAAAACTTATATCACTTCCGGTTAGACTGGAAGTTTCATAATGTTGAGTCAACTTTAAAAATTCAGTTTTATGTCATATACAATCCCCCAAATTTTATTTCATTATCTTGAAAAACAAAAAAGTTAGAGCGGCGAACCATCTTCCGTAGACACCCGGTATAGGACTAGAATGGAACACCCTGTATATTATCAGATATTCTAAATTTTTAATAACTTTAAAATATTTTTTGTCTAGTATACTATGACTGTTTCGGAATTACGGGCAAATGAATGTAGTACATTTGATTATTTAAACAAAATTGGTAATAATTTTTAAATAAACAGTAATATAAAAAAAAGTGATTTAATTAAATGTTAAAAATGTCGTCCTTCAAATACCTGACAGTGTCCACTGTCCAATTCTCTCGGGAAATTGGGAAAGCACGTTTTGCAAATGTTTACGAGAAATAACATGCACAGCATCTAAAATACTGTTTTTAAGGTCCTCCAAAGACTTAGGTTGTGTACGATACACGACACTCTTTTAATGACTGAAAATGCCAAAAGTGTCTATCTATGTATTACAGTCAGTCTTACCGGGGCAACTAATGGAAGTTAAATAGGCTGCACACATTTTTGTCTACCCAAGTTTCCCAACTTTGATGTTTAAGATAACTTTGGGGGGGGGGCGACGCCCCCCCCCCCCCCCATGACTCCGTCCCTGATTACAAATCGATATAAATAGAGTTTATTAAGCAGGTAATAATAACGCCTTATTAAGTGATAATAAACAACCACTAACAATATACCTGCAAACCCCGGAAACCCCCAATAATTGTGTATAACCAAAATGTAAATATTATAATTTTCAGATTGGAAAATCCATGAAATAAGTACCGAACTGGACATTAAACGTTTACCGTTTTAAATTTTTTAATAAAGCCGAAAACATAAAAATATGCCTTTAAAATAATAATTTATGAAAATATGCATTTTATTATAAAATTGACAAAAAATGCATAATATGTATTTATGCATTTTGTATATTATTCTGCCCTTTAGTGATCACCCTCCCCTTAATGCCATCCGGATATTATTCAATAGCAGCTTAGAAATAAAGATAATTTCTCTGTTAAACATGTGCCAGATGCTAGAGAGACGGTTGATAAACCTATATGCCAAGCCCACGCCATACATTTTTCACTTAGGCATCCCTCACTTTGGACATTACAATCGACGATATCAAATTTAAAGAGCTTGAAGGAATTCACTTCAAGAAGATATCAGTTTATCAGGGCGACTTAATATAGTAAGAAATATAGTACCTACTTCCGGTTTGACCGGAAGTTAACACTATTGGAAAGATAATAAAAATCGAAGATAGGGACATGTAAGCCGTTTTTCTCTAAGACGTACAGTTAGAAAGCTAGACGCTGTCAAAGTTCAAAAATGTAATTTTTCAAGAGTCAATATCTCGGAAACTGTTAAGTATAGACTAATAATGCTTTTATTAAAAAATGTTCAGAATTTTATGCAGAATCCAAAAGAATTATATAAAATAGGGGTATCCATTTAAGATTTAGATCTTACCCCCCCTCCCTCCTAGGGGCTTGAAGTAACAAGATTGACAATATACGCAAAAGATGTCCCCCTCGAAATAAAAATCGACGGGTCCGAGCGATTTTCCACGTTTTCATTTTAAAGCCGGAAAATCGAGGTGGGAAGTTTTCAAATGAACAACCTGTATAATAATTTGGAGACCCAGTCGTCGACAGATATTACTGAACAACAAGTTGTCATCACTTTGAATCAATTATACATAAATAAATGTAATCTGATCAATATTTTATAAATCCAAAAAATTGTTGGTAACTTAGATAATACCATACAGACACGCATCTTTATTTGATAACATTTAATAGACATCTATACAATAGAAAATTAACATAAAGATAATCATAACGTTCGTTAGGAAGACATTGAACAGTAAATGTAAATAAGTTTAAACCATACTAAACGTAAATAAAGTAAACTTTCCCTGTTGGTGTTATTTATATTTGTGTATCTATACTCTTAAATTTCTGTACATAAACTTTTTTATTACTTTCTTACCGAGTTTATTGTTTTAAATTTTCATCAACAACTAACTAATATTCTCTATAAGCCACGAAAAAATTCACCAAAATATCGGCAAATTTCACGGCACAATGCGAACTACTTAAATTGCAAATTAGGCATTCCTGCTTCCTGTAACACTAATACGGCTAAGGTGACTTTACAATTAATTTCCATAACAAAAAACAACGTAGTATATGAGGCATTCTCACGAAACAAACAAAGTGTTAAAGTTAATAAATCCATTTCCCCAATTGAAAATTTAAAAATGTACTTAATAACAAACTCTGTTTTGTATATACAGGGTGTCCGGAAATGATAAGCGAAAAATTTAGGGGATAATTCTAGACCGAAAATAAATGCTATCTCTTCCTATAACATTTTTTCGAATATTGATTATTAAAGGAGTTACAGGGTGTTAAAGTTAAATTTTATTTGTGGTCCTTAAACACGAAACTGCAACCCTATATTTTATATTTCAGTTGTCACGCTCAACAAATATTTACAAAACAAAAGAGACGTTTATGACGTTTGCATTCAAGGAAGAGGACCACAAATCCAATCCCGTTTTACAAAGAGTGAAACTAATTATGTCCATTGGATTAATGATAGTCCACGTCCACAGGTAACTAAAAAATTTAAATATCAAACAAATCTTAAAATAGCCCTTTACGTAAATATGTAAATACGATGTCCTTTCTTTTCGTTATTTTTCTATCGCGCTTGTAGATGTGTAACTCCGATTACACATTGGCAGTTTTTAAATATTTTACCATTTTTAGTCGCTGGCCATTTAAAGACAGTGAAGTGTTCACCATCATACTGGTTCAACAATCTTTGAATCGTACAGAGGAAGCTAGTGCAATTCACGGATATTTTATAAGGTGATTACTACATTATTTAGTGTTTTAATTAGGTTAACTAATTAATATAGTGTTCTAATGAACTATACAATACATAAACCTAAAAATTAGTGAAACATTGATGCCTAACCACTGTCCTGGATAATAATAAATGGAGTCTTTGGATAACCTGGTATAATAACGGTATAAAACAATTTGAGATGCTTTTTAAATGACGATAAATATTACTGTATAGTGTTTCGGAAATAGAATTTGCGGGGACGGTCAATGCACCTTTCTCTAGTAGTTGATTCCATACAACATAAAGCAAAAAAACAGCTACTAAAATTGGTTTTGGGTTCCGGTAAATTTCAGAGTAGATTTGCAAAAAAGTTTGGATATACAGCGTTATGATAAACGTACTATCGTGCCGAGAAAAAACTGGTACAGCAAATTTGAAAAACTGAGGACGGCATAACATATCTCCTATACTATAAAAGGTGTCTAGAGCTGAAAAGGTAAAAATATCCAATTTTTAAAAAGTAACCTAGGTTACATAATAAAACGTTTTTTATTTTGCCATACGGGGTAGAACAAAATATATTTCTTATTGTTTAAATTTGAGGGACAGATTATAGATTATAAACTAAATTTATTAGATTTTTTTAAAAAAAGTCAAAGATTTTATCTAAATTGCATTTAACATCGCCACAAAATAAAAAACAAAGATAGTAGGTAAAAATAAATTTAATAAAAAGAAAAAATTACAAATACAAAATTTGTCAAAACAACACACAATTTTTAATATTTGGTCATAGAACCGTTACCGTTTATTACTTCTTGTAGCCTTTGTGGCATACTTAAAACTAGGTTTCTGCATAATTCGCCCGTTACTTCATCCCAAGCTTGATTTATTCTGTAGCGTAATTCATCCCTGTTTCATGGTCGAAAATCATGTTTATACATAGATTTGACCATTGCACCCCAAATGTTTTCGATCGGGTTGAGATCGGGACTCTTCGAAGACCAGGGAAGAACTGCAATATTATTCTCTTTTTACAATGCGTGCTGTGTGTATTGGAGCATTATCAAGCTGAAATGTAAAATTTTGACCATATACAGCATTTATCGATTGTATTATCACTTCATTAAGTATATTAACGTATACGGCTGCAGTTAGTCTTCCTTCTACTATTTGGCAAACTCCTGGTCCTCTAGCGCTAATCCAACCCCAAACATTTATAGAAAAACGCCCACTTTGGTTGGTTTTGTGGGTGTATCTCTCATCATACAGCATGCCAGAAGGCTTATACACCCGAATTCTCCCATTATTGCATGACTGAAAAGTTTTCTCGTCAGAAAATATAACTGTTCCCATAAATTATTTTGATTTACATATTCATGTGCAAATTCTAACCTGTCCTGTTTATTTCTTTCCGTTAATAAAATTTTATTGGCAGTACAACGACTTCGTATATCGGAATTTCGAAGCCTTTCTCTGGATTTGCAGAACCTGGAAAGGCAGTTTCTTCTTTCGCCTTTATTGCTGTTTCAAACGGATGATCCCTTAGGTAATTAACCAGTCTTGTATCATCATCTTCAGTAGAAATTTTAGGGTGTCCTGAACATGCTTTTCTAATAATAGTCCCATGTCTTGCTAATTTTTGTTTTGCCAATAGCACGGTACTCTTACTTATAACTAATTCGTCTGCAATATCCCTAATAGCAACACCATCTCGCAACCGACTATAAATAATTCTTTTTGCTCGGGGATTAATTGTGGCATATTTATACAAAGAAAATTAGTTAATCATAAAGTGACAATCTTAACTGACATTCAAATTTCATATGAAGTTTTACTGGTATCGGGCTTTATATAAAATTTTTTCTAATAGTCTAGGAGAAAACAGGACATTTTCCTGTGTACCAGTTTTTTCTCGGCACGATGGTACCTATCAGCCTTTTATATAAAATACCGCCCACTTAATCAAGGATCTTTCGGACCCGAACCGGAAATGCATTTTTGTTTTTAGAAAAAAATATATTATACAGGGTGGATCATAAAAATGAAACCCAGGTACATCAACTTTAATTTTTCAAATGAAACATATTGTATATTGTTACATTTTTACATTCTACAATCAATTCTAAACATTTTCCATCAATCATTTCCTGTACCTATGTTCAACCGTTTACGAAATATTAACTTTTAAATCAAAATAGATAAACGACAAAGTATGAAAGGAAACTATTTTATAAGATGTTGAAGATGTCCCCCCACCAATTGTTCTTCAGTAGATCAATCGATCTAAATTCATATTGTATACGTTTTGTACTACTTGTGTATCACCACCAAAAAAAAGTTCACTTGGTAACGGTAAGGATCTGGCGATCTGGGTGGACCCTCTATTGAGCCACGTCTACCTATCCACCGCCGGGCACCGCCCCGAAAAAAATGTAGTTAATTACTCCGTTAGATGAGCAGCATAATGCGGGGAGCACCATCCTGTTGAAACCTAAGATTGATAAATCAGGATCATTATTATTTGGAAATAGAGTGGCAAGACTTGGAGCCAGTAGATATCTTTCTCCATTGAGGATTTCATTATTAGCTTATCTAAATTGCTACCCTAGACACTGTCCAGTTCAGGCTAATAGGCAAGCGATTTGGGTATTTTTCATTGAACTTATCACGAACTTCCCTATGACTTGTCATTGCCAATGCCTTAAAGACTGTGACTTGAGTTCAGAACGTTGCTAAGTCGAGAAACGTATCAATAGGCATACCAGAATTTAAGTTGATACACGAAGCATTATCATGATCCACCCACGGCAACTCAGACGATTAGCATGACCGTAAAGTGTAAAGGTGCACTCATCAGAAAACAAAACATGCTCTAATTGGATCACATTACCATCGTTTGTTCACAACATACGTTCTCCTATCAAAATAGTCTTCCATGAGCTCGTGAGTAGATTCATTTTATAGGGATACATTTCTTTTTCTTGTACCTATGTTCGAATAATCAATGAACGGCTAACATTGAACATTGGGGCTGTTTTTCGACTAGAAATATGTGGGTTTTCCTCAAACTCAAGCATAATATCTAATTTGGTATCATCATTTCTTGCATTGGCAGCTACTTTTTTTTTATCTTGCTTTACATTTTCATGTCCAAGTTGGCGAAACTGCTTTTCTATTCTACTAATTTTCCCTTGAGCCATAGGCGGCAAATTTGGAAATTTTTCATGAAATAAGCGAGCAACTTCCATTTGTGTCCGTGTTTTATCTCCATAACCAATCATCTGTAGAATTGTTATTTTGTGCATTTCTGTTAAATAAACAATTTTTCTGATCTGCAGTTAACGAAATTCAAACGACTATAACACTGACAACAATTTGCTAAGGTCAGGAGTTTTAAACAAAACATGTAGGTATACCTTTTTTTTATATCATATCAGTAAAAAGAAACGCTGAAATGCAATAAATCTGCTTAATATTTCCGAAACAGTTGAAGATAGGTATAGGATATTGTACATGAAATATGTCTACAATTTTCTAAAAAATCCAAAAATTAAATAATATACAGGGTATTGCATTTAAAAGAAGAAAGTTGGTATCGGCCACTGTTACATGACACACCCTGTATAAATAGTTTTTATTAAAAAAGATGCGCAACTAGAAATACCAATCGACGTGTCCGAGCGTTTTTTCACACACGGCCCCATGCATTTATTATCGAATTTATTTCATTGGACTGTATATCTCAAAAAAAATTAATTTCAAAAAAGTTAATTTGACGGGTCCGAGCGATTCTTGATTAAGGGAGCGCTATTCTATATAAAAGGCTGATCCGTTTCTGTTTCATAACGCTGTAGGTAACTACGTTCAGGGCCGGATTTAGAGGTCTAGCGGCCCTGGAGCAACAAAGGAGCGGAGGCCCCTAATAATTTTCCAAATAGATTAAACGATTTTTTTTATTAAAGTGTTTTAAAAATTTATTGAGTGATCAATCTAATTCTTTTAACAAATATATTATATAGTCAAATAAAGGAATTATACCAAACAAATTAAGCGTTAACAAAAAATGGAATCTTGCGACATTGATGATATCACTGAAATCCAGCTCTCGGAGCAAATCACTTTCGATGCTGAGTAGGGATAGCTTAGCTATGCTATATATAGGCAATATGTTTGTCAAATCAACAGAATATAGGGAGGGGCATAGGTATAAAAAATGTTACAATGTTTCGGTATTAAAAGTAAAAAATCGAAAAATACTTTTTTATGAATATAAAAAGTTATAATAAAAAAGAAAAGTTGTTTATTTATCAGGACTTTGGTGGTTTTTTTTTTTGGAAAATCTTTTGTGGGGCCCTCACTTGTGGAGGCCCGGGACTGTTGCCCCGGCTGCCCCCCGTAAATCCGGCCCTGCCTACGTTAGCAAGAAACAGCCGTTTTAGCTACCGCTTTATGACGAATAGTATGTGCTATGCTATTAGGTGACAAAGCACAACCGTGTTTTTTTCACTATATGGCAATATAAACGCAAATAAAATTAGTGTTTTACATTTCTAATTACTTCGGGAGAAATTAACCTACACCCATGTCGTATTCGTGCTTTCAATTTCTCAACATACCTTATAAATGACAGAAAATAAAAATTTGAAATTTTGGTACTTAAGTATAAATAACTTAATAATATGCACTTTAAAAATTGTCAATCGAAAAAGTTGCCATAAAAATTATCGATACGGTCATATATACAATTTGGGACACACTGTATCAATATTTTTTTATAAAAAAGACTCGTGTCCAAGCTTTTTTCCAAAAAAAAAACTGTACCTACTGGATTAACTGAATTTATTGCAAGTTAGAAACTCATACTGTATATCTCACCACTTTGGACACAAACGTATAGGACAGGGAGAGATTACTTACCTATATTGCAAAATAGTAATAAATCAACATTTTTTTATTTACCTGTCTAAAAATTACAGATGCGATGATGGTAGAATAATTTAATTATTGTTCATGAAAGTATTTAATAATTTCAAAAATAATTAACAAAGGAAAATCTGCACATGGCTCATATACTTAGTCATAAAATTTAATTAAATATAATCTATTGCAACAAACATTATAAACATTTGTACTGTTGAAAAATGAAAATAATTTATAATTACCTATTGTCATTTTTTATTAATACCGTCACTAGTCCATGAAAAAATATTATCCTTAAATCTAAAGCAATCAATCCACATGTATAATTTAGTACACTAGTACCGTGCGAGCAAAAATTATTTGCATCAAAGGGGACTTGGATTAAAAAACGTAGGGCTTGGTTTAGATCACAATGATATGGGGAAGATATATCTAACCAAATCTAGGTTAAAATTTTGTCAAATTCATATTATGACATGATATGCCAAACTAATGAGTAATAAAATAAGTAGACAAATACAAATTTATTTTTATTGTTTACAAAATTAACAAAGTAAGAATATACAGAAAGAAAAAGAAATATAATTACATAAATTGCTGAAATTGGCCACCGCCATGCTCCAAGCATAAATTCACACGTCTCTTCATGTTTTCGAAAGTGTTGACCAGCATCTCTGGAGAAATGTTACCAAATTCTTGGATAATCCTTTCTTTTTCCTTCTTAAGAATAGTCCTGCATGTTCCATAAGATCTTCCCACTTCTTGGGACAGGCGTCTTATACAATTTGTTGGCGTATTTTGCATTATTTCTCGAACGTTGGCAACAAGTTCTTCTGTTCTTACAGATGGTCTTCCTGCTCCTTTTTTGTGTTGTATAGAACCTGTTTCTCTAAACACAGCTACGGTTCTTTTGAGGCAATAAAAGCAACGTTAAGAAAATGTTCGTGAAAATCGTCCATGCACAAACCAGGATTGTATTGCCACTCACCATTTACTCTAACCCCGTTTCGAAAATACGCTTCAACCATGAATGTATTGTGCTGTTCCGTAAAGCCCATGGTGTGAATTGTTCAAGAAATTGGAAAAATTAGCGATGAATCAAATTACTTGTAACGACTGTTAAAGATGACGGAATAACTGATTGATTGTTAATTCGGGTAGTTACTGACACCAAACAGATATTAAGCTCTACTGCTAAGCATTACGTCCTTGGATGCAAGGCCCTCTTTGATGCAAGTAATTTTTGCTCGCACGGTATATTATACCATATTTACCTGAAACATTTTATTTTTGTCACTATTTTGTTCATCAAAATATAATCATAGAATCTATCTCCATTAACAAGTTAAGTTAAAATACATTAGTGACATAAATGGTATCAGGTTTTCAAAGTAGTTACTATTAATTTATAACCTAACCGTTTTAAGTGTCATGCATTATGCCATTGTTGGATTTAACAGTTAATCAGAAGGCAGTGGCGTAGCGTGGTCAAAGGGGCGGAGGGGGCGAAAGCTTCTAAGGTAAGGACGTAGATATTTTCTTTTTAAGAGGGGGTAAAAAAAAATAGCGCCGCAGGCGAAAATTTTTTGGATGCCACGCCCTTAAAATATAAAATACACAATATCCTCAAGAAAATCACAAAAAAAAAGGTCAAGTAAAAAAAAGTGCTTCGTTTTCATGGTTCACTATGGGTCCTGGGGGAGGGGGGGGGGGGGTAATTACTCCCTTATCTACGCCCTTGTTCAAAGGGCGCCTCACTGTATAATTTCGTTTATTTAGTAAATTTTGGCCTGAGTCCTTAAGTAATAAAGTTTTTGTTTCGTCATGTCTAAAATGGTCACATGAAAATAGAATATGAATACGTCAAAGGGAATTTTGTTAAAACTCTATAAAATATTTTATGCATATTACTTAATATTCTTAATAATATAAGCATATATTTTCATTGGCGACAATAAGACACTTTAAAAAAAAAAAATTAGTCTGTAGTGAATTAGAGATTTCAAGCAATTTTTAATTGTTAAAGCAAAGTAACTGAAAGAATACAAATTATTGGTCGTGGCAAAATATTTTTATTATAAATTAAATCAAGTAGTGAAAATAAAATAAAATCTTGAAATAGGTAGGTAACAGGTTTATTTTATCTGTTTCTTTACTCTAAAAGTTATAAACAAATAATACCCTAGTTAAAACTCATAAAATACTTTAAAAACAAAGAGAAAGAGAGCTTCGCAAAATATCATACTTGCCAATATTCTTCTGATAATGGTCATCCTATAATATAAACAGAAACAAAGAACTAAATTATAATAATAGTAATAAAAAATGAGGGTTATTTTGTTATATAATTATTATTTATATTTATAAACATAGTAAATTTCCTCTTGCTGCGATAGGTAAACAATATTATCAATTATCATGTGAAGTGAAATTGAACTGCGAAACTACTGGGAGAGTGAGAAGGGGGCGTCGTTTGGGAAAGGGCTCAAAGGGCGGGGGGGGGGGGGCGGTCGCCCCCCCCTGGCCCCCTGCACGCTACGCCACTGTCAGAAGGAGAGGTCAAAAATAACATTAACACAGAACGACAGAACCCAACGTTTCTTTTATTGTGGTATAGCAGTTAAAATAACGAAAAATATTCTTCAGCTATCTACAATTCTCCAATACCTACATATTACAGTGTGGCTCAAAATTCTTTTTAAATATCATTGTTTTATTTTTAGATAATTTATAGTTGTACCAGCGGCTTCGCTTGCGCTATTCAATTGTTATAAATTCTCTATCAAAACAAAGCGGTACCACACATTCCACTCAATAGACCTTTTAACAAAAAGTTTCAAGAAAATAAGGCAAAACATTTTTTCAATAGGAACCTGTATACCCCGTTTCACACCTTTAGGGGCTTTTGAAAAAACTATTATCATTATTTGTATTGTATATATTTATTGTTATATTATAAGTTTCAAAAAAATTCGAAAAATGATATTTTTTTAAAATGAAAACTTTTATACCTCCTTTTTACCAATTCAGGGACAGATTTCCAAAAAAATAAGAAATACGTGTTTTATTATTTGCGTTGTAGAGTATTCCTGCTATACCGGGTGTTTCTCAAAAGACGTTCACCCCTATAACTTTTTTATATTTATAGATATTGAAATAAAATTTTGAGATTATGCATAAGAGATGAGTCTGCATTTATTGGCATACTTTTCAATTTGTTAGCACTTCCGGTTTGACCGGAAGTGACCTTGACTTTGATATTTTAAATGGGACATCTTGTATATTTTTACTTATTTGGGTTCAGCATAACATTATGAGATTATAACATTTTTATGTTTATTTTTTATTTTCAATTTAGAGTGCTATAAATTAATTAAATTTGTTAATTTATAGTCAAGTACAAGTAGTATATGAAAATTAAATTTATGTCATATTAGTTGACTTTCTAAGTTTCACAAGCGTTTACTCCATTTTTCCAAATGGAACGATGTTGGTTCACTAGGATATTTGAAACGAGCATTTTTTTTTCAACAATTTGATACCATACACTCCTATGCTATTTTAAAATTGACACTGAAAAATTTACCTTAAATCCCAATCGTAAATTTAAAAGCGTTATGCATTATTGCCGCCCTCTCTTTTCTCAAGAAATATTAAAGGCGACTTTGAAAAATAATGAAATGGTTTTGAAAAGCAATATGGCTTTAATTTAAAGTTGTAATATCATTAGTTTATAAAACATACAATCTTGCGGCTTCAGAAGAATTTTGCTGGTCACTCCAAAAATTAGGAGCATATCAATTTGTTAATTTCTAGTAAAACTAACCATTTTATCTGATTTACAATGTAAGTTTAATAAACGAATGGCATTACTATTTTAATTTAAAACCATATTGGTTCTCAAAACCATACGACCATTGTTTTTCAAAGCCGCCTTTATATTTCTTTAGAAAAGACAGGGCGGCAATAATGCATAACGCTTTTAAATTTGCGATTGGGTATTAAGGCCAATTTTTTCGTGTCAATTTTAAAATAGCATAGAAGTGTATGGTATCAAATTGTTGGAACAAAAATGCTCGTTTTAAAAATTCTAGTGAACTACCATCGTTCCATTTGAAAATAAAATTACATTTTTTAAACGCTTGTGAAACTTAGAAAGTCAATTATTATGACATAATTTTAGACTATACATTAGCAGATTTAATTAATTTGTAGCATTTTAGATTGAAAATAAAAAATAAACAAAAAAATGTTATAACACGTCAAAAAATGACAAGTGAGGTGTAATTTTACTCAGAATGTTATGTTGAACCCAAATAAGTAAAAATATACAAGATGTCCCATTTAAAATATCAAAGTCAAGGTCACTTCCGGTCAAACCGGAAGTGCTAACAAATTAAAAATTATGCCAATAAATGCAGACTCATCTCTTATGCATAATCGCAAAATTTCATTTTAATATCTATAAATACAGAAAAGTTATAGGGGTGAACGTTTTTTGAGAAACACCCGGTATTTCAAGAAAATATGACAAAAAATATTTTTTTCACTCCCTAGCAAAGACAATTTTTTGCTCTAGCCGTTGCGCGGAAACTTACCCCCGCCATTTCTACCCTCTAGGGGCAAAATTTCCCAAAACATTACAACAGGCACCTACTTGCTTATTCTAACAGAGTAAGGATAGTACCAATTTTCAGCAATATAGCTTAGTTATGGGGAACCCCCTTAAAATAGGCTACACCCCTTTTTTCAACCCCCAAATAAATTTAAAAAAGCTGACGAAATACGATACTATAATTTTATTAAAGAAACTTTTATAAGTATTTTAGACCTCCACCAGTTTGAGTTTCTGAGATACAGAAACATAAAAACTTCAACCCCCATTTTTATCCCCTTAGGGATTGATTTACGAAAAGTCCCTTCTGTCAGTCACTTTAAAATTTTATAAAATAATATTGATAAAGAAATTGATCATTTTCTCGAAAAAAAAATGTGAGCAAACAAAGTATAAAAAGCCAATACAAAAGAGTGATAAGTCTATTTAACAATTTATTCTAATTTAAGTATTTAAGTTTCTAAAGGTGGGTCCACAATGTCCATATTATGACGCCAAGATGTTAATGACCAACCAGCCATCACACATCGCACTGTGGTATTTTATAAAAAATAATGTTTATGACATTGTTGTAATAATTGATCTATTGTAATCGTAATCGTAAAACATTTAGAATACGAAAAAACATTTTAAACAATATTAAAAATTCTACAGGTGGCTGACGCTCAGTGCTGATCACATCGTTATACTAATCCTCCTTTCTGTTCTTGTAATAAAATTTGTGTTTTTTGAAAAACAAGAAGATATATCCGAGTTAGAGCGTCATCTGTCACAGGGCTCATCCAAATCAGGAAACCAAGAAGGAACAGAACAAATGCCGGTGTTTAATTTTACCTTAGGTGGTAAGTAAACAAACTGTAAATAAAAAATTAACGTGAAAACATAAAAAAGTATTAGATTGGCCGCGTTCCTTCTAAAAATTTAACTTGGCACAGCAAATATTTTTTCGTCCCCCTTGCCGCGTCTAAGTATGAAATTGTTAGCGAAGAGTTCCTTTAACAACTTAGCTAAGCACATATTATTATCTTGCTTTGCTGTTTAAAAGAAGCAAAAGGAAAGTACCTATAAGCTCTAGTCATGTCAACGCAATTTAAACCCTGTGGATTATAGTGGTGTACGTCTTGACATGGGTCCAGCAGCGTCCCATCCCATTCACGCCGGTAACCAGGCAGGATGAGATCGGATATCTTGTGGGGTGCGAGGCATCATACTATTACTAAGGATAATAGTATCATGGGTGCGAGGTGTAAGAGAAGGAAAACACTCCCCTATCGGTAGGTCATGGAAGTGCGTGACCAAAGATTGATTTCCGTTGGTGGGTGGTTCTAATGACTGAACATTGGGTTTGAATAAAATATGAACCGAAAGATATCTGCGTTCGAACTTCTAGTTAAAACTTAAACTTTTTTTAAGAAGTCTAGTGATTATAGATAACTTTAAATTATGTAAATTTCAATCATACGCTTCTATAAGGTGTCTACTCGTAGTTTGTATATATACCTTAGCCTTAGAATGAACTCATACAAATAAATAGAACCAGTCATACCACAACGAAATAAATGTTTATTTAAAAGTATAGTCGCCAGGTCGGTGTAAAAATGATTTTTATCGTCGAAACAAGAATGCGTTTAGTCGCTTATGAATGGAGAAAATTTAAATTTGTTTGCTTTTTAACGACTAACCCAATGTAAATGTCGTTTGACAATGTCAAGTTTAGTGTAGGCAGGGCAACACTTCATTAAATAATATGCAGCCTAAGATTTTGCCAGTGCTACTTTAATATGTAAAAATATAACATATTAGGTTGTATGTATGTAAAACATAATGGGTTTGGTCGTTGGTTACAAGATACTGAACATTAAAGGCTCTTGTATCTTTGATAACAAACACAGTAATGTGAGCTTATACTTGCTGAACAAAAATAAGAATCGAATACAAGTTTGCCATTTATTTGTTCCCTCGAAATAATTAACGTTGAGGTAGTTTTTTTGGTTAATTTAAATAAATAAAACCCAATTTTAGATACTACCTATGAAGATAAAGAAGTACAAACGTCATCACCTTGTAGTTCAGACATTGACAGTTTTCCTGAAGACGAAAAAATTCCGAAACTATGTAGAAACTTGGAGGATTGTCTCAAAATTTACAACAACATCGATTTGAGAGCGACTGCCCTTTCCGATGACGAAGTAATTTTGCTTATTAAAAACAAATTGATAGCAGGGTATCAAATTGAAAGGGCCGTCGATGACCCAGAGAGGGGTGTTGGTATCAGGAGAAAAATTCTGGGAAGAGATCTGTTGGAATCGCCTAAAGTTTTAGAAGACCTGCCCTATAGGAATTATGATTATTCATTAGTAAGTACTCATCTAGATGTTGCAACAATTAAATTAATAAAAATTACATAAATTAGGGATTTGTAACAGCTGGAGATTAAATCGAGTATATTTGGCTTCAACTGGATTTAAAAAGTTATTGCACAGGTTATGGGGGCTTGCTGTGAAAACGTCATCGGCTATATGCCGATTCCAGTGGGATATGCGGGACCTCTGTTATTAGATGGACGTGAGCTTTTTGTTCCTATGGCAACTACTGAGGGATGTCTAGTAGCTAGCACCAATAGGGGTTGCAGGGCACTTAAAGAAAGTGGAGTTAATAGCAGCGTTGTTGCTGATGGAATGACGAGAGGTCCTGTGATTAGATTTCCTTCCATCCTGAGAGCCAGGTAAAAATTTAGAATAATCTAAACCGAAAAATATCTATTTAAGATTTTATGACTTGTCAAGTCAACTTGACTTGAAACAAAAAAAATTTGACAAATTTTGGAAGCGTTTGTAGCCCACAGTCAATTTCTATTAAAATTTAGGGTGTTTTAGTTAACGTCACAATCACAAGAAGACGTTTTATCTACGGCGCAAAGATCCTAGTCTACAGAGTGTGTTAAACAACAGGTGATATGTACTTTAGATGGTAATTTCACGTACAATGATACCATTGATTTGAAAACACGTATCATATTTTTAAAATAATATAAAGTTAGCATTACTTCACATAAACTGAGTAAAGCTAGACATCCCAACTAAATGAAAAGGCCAAGAAGCTAAGTGGCTCGTTACAGACTTGGACTTCGTTCAAAATTTTGAGCGGTGAGGGTTGCTTTTGCTTTGGGTTAAATCGGAAACAGTGTCAAAGATCAATTACTTGTCATAATGTTCCTATTCGAATTGCAAATTTTATTGCTAAATCTAATAAAATGGCAAAGTGTTGTATGTAAAAATTAAAAGTATTTTATTACACGTAATTTTTAAATCGCATTTTGACAGACCCTCTAGGTACGTCAGGACTTTGTGCTCACGAACAAAAATCTTCTATTGATGCGAACTACAACATACTGAAATTTTAGAAAAAATACGTTTAAAATGTGCCATCTACTTAAAAAAAACACGTACTTCATCTTTCCGAAAAGGTTAAAAATCATCAGCTTTTTCTGTGGTAGTACCCACTAAATTAGATTCTTTTTTGCGTGTATTCTACGTCTATGCTTAGTCGGTGTTTATTAAAGAGCCTTTCACGAATATTTTTTTTAGTCAAGCAATGCGGTGGATGCAAGATTCAGAAAACTACGGAAAAATGAAGCAAAAATTCGATTCAAGCAGTAGATTCGCTAGACTTCAAAGAATAACAATTAAAATAGCTGGAAGGTACTTATTTATTAGATTCGTCGCTACCACTGGTGATGCCATGGGCATGAATATGCTGTCAAAAGGAACAGAGTTATCTTTAAAGTTCGTTCAGGAAAGTTTTACCGATATGGAAATATTGAGCCTGAGTGGGAATTTTTGCACTGATAAGAAACCAGCAGCAATCAATTGGTAAGTTATTTTTTAAAAAGGTAACCATCTGCGTGCCTACGTATAAGTTTATTTTAAGGATGTAACTATACATAATTGATTTCAAAAAAATAAAAATTACTTATATACTACATTTGAAAAGTAAATAGGTAATTAAAGTAGCAGATACTTGCACTTAATATAAGTATAACATATTCAACATATAGTACTGGTACTTCATAAAAACTGTTATTGAATACTATAGTACATATACTACCGGTATCATAAACCGGCTGTTTCTTGCCATATTACATGGAATATTGATAAAATGTTATACGATCAAGATTGTGGAGTACTAAATTTTGTTAATTTTGATTGTCATTGTGTCATACGATTTGTCATTCAGAATAAAATTAAAATAAATAGCATTTTTAAAGTAAGGACAAATAAACAAATCGTTAAATGAGCAAGTCTTCAAGAAAAAGAACCAATAAAAGTTGTAATTTAAATGATGAAACATCTGATAAAGAAGAAAATTCAACAAAAACTAAAGAAATGAAGGATATGTCAAAAATTGAAACCGAAAATGAAAATCAAAACATGTATTTAAAAGTATTACAGACTAAAGATGATCTTATTATAGCTAAGGACGTGATAATTCGAGAACTAAACGAGAAGATAGTTTTGCTGAAAGAGAAAATTCAATATATCGAGAACACTCAAAATTCTCAATGTTGTAATAAAGAAGATAAAAATAATGTCAAATTGTACAGTGACTGTTTATTTCTAGAAATAATTTTCAACCGATTACACCAAGTCCAAGTCCAATACCAAAAACTAAAGAATCGATGGTTGAAGGAAGTAGTTTATTAATAAAACCAAATACCATCCAAGAAAATAAAGTTACGAGAAAGGAACTTGGGATACACATAAATCCGATAAAACTAAATGTTAACATCAACAAAAGAGTTGATAATCTTAGAAATGGTGCTGTTAAAATATATTGTAAAAATAAAGAAGAAATAGAAAAATTAAAGTGTGAAGTTGTAAATAAAATTGGTAAAAATTATGCAGTAAATATGGAGGAAAAAAAAGTACCAAGAATAAAAATAATTGGAATTGAAGATCAAATGGATGAAGAACTAAAGAAAAATATAATAGAAAAAAATGATTTTTTAAAAAATCCTCAAATTAAAATTGTTGTCATTAAAAAAATTAAGTCAAAATATATTATGGCAATTTTGGAAGTTGATCCTATTAATTTTGATGCGATTATGGAACAAGGTATTATTTTTGTTGACTCTTCAATATGTCCAGTATTTGAGCAGGTAGATTTATTAAGATGCTTTAAGTGTACAGGGTACAATTATTCAGCAAAGAATTGTACGAAAAATCAAGTTTGCATAAAATGTGGAAACGAAGGTCACAACGCGACAGTGCGTGCAATACTACAAGTAATATGGTAATTTGCCCAAATTGCAATGAAGTAAATAAAAAATTCAATTTGGGGTATTTTATAAATCATTGCCCATTTAATATTAGTTATTAATTAATATTAAATTAATAATTAATTATTAATTTAATACTATTATATTACCACATTTTCTTTATTGTTCTTCCATTTTATGTTGTGCTAGTGAGGAAATATTTGATAAATTACAAATTTTACAAAATAAGGCAATGCGAATTATTTTAAATTGTGACAAATATACAAAAATTAATTTTATGTTGAAAAATTTAGATTGGTTGAATGTTAGAAATTTAATTTTTTATTTAGTATGTATCTTTATACATAAAATTAAAAATAACTTATTGCCTGACTGTTTAAAAATTTTTTGTCCTTTTAATTATGACCATCATAATTATAAAACAAGAACTAATCAAAATTTTTATGTGGATAGAGTGACTAAAACATTAGCTTATAAATCTATTTTTTATACAGTTTTGATAGAATATAATAATTTGGAAAATCCTATTAAATCTCAAAAATCATTAAAACTGCTTAAAAAAACTTTAAAATTACATTTAATTAAAAAACAAAATGATACGTAATATTTTATACAATTTGCAAAATGTTTAACTTTTCCGTCCGTTTTTGGTAAAAGAAGGTTGTGTTTTAAAATTTAAAAATAATTCTATAAAAATGTGTTTAAAAAATGTATTAAAAAATATTTAATTGTAGCTTTTTGCTAAATAAAACATGTTACTACTACTACTAAGTAGGTAAGTGGTTCTTTTATATGCGTTATTACGGCTCACTCTTTCGTATTTTAGATAGGTATACGGTAATTTTAAAGTAATTTATAAATAGCAAAGAATATTTAACATTAAGCAATTTCTGCACTCGATAAAATTAAACTAATCCATTGCAACTCATTATAATGATTTTAAACCATGGCAAATTCCAAATTGGGCCAGTGATATAATTAAAAAAATTTCTCCTGTTACCGATTTGATTTTCGCATAATCTTATTATTTAATCTACAATGTTGCACTATCCACATGTTCTGTTAAAGCTCTGTCAAGAATATTAAGTTGTGTTCAAATGTGTTACTAACACAACAAGAAACTTCCGGTTAGCGTAGGGGTATTAAGTCATAAGTAGTTTGCTTCTTCGAATAGTAATGAATAAAGTATCGGGTAAAACCGCTGCCTAATTGGCATATGTAAATGCGTATTGGCATATACAAAGTATACTTTCTCAGTATTTTGTATGATGACGATGTAGGAATTCTGCTTACCTACTTATTGTCATGAAATTATAATTTTTGCCTCTGCAAATGGGACAATATATGCAAATGACGATAGATATCGCATTATCTTTATCATAACAAAAGCCGACCAGACATCAAGTGCAAACGTCCACCAGGTTCCTTGCGGGTTTTATACAGGGTCGCTTTTATGTATGAAACGGTCGATTATTTGCTAAAGTAAGATAGCTAGCGAAAAATGTTAAATACAAAACTTTTAGGGTTTTTAGAAATCTAGTACACTGCACATAAACTAAGTATACAGGATCAGTCAAGAAGCCATGGAAGAACAAAGTTACTTTATTTTAAATAGAACCCCCTGTATATTATTCAATATTTACCAATCTTAACCGTTTTCGAGATATCGAGTTTCGAATATTGTTTTCAAATAAATTATTACATTCATTAATTTTCTAGTCCATCAAGTTACCTTAGAAAATATTTATCTACATAACAATGTTGTTTTGTCATCTTGACAACAGATATGCCAAAAATATTTACATTTACAATTTGTGAACAATTTTCGCGTAAAAATGGCACTATCGCGTAAAAATGGCACTAGATACTAGGGATGCATTAATTAGACGCATTAGAAATGCTGCACTAAATATTAAAGAAAGGCACGAATCAATTAGAAGAGCCACACGCGCCCTTCGTAAACTAAGCAGGAAATGTTTGGAAGTCAATGATTTTTAAAAATTTACTAAACCAATGATTTATTTAAAACAATGTTAATGTTGCATATTTTGGTTTAATAATATCATTATTTTATTTAACGCTGTAATTTGAAAACAAAATAGTATTGAATAACAACATTTGAGTTTTTTCTTATTATTTTGATGCATATATTACACCCTTAGAGTTTGGCCCATTCCTCCCGACCCATTTTCAGTCGAGCCGTTGGGATTTTAGGGTAGAGTTTCTCTTTGGCTGAAACGACCAAGTAAATATAAATTTTCTCAAATTGAAACTATTTATTATTTTACTTTATTTCAGGATCGAAGGCCGGGGTAAATCGGTAGTATGTGAAGCAGTTGTACCTGCGAAAATTGTTACAAATGTACTTAAAACAAACGTACACGCACTGGTAGATGTCAACAATTCGAAAAACATGGTGGGTTCTGCCGTAGCTGGTAGCATAGGAGGGTTCAACGCGCATGCAGCAAATATTGTAACTGCAATATTTATAGCAACAGGGCAAGATCCTGCACAAAATGTCAGTAGCAGTAATTGCATGACTTTAATGGAACCTTGGGGACATAATGGTGAAGATTTGTATATATCTTGTACGATGCCTTCAATTGAAATAGGTGAGTACCTATAGTTAGTAACGCTATTCATTTGTTTTTAGTTTAATATCAGCTTGAAAAGTGGCCTGATTTTATTGTGTTACAACCATTTTGTATTTTCCCAGGTACATAAATAGGTAAGTATAAAACCGTCAACTAAAATATTTATTTATTTTCTAGGTACAATTGGAGGAGGTACAATTTTACCGGCCCAAGGAGCGTGTCTAGAAATGTTGGGTGTAAAAGGTTCGAATTTAGCAGAACCAGGAGCTAATGCATGTCAGCTGGCAAAAATTGTTTGCGGAACAGTTCTAGCGGGAGAACTGTCATTAATGTCAGCCTTAACCGCTGGACACTTAGTCAAAAGTCATTTAAGACACAATCGGTCAACCACGTTATTACCTGAAGTATTTGACCGAAATAGGAATACTCTCTTGCCTCCATGCAAGGACAATGTTTGAAGGCACATAGTTTAAGAAAATTGGCATTAAGACTTTTCTTTGTTACTTAAACACGTTTGACAGTATATGGACTAACTGTAAACTTTTAGCATTTAGCAATACCAATCGGATTAAAAAAACATTAAACGCAACACGTTGTTGTGTTGAACTACCCGACTGGCTTTATCAACAAAAGTCAATAAAAATGTTAATGGTTTACCCTTATAGATAATACCTACATTTTGTTATGCACAGAACCATATCACAACACCTTGCAAAGTTAGTTCCTTTCTGGCAAATTATACTTTATACTTATACTTTTGTACAATAGTTAATTTATTTGGTTAATCGGAATGTATGTATAAGCATACACCTTGCACAGTTAGTTCCTTTGGACGCCGTCCAAAATTTTAAGCGGTAAAAATTCTAACATTGGATGGTTCCTCTTGGTTTCGTTTCTCTGTGGTACTACTTGCCAGAAAGACCTCTTGCGCATTCCCGTGTTAGTTATTAGTTCTCTACTCAAAAACATCAACTTCCGTTTTGACTGTGTGTGTGACTAGGACGCCATTGAAACGTTTTTAGTCAGTTTCTGAGAGTTATGTAAAATATATTTTCGCCAAAATAGCATAAAATTTGGAGGAATACAATACTGAAAAATGTTTTTTTACTCTTGGTATTAAAAATACTACTTACTTATAAGATTTTCTGTGATGTAAGTGTAGAATGTTTGCAGGTCCATCTTGATATCACGTACTTAGATAAATGTATGTAAAAAAAATCAGAATAATATATAATAAAAGACAATGCAGCTCAATTGATTATTATAAATGAGTTACCAATATTCTGAATACAGGGTGATTCGCGTTAAGTAGCCTACTAGAAGATCTCAAAAACGAGTACTAGTTATCATTTAAAAAATTTGATAGCAGGTACAGTTGACTTTGAACTTTTAAAATATTATATTTTCACGTTTGAATCACTTCCGGTTATACCGAAATACCCTGAAACGTTAGCGTTTTTGGATACCTTATCAAAACCTAAGTAACTTTTATTATTAATAATATATACCTATCTCTAACCGTTTCTGAATTATAAAATTATGATAGCTTTTGATTAAAATAGAAGGTACACCGGGGTAAATGGAAATTCAGGGCAAGTTTGTTTACATTGAAAAAACGAGCTAGGTTACACTTGCCCCTAAAAAATCGCAGAAAGGGGAAAGTGTAACCTATATTAGGTTCCACTTTAAACACCTTCAAGCATTCAGAAGAAAACCTTTGAAGAGCTGCTTTTGGAACAAATGAAGCAAACGCCAAGAGCACATAAGAGAAAAAATCTACAGAGGTGCTGAAGTGATCACTTCAGAAGACGCCAGAGGTCGGATTGAAGAAATTGAGAAGCAAAGGATAAAGAAAATCAAAATAGCAAAAAATATTTAAAGCTAGTAGCAGTAAAGATGACGAGTTAGAAGAATTAGGGACAATTGAAAGCAAAGAAATAGAGAAAAAAAGGGCTACAATAAAGAAAACCTTATTGGAAGAAGACTCCACTGATGATGACCTTCTTGAAGATGTGCAAAGCCTTTCAAGCAATTCTAGTGTCGACGAAGTCGAAGAGATAAATAAAGAAATCAATTTTCTGAACCAAATGCAGCTCGACTTAACAAGAAAAAAAGTTGGCGATTGGGTCATCATTAAATTCGATCAGAAGAAGCAGGTTAAAATGTACGTGGGTCAGCTCACAGAGAAAAAACTGTGTCTGCATGGTAAAAAAGGTAATATTTTGCCGAAGAATTGGTAAGACATCCACATTTCATTGGCCTGTTGTGGAAGATAGAAGCATCATCAATGAAGAGAATATTTTTTATGCATTTACCCACGCCTATAGTAAATAAACGAGAAAAAAATAACTTTTAGCATTGTTTTTGACATATAATGTTGGTCAAATTGTTAATTTTTTGTTAATAAAAATAAGTATCCTTGCAGCATGCAAAAAAATTAATTAATGCTTACACTTGCCCCGGTCAATGTTCTTATGTCCAAATAAGAAAACGTGCCTTGGTTTACACTTGCCCCACAAACCTGGGGCAAGTGTACAACAAATATTATTTTTAAGTAAAATTTATTAAACTTTTAGTTCTTAAATCAATATTATTTATTTATAACGAAATGTTAAATAGTGTAACCATACAATCATTAATTTTGTAATTGTGAAAATGAACTAAGACCTTAAAAAGTCACAGAAAAATTGTCAGACTGGGACACCACTATCGAGCATCGGGAAACTGCCTGGTTATTTTTTAAAATTTTCGTCTTATAAACATGTACCCAAGACTTTTTTGTATGTAAAATTGATTTCTAGTTTATGGGTTCTTCTGAAAATTGAAATAACTTTTTAAACTTATTGTTACAATTTCCTCTTTTCAAAAAAAAATTATGCAAATTATCTCTGTTGTTATACATGTTTTGTTAACAATTAACTGCTCTATATCCAGATTTTAAAATATTTATAATAAGAACACAGCAGGCATAAATCTGTTCATATGTGTAACTGATCGGACGCCCTTACGTTTGTATACACTGCATAAACATTAAAGAAAAATTACGCTTCTCACTTTAAAAGGCTTTTTTCACAATACATTATATTTACAAGAAAGGTAAAATAAAATAAAACAATATTAAAGAGAAAAAATAAATTTTAGTATTATGAGATACAGTAAAACAAGGTTGAACTTGTAAATTTCCACTATATTAGACAGAAAATGACATGTTTCGCTAACACTGTAGCTTCGTCAGATGACAATGATTTAATAAAGGTGAAAAGTAAAAATTGGGTGCAATAAAATTAAACTATTTAAGATGTAAATAAAACAGTGGGAGGGTTACAATTAGTCCTTTATTGGCTGAAATATTTATGGATTTTTTAGAAAATAAAATAAGTAATCATCCTCTTTTCAAACAGTTTCTTTATTGGCATAGGTATGTTGATGACGTCTTAACATGTTTTCTTGGTACTGATAGACAGTTAAAAGTCTTTTTGGAATATATTAACAGCCTACACAAAAATATCAAGTTTACAATAGAACAGGAAAGTAACAATTCTATCAATTTTCTTGATTTAAATATTAAGAGAGAAAATGATAGACATGTTTTCTCCGTTTTCCATAAACCTTCTCATACTGATACTGTCATACACAATTCTTCTTGCCACCCTATACAACACAAATTAGCTTCTTTTCACAGTATGATCCATAGACTAGTAACTCTCCCTCTAAATAAAATCAATTTTCAAAAAGAACTAAACATTATTAAACAAATTGCAGTTAATAACGGATATAATTCAAATTTAATTGACCAAATCCTAAAAAAGAAAACTTACAAAAAGGCTATTGACTTAGTTTTTCCTAGAAGCAAAAACTCTGACCAATTTAAACTTGTCACTTTCTTTGGACAACCTAGCAAAGTAATTGGCAATTTTCTTAACAAACTTGATATAAATTTGTGTTACAAAACTAATAACTCTTTAAGTAAATTCATCAAAAACAATAAAACTAAAAGCGATAAAAACAAAAAGTCAGGCGTCTATAAATTAAAATGCAAAGATTGTCCTAAAACATACATTGGCCAAACAGGTAGACAGTTTGACAAAAGAATACAGGAACATTATAACAGTTTTCTAAAAAATAAAACAGACTCAAACTATGCTATCCATTTACATGATTATCAACATAATTTCGATCCTTCCTTTAAAATCTTACATACAGAAAACAAAGGCTTAAAACTGAATTTGTTAGAATCTATGGAAATAAATAAACTTAAAAATACGGACCTGTTACTTAATGATCAATTAGATTTAAATAATTCACCTTTGCTAAATTTATTCTGTTAACCATATAATTAAGATTTTGTAAATACCTACCCATATTGTACCTAATTTAATTTAATTTTTAAACCCTCTGTTGGATTTCCCCGCAATTGTAACCCTCCCACTGTTTTATTTACATCTTAAATAGTTTAATTTTATTGCACCCAATTTTTACTTTTCACCTTTATTAAATCATTGTCATCTGACGAAGCTACAGTGTTAGCGAAACATGTCATTTTCTGTCTAATATAGTGGAAATTTACAAGTTCAACCTTGTTTTACTGTATCTCATAATACTATTATTATGGATTTCCACCTAGTATCGGCTGAATCAATTAATTTAAAAATAAATTTCCATTTAAAAAAATTTAACTAAAATTTTTATCTTTGTCTCTGCTTGTCAGGGCCTCCATTTATTGTTTGTTTTTCAAACAGAGGACCAATATGTTTGTACCATATCCCCTTAAGGGGACAATGGACATAATTTTTCTGAAGTAAAATTATTTTCTGGCTTGTTTAAAAATGATGGTGATCAAAGTATATTTGTATTGTATTAAAACAGCGCTTAAATAGTACTGTAATTCTAAAAGATATTTAATGCCTTTACGTAAGGCTAATAAAAAAGCAAGTAAATTAAAATTTTTTTTGAATAAGCGTCATTTTTATAATGAAAAAAATTAATTATTTTAGAGTAATAATGATTTAGAAAAAACTCTAATCGAAGGGATACATTTTCCATTAAGTTGGCACATTGGTAGTGACAGTTTTGATGAATTTAATTTATATAACTGACAGAATGTGCGTTCAATAAAAAAAAAACTCCAAAGCTTTTTTAATCTTCTACATTGGAGCAATGTACATATATAATTCTTTTTAAATAGATACTGAAAAGACGATATTTTTTGCAACTCGAGGCCAATAATTATCCATATTCGGTTCAGTTGGCAAAAGACTTTAATAAGGGGAAGCCTAATAAATTAATATAAAAAATAATTCAACGACATCAGTAACACATTGTGAATTTTCTATTTTCTAATAATTTTTATACCAGCTGTATTCCAAAATAGTCCCTTCCCAGTGTTGTTATTTTGATGTAATGGTGATTTTTATTTTATCTCTTGAGATATAAAGCAAAAGTTTTGGGCAATGAGCCTAAAGGAATACCCATGATTTACATAAATAGAATTTTGTTTCTAAGACTTAACGGTGTTCCATTTACGAAAATTGACTTCTGCATATTTATTTAAATGGATAGATTGGCACAATTTAAAAAAACCCCTGCATGAAAAATGTAAAACCCAAGTTATGGAATGTAAAGATCGACGTTTTAGTTAAAAGCTATTAAAATTATAAATGTCTAGCTATATTAGTTTCAACGTTACGGTATGTTTTTCCATCAAAATTGCAAGCAATGTTATTTTAACGTTTTTCTCGAAAACGGTTAGATTTATCGAAACAAAAGTAGTATACCTTTTTCATGTCAAAAGGTTAGGAGAATAAAAATATTCAATCAAAATGCGCATACAGTGTAGGACAAAAAGTTGGGACCATTCAAATTAAAGTATCGGCTCTTATGTGGCGCCCACCACAAAATGCGAAAAAACGGTGGGCAAATTTGTATTCCTCATCCCGAAAAATATACGAGATTTCGTCAAAATATTATAAGCCTGGCAAAAGGTATTGCAAAAAAACTGCAAATAAAATTTAACTTTAATACCCTGTAACTCCGATAATATAATAATCAATTTTCGAAAAAATGTTATAGGAAGAGATAGCATTTATTATCGGTCTAGAATTATTGAATTATTCCCTTTTTGCTCATCATTTCTGGACACCCTGTATATTATTATTAACAAAAGTTATGTAGGTTAATAAGGTATCCAAAAAAGCTAAAATATACAGGGTATTCTATTTGAAGTACCAAAGTTGGCTATAACTTCCGCTATAACCAGAAGTGATTGAAAGGCGAAAATATAATATTTTAGGAATTCAAACTCTGCCGTTCTATGCCTGCTATCAAATTTTAAAAATGATAACTTTACTCGTTTCCCAGATCTTGTAATAGGTCACTCAACGTGAATCACCCTGTATAATATTAAATAATTTTTTTGATATTTACTAAATTTTTGTTAAATAAATATTAAAGGTCGGGGCAGGGCACACCTTTATATAAAAACGGCCCCTGTTTAAATTTTTTAATAATTTGTAAAGATAACAGATGTCAGCTGCAATAAAATGTCAAATATTTCAAATGTAAAGAGGTGCGACTTTTCGTATTCAAAAGTTCGTCCTAAAAATTAAAAATCAAGTTTCTTGATGGATCCAAAAATTATTATATTTTTATATTATATTATAAATAAAGAATAACTTGTAAAAAAAAAGAGTTTTATTTAAAGATAAGTAGGAGGTAGAGTGTAGTATCACAACACATATACAACATATGGAAATTTAAACTCTAAATTAAATGTAGCACTACAAAAATCATAATCTGCATGCGCATTAAAAATAAGTTTTAAAAATCAGACAACAGATAGGATTGTGTTACATACTCCTTACATAATTGTAAGTAGATACCCATTATGAAGTGATGACAGCTGTGTAGTAAAAAACGTGGTTCTAATCTGACACTATTAAATTTTTCCCACATGGTAAACTATATAAAGTTCTCTCACAAACACACTGGAAAGAAGTGGAAAGTACTTACTAGGAAACTATTTTGTTTCCATCAATAGGTATAATAAAACTTGAAAATATGTTTTTTTCGGTAAAACAATCTGAATAAAAACTGCAGTATGAAATGGTTTCAATGACAGCACTACTAAAGCGGTCTTTACACCTATGAAGTTCTTTGTGAATATATTCATGAAGTTATTCACGAAAATTTAACATGCAAAATAATCAGCTGATGCACAGTGTAAATGCTAGCGACTTCACAAAGAAATTCACGAAGAACTTCACAGGTGTAAAGACCGCTTTAAGAAATGATATCAATAAATTATTTATCAAGAGAATCAAATCACGAAACAATAATAGAATGTGAAAATATTATCCTATAAAGAAAACCAGAAACTCAAACAACAAATCATCATAAAAAGGGTCATAATTTTCCTAATGGAAACACCTTTTTCTCAGACAATTTCTCACAAAACATAAGTGCTGACTGGTTCTGGTTTTGATTAATCTTTTAAACTAAATGCAATAAGTTATTATTTTTATAAAGTATGAAAATTGTTATTGCGTTCTTGCCGTGTTGGAAATGTTAAAGAGAAACTTAGCTTCTCTATAAATCTACTTTATTATTTTTAGTGAAAATATTTTCACCTTTCACATTATTCTCGACATTATTGCTATTTAATTTTTTTACTGTCATAAAAATTAAATGTAAATGTTAAATTAACCTACCCCAAAATTTACTTTTACATTTTCTCAAATGTTTCCTCATAAGGGCATGTAGTGCACTTTCTAGTATAATTATCTTCTTCTTCATTATAAGTCTCCTGATTAAACTCATGAGTATGGAAGGCCCCAGTAGTTCGATCATATAAACTACTTCTCATATTCATTCTCAATTCCTTTAACTGCTTGTGATATTTCTTAGTTTTGGATAAAACTTTTTTCTCTTCCCTTTGCTCCCGTGCTTCTTCAAGTTTTTCATAACTCTCCCATACTTCCAATGCTCTTTTCTCCACCTGGATTTCCAAATATAATCTCATATCACCCCATCGTACATTATGTGGATTTTTACGACTAATAAATTTTAGAGGGGGCTCTCGTTTCTCTAAGTCACAATCTTGGAGAAGGTATTTGGTTTTTGCTTCAGTTTTTGTAATAAGTTTGTATTCTTCAGAATCTCTGAAAAAATGCTTTTTATATCTATGTCTTAGAACACTTTTAATACAAATACTGATATAGAATTAAGTATCTACATTCAAATTCAAGAAAGGTACTAGCTGTCAAGAAACTATAGGTACCCTATATAGGCAAACAAAAAAACCAAACTTACTTGCATTCATCACAACCTCTACAATCAAAATTGTCGAAAAGCCATGATGTTGCAAAAGGTTTTCCACAAGTTTGGCAAACGGGTCGGTCTGGTTCTGCTATAGCAGCTTCTTGGTGTGCTATCGGTAACTCCTAAAAAGAAAAAGGTGCTTGTTGTGTGTAAGTACATTTAGTTTGTTAAAAAAATAGTGTAGTAGGTGGTTATCATTTATACAAGACCACTTAAATGTATTCAGCAAAGAGCAAGATGCAAGAGTACCTATCCCTAATAAAGTAACTACCTCTTGTTCAGGCTCTTCAGGATTCTCCTCCAGTAAAAATCCTCCACCTGTGTCTTTGTATTTGGTTGCACCAATTTTTATTGTTGTTTTATCTATTGATACGACTTCCCTAAAAGAAGGTATTACTACTCAAGTACTCAATGAAGGAAGCAGTGAAACCTCATGTGAAACTTACTGAAGAATTACTATATAGTAGGTAAATAGCTTAAAAGTCTGTATATTATTGAAACAAAAATATGAGACTAATTAACTTACCCTTTGGCATAAGGATGATGCACCAGTTTACTCTTCTTCAGAGCAAGTGCTTTTTGACGATTTTTTTCAATACGATCCTTGAGATATCTTGGTAGATCTTCATCAGTTTTTTGTGACATATTATGTTTATAAATTTTTTTTATATTTTAAAATGTTCTTTTTTTAATAATAGCGATCCTATCTCTTTATTTTATGTGGTTAAGTTTAGTTAGGTTAGGGCTGCCTTTATAAAGCTTCGTCGGACGGATACCTACTGACCTCTGAAACTCCGATAGCTACTAAGGTAGCTCCAAATAGATATATTCATAGAGCGGCGAAAGTGCGCAACTTCTTTTTTGCGTCGTTATGTTGTGCAAATGTTCGTTTGGTGTAAATATGTGTGGCTAGTTACCTCCAATCTCATGGATAATCAAAATTACCAAAATATTCCTAATTCTCCAATGTATCTACCTATACAACATTGCGGCTAATAGGAATGGCACAGAATATGCCTGCGTACCTACTGCCAGTGGCGTAGCCATAGGGGGTCTGGGGGGGCGGTTGACCCCCCGCCCCCCTAGCTTGGCGCCCCTTTGCCACTTAAATAAAATTTAAAAATCGGTCTTATTTGAATTTTAATAAACTTAACACAGAACAAAATAGCAAAAAATCACAAAGCCTGTAAATGTCCGTTTTAAAATAAAAGTTATTCTGTGGTCTCTCAAATTTAAAACAAGCGTTTTCTAGTCGACGTTGTGGTCTGGTGGTCAGCGCAGCAGCCACACAGATCGTAGGCCCGGGTTCCATTCCCACTGCCGGCAACGTCGATGTTAAATTTGGAATTTGGTTTAAGAGGTTGCGCCGTCTTTCGGAAGAGACGTTAAACTGTGGGCCCCGTGTCATGGATGTTGGCCCGTTAAAGAACCCTACCCTCGACAAAGAGGGATTTGGCAAAATTACCAGATAGTGTGTGACAAATTCCCTGGCGGCGGTGATTGGCCTCGTTGCGGAAAAAGGCCGACGTAAAATAAATAAATAAAAAAAAAAAAGCGTTTTCTACGTTGCACTGGATACTTTCATACAAACACTAGCATTGAGGTTTGAAGATTTTCTTCAAATTGCAAATAGATTTATTTGCTTAGAGGCAGACGTTATCTCTCCGACACTAGATAATATAAACTCTCATAGGGATCTGTCAGCCTTTTATGAATCTGTCATAAATGGCAATTTAATAATCGATGAATATTAATCATTTTGCGCTTTGTTTCAACAATTAAAAAAAGAAAAGATTAACCTAAAAACAGATGAGATACTTCCGTATCTTATTTCAAATAAGCTTGAAAGTTCATTCCCAAATATATGCATTATTTACACGGTATACCTACCTTACTATTGCAACGAACAGTGCCAATGTGGAAAGGTCCTTTAATCGGTTAAAAAATATTAAAACTTATAATCGCTCGACAATGACGAAACAACGATTAAATGACATAGCTATATTAAACATTGAAAGTGATTATGTCAAAAATTTAGATCTTTGTAATGTTTTAGATGATTTCAAGACTCGTCGAATAGCTTTATAGTTACTATAATATAAAAACATTTTTTAAATTATTGATTGAAGTTGTGTAAGGTCAGAATATTAAAATATTTTTAGTTTATTTTTTATTGTTTAGTACTTGTTTTTATTATAAAAGGATTTATTTTTTGTTTTATTAAAATTAAAATAGTTTGACTTGTGTTAAATGAAAAAAAAAACGTAATATAATATAATAATATATCACAAAAAGCATACAATGCATTTTTTACCCGATGTTGAAATCTTATGTTTTTTTAGCTGAAATTTAAAATACGTCTTAGTTTGGAAAAATATACTTCTATTGTCACTTACCAATAATTTCATAAAAGGCTTTGGCTTTAATGGTGCTTAATACCATGCCTTATTTTTTTGTCAATGTTTAACTGAATCTGGATTAAAAAAAAAAACAATATGACAAAATGTGTATTTAAAAATATAGGCGCCCCAAAAGGACTTCGCGCCCCCCCCCCCCCCCCCCCCCGCCCCAAAATCCTGGCTACGCCACTGCCTACTGCGTAGCTATACCTATATTCTGTGCTAATAACTTTGAAATTTTAAAGTTCCTGTTATAATGGCCGGTTCAGGTCCAAGAAATGACGTCGTCAAGAAATGGGGTTCCGGCACCACGTCTGGCAAGCTTATCCACCATCTCGTTGCCCTGATCTCCCTGGTGTCCAGGAACTCAAACTACTACTACAAACTTCAATTTTATTTTAAAATTATTACCGATTAGGTATTTGTTAATAAGAAATATGGCAATTCAAAAGCATCGAATTATTTCAAGATTAACAGCACATTACGAACATGTTTTTTTTGATAATTATTTTTTAAAGCTGGAAGAGTTCCTTTTTTTAATATATGCCTCCTATTGATTTTTTAAAAATTCGGGATAAAGAGCACTCTAAGTTTCATTTATTTATACAAAATATTCGGATAACTACATATGAGTTGTAATCATTTCTTCTTAAGGCATTAATGTAATCAGACCTGAAGAAAATCAGTAAATAATCTGTGATATATCTTTCTCAATCTTCAACTTTTAAATAAAATTAATAAATCAATCGACTTACCTGAAGGAAGAACGAGTAGGTACCTAATTTTTTAATTTAACATAAAACAATATCTTTCAGGATAGTAATTCAATTTTACCTTTTAACGAAGTGAGGACCTTCTGTTGAACCAATGACTGACTATAGTATTTACTATAAAATATTAATCAAATTTATCAAAATTTGGCATGGTCCTTTTTTTTTCGCCGGCTCCTTGCTTCTATGGTACCCAGCATTATTAGTGGGATTTTACATGACCCTCACACCCAATCGTAAGTGCCCAGCCACTCCCCTGCCCAGTAATGTAAAATTTCTGTCTACCAAAGTGTAATACGAATTACTACAAATTTAATATATGATGAGCAAAAAATTTAGGAGATAATTCTAGACCGAAAATAAATGCTATCTCTTCGTATAACATTTTTTCGAAAATTGATTAGGTATAAACGGAGTTATATACAGGATGTTAAAGTTAAATTTTATTTGCAGTTTTTTTGCAATACCTTTTGCCACACGCTCATAATATTTTGAGGAAATCTCGTATATGGGGCTTTTTCGGGATGAGAAATACAAATTTGCCCACCGTTTTTTCGCATTTTGTAGAGGGCGCCACACAGAGGAGCCTATACCTTAATTTGAATGGTCCCAACTTTTTTGTCCTACACTGTATGCGCATTGTGACTAAATGTCAATTCTCTTAACCTTTTGACATAAAAACGGTATACTACTTTTGTTTCGATAAATCTAACCGTTTTCGAGAAAAACGCTAAAATAACATTGTTTGCATGTGACGAATACGAAATCATTTTAATTTGTTTTCAACCTCCAACATAGCATAGCAAAGTAGTGTCACAAAGCCAAATTTTGAGACAAAAAGCCTATTGTGAAAACGATGGAAAGAAACATAGGTAATCGAGCATTTTATAAAAGCATAATGAAGAAAAAATGTTGTGTATTTAGCTAATGTAAAATTAAATTTTAAAAATTATTTATTAAAAAAAAATCTTTTCAAAATTGCACCGACTTAGTTTTTTTTTTCTGAAAATTGGAATACTTTTTCGCAACACTCTAGTTTCAAATCCCTATTTTTCATTGAATATTGCCGGATTATTTTGGATGTTCTATAAAGCATATTTCGTATGGTAGGTAGGTATAGGTACTTAGAAATAATTAGATTACCATGTAGCTACTTGCAGAAAACATTTTTTACCAACACAATAGGCTTATCCGATACATATTTATGTTGATATTCAAAGCTGATACCTACATAAAACATTGTACGAATCTCTTTGGACAAACATATAAGGATTTATTTTATAAAAAGTGTAGACATTTATTATCTTCTAACTTTATGTACGAAATAATTGGTAGCGGTACCAAAGAAGATTTAGACCAGCTTTTATCTTTTAAATACTTTACAAAAATAAGTCCTTATATCTAGTAAACAATTTAAAATAATTGGGAAAAAGAAATATAATATGCGTGGACTCAATTTTGATTCGTATGATTAGGGCCAAATCCGCAAATCCGATCTACAACCAACGCCTTTGCAAATATATTCTAGATTAAGATAATAATATATTTGTATACTATGGTCAGATGCATATACACTGAGGACCTAAAGTCCGTCCCCCCCTCTAACTTCTAAACCGTTCGGTATATTTTAATGAAATTTTGATCGATAATATTTGAGCAAGTCTTGCACTTTTTGACATACCAATGACAGCTTAAAATGTCAAGATGACAGCTGGGTCCGCTTTTGGAATATTTTTTTAAATGGAACACCCTGTATATTATTACATTTTTAAATTCCACATAAAATTATATTTTTTATTAAGTGCATTATTAGTCTATACTTCATAGTTTCCGAGATATTGACTCTCGAAAAGTGACATTTTTGAACTTTGACAGCTTATAACCTTCTAACATTACGTCTTAGAGCAAAACGGCTTACATGTCCCTATCTTCAATTTTTATTATCTTCCCAAAAAATCAACTTCCGGTTAAACCGGATGTAACTTGAAAGCAGGAAATATAGGTGTTCCGGTTTAACTGGAAGTTGATTTTTTTGGGAACATAATAAAAATTGAAGATAGGGACATGTAAGCCGTTTTGCTCTAAGAGGTACTGTTAGAAGGTTATAAGCTGTCAAAGTTTAAAAATGTCACTTTTCGAGAGTCAATATCTCGGAAACTATGAAGTATATACTAATAATGCATTTAATAAAAAATAATTATAATTATATGTGGAATTTAAAAATGTAAAAATATAGAGGGTGTTCCATTTAAAAAAATATTCCTAAAGCGGACCCAGCTGTCATCTTGACATTTAAAGCTGTCATTGGTATGTCAAAAAGTGCAAGACTTGCTCAAATATTATCGTTCAAAATTTCATTAAAATATACCGAAGGGTTTAGAAGTTAGAGGGGGGGGGGGGCGGACTTTAGGTCGATCCTCACTGTATAAAGATAGAGTCTATGTTCTAGTAGGGGGTCATACAGAAAACTTTAAACACAAACTATCATAAAATAATAAGACCAAATACAGATATTCTAAACTTCCCCCCTTTGCATATTTAAAAGAAATCGCTTGATATAAATTATTAAATTTATTAATTGAAAATTCCTTAACATTATTAGGTAAATCATTCCACATGTCGACGTTGTGGTCTAGTGGTTAGCGCAGCAGCCTCACAGATCGTAGGCCCGAGTTCCATTCCCGGTGCCGGCAACGTCGATGTTAAATTTGGAATTTGGTTTAAGAGGTGGCGCCGTCTTTCGGAAGAGACGTTAAACTGTGGGCCCCGTGTCATGGATGTTGGCACGTTAAAGAACCCTACCCTCGACAAAGAGGGATTCGGCAAAATTACCAGATAGTGTGTGACAAATTCCCTGGCGTCGGTGATTGGCCTCGTTGCGGAAAAAGGCCGACGTAAAATAAATAAATAAAAAAAAAAAAAAATCATTCCACATGTGAACGGCTATGAAACTGAATGACTTTTGAAAATATGAAAATTATAGATGTACGATGTTGAGGTAGTCTGAAATATTTTAGATTTCTTGTAAGATGAGGATCGATGCGCATAAGAATGAAAATTTACTCTTAAATACTGAGGTTCCCCGATATTCAGCACTTTATACACAAAAGAGTACATGGGATATTTTCTGCGATTCTTCATATTTAAAATATTATTATTATTCAAATACGGAGTTACGTGGTTCCTAAAGGGAATGTTAAATGAGTAACGCATACATGAATTTTGGATCTTTTAAATAGAGTAAGAAAGCGTAGCTTTTAAAGAATCGCTATATATCGTACTACATCTCCATAATCAAACAAAGACAAGACGAGGCTGTTACATAAGTCTGTGGTACAAGGCAGAACCCGATATGTCCAAATACTTGATTTTTCAAAAAACGAATTTTAAAGTTTGCGATATCGCCGAAATTAAGATAGCATTTACAGTAACTTGGCAAGTCCATTAAAATATTTTACAATAAACATCCTTTTCGCTTGTGGCATTTCAAGGTAAAATTTTTCCGGATAACGAAGATATTTAGATTAGTTGGACATATCGTGTTTTTCCCTCTTTAGTTTCACCAATAAAATTGACATGTCGCGTATTGCGATTCCATATCGGTGTTTGCCTACTTTCTACCGTCTTGCTTACTGGACTTATTACCTCATTCCTTTGATTTTTTGTAAGAAAGTGTTTGCGAATAAAAGTAATACCATTGTAAATACAAAGCCCTAGACACCTAGGTACTTATTAGTAGGCATCACTTAACATCTGCGGAGGCAAATATAAGAAAAAACAAACAAGTTTTTTATTCTTTACTTTAAATTTTATCAACAAAATATCGTCATTCATTTTCCTCAGAGGAGTCGTCCGATAATAATTCTGATAGGTACTCTAGCGCTGGTTTCCAGATTTAAATAAAAACTGTGACATTCAGAATGAATCAGTGGAAGAAGACTAAGAAGGTTCTAAAACATTCGAACGACTGGACTGGTTAAACCAATTCCGACAAGTTGAAACTGTGGCATAAACCGATATGTCAGACATACCGGGATATACAAACAAATGTTTGGCGGTGCGCGACGACACCACGCAACCCGATATGTCTAGCATATTTGGTTTTGCCAGCGACCAATTTTCATTTATGAAACATATCGGGATCATATTTTATTAATCCACATTGTATAGGAGCAGTGGCGCACCCAGGGGGGGGGGGGGCAAGGGGGCCTTGGCCCCCCCCCAAAACCCCCAATGGAATAAAAATTATGAAAGTGGATAAGTATTTTAAAAAGTCAATTTTCTTAGATTTACCTCACGGGCCTCGTTTGAAGGGGGCCAGGTGGGGCATTTGCCCCCCCCCCCCCCCCCCCCCTGGAAGTTGACTTATTGAGGTTTAATATGGTTTGATTGAATTTAAGAATTTATTATTTCGAGTTTTCCTTTATATTTTTGTTATTATTTTGGGGTAGTAAAGACTTATTTTAATAAAAATAAACAGTTTTAATGCCAAAACGAATATGAATGTTTGAGAAACAATTTTAGCTCATTAAGTATTGAGCAAAAAATTGAAATTAAAATTAAGGGAAGACATAAACTCTCGAAATTAACTTGATACATACCACAAAGTGTAAATCTAGGAACTTTATTGTTATTGATAAGTTTGCTGCAAATAAAAACAGATGAATGAACTTTACTTTTAAACAATGTACCCACTAATGAAAAATAAATTAGCCTTTCTATTTTTTATCTTATTTCATTTTCAATAGAATAAGAAGGTAATCATACATTTTTAAAATATTTACTATAATAATTATTGACCAAATTTGGGCGTGGTCTTAAAAAAAATTCGCCTGCGGCGCATTTGGCCTACAACAGGCTTTTAATACACCCCCAAGTTAACAAATCACAAGCCGCCAATGCCCCCCCTCCTAAGAAACCGTTTAACGACTCCCATGACTAGGCTATTGCGATCTTCCCTGCAAGAGTACCTGTTAAAATAGCTCCAAAGTTCTAGAAAAATGCGTAACTTAAAAGTTTATTAAAAAATTTGCTACCAGCACTGGTTGGCGGGCCCCCCCTAACATAAAATCCTGGGTGCGCCGCTGTATAGGAGTAACAGAACCATATCGGGTTTTGCCCTCATATTCGTCACCACTAACTGCATATATCGGCTTTAAAATAGGAAAATGGATTTTTCTTGACATATCGGGTTCTACCTTAGTACCACAGAAGTATAGTATTTAGTTTTAGCGGGTAAACATTATTTTAGATGGTAAAGTTTTTTTAAACGCATATAGGCGATTTTAAGTTTATTTTTATGTGCGTTTCGAATGTAAGGCATACTTCAAGATAAATACCCAAATTCTTTGCCTTCTTAACTACTGGGACAGGAGTACTGTTAATGTTAACTTTAAAATTATCATAGACAATAGGAAGTACACCTTTGTTGCTACTAAAAAGTAGCACACATGATTTATCAGCATTTAGCTTTAAGTTATGGTCTTAAAGCATAAGAATTAATAATTTCTAAATCGGTATTAAAATGCTTTAGAGCGACCGGTAAGTTTTCAAATAAAAAGGCTAGATAAACCTGTGAGTCATCAGCATATTGTTGAAGTTTTGTATATTTTAAAATGTGAAACATATCCGCGACATATAAAGAAAATAACAACGGTCCTAAAATAGACCCCTGTGGAACCCCGGTAGCCATAGGTATGTAATTTGACTTCTGCGATTTGCATTCTTGCTTAAGATGAACACAGTGGGCCCTATCACTAAGATATGATTCTAAATTGAACAGCATTCTCCGACAGTCTAAAATAATGGAGTTTAGCTAACAACATTTTGTGGTTTAAAGTATCGAAGGCTTTACTAAAATTCAGTTAAAATGTTGTGATTTAAAACAAATAAAGACGATGCAAGTCCACAACACTTCTATCATTATTTAATCTGTCGATATGACAACTAGAAAATGACGTCAAACCAATTTCGTTCAACTAATATAAAACTATTATTTTGGATATAAAATTTCTATTTAAATTAAAATTTATTAATAGATATATAGTGTTTAAAACTTTTAAGTACCAACGTTTTAGACTTCCTTATAATACCTTCCCTGTATACGCACTGGGATCGATAGATGTGTTTTTATCTAATTGTAGGAAACTACAAACAAAAATAAAAGTTTATTTAAAAGTAACTTTCCAACCTTTAAATGAACGAAACAACAATATTTAAAAAAAAATCAATATTGACTTGCGTTTAGGGTTACCTAGACAACACATACACACAAAATTGATAATGGAAAGCGTAGATATTGTTATAATACATTACCGGTCGTATGTTAACTATAGTTAATTTTTTGGCAATAACTAGTATCGTAATTTTTATGGTAGCAACACTATTTTGCTTATACAAATACAGACAGATGAAAACGTCGAAAAATAAGAAAACCAAAAAACTTAATTCAAAAACGATAATTCTGTACACTTCCCAAAGCGGTATTTATTTAAGAAAAGTGAAATACAAATTATCGGGAAATAAACCGCACTGGAAAATACGAAAGAAAAGCCAGGTGAATGTTATACTATCGTCCTATAGTAAAAACATTTGTGATGTAGAAATTCAAAACAGTGATATTTATTAATAATATTTTATCTTTGTTATCAATAAAAACAATATGTGAGCAAAATAGAATAGTACATATTGATAAAAACATTGGTTCAATTCGCCTGTATAGTTGTTATTACTACCATTGTATTATCACAGGTCAAGTCTGTACAGTGCAAGTAAACTATAATAAAAGTATAGGAATATAATCTTATTATTTAAACTTCTAAAAATATAGTGAAAGTCCGAGCGTCAAAACTGTGGCAAAAAAGACCAGTCTATAAGCTATACCTCGACTAAAAAGGAAACTAAATCACGAACTACCGAAATCTTTTGGTTCTCAAACTTGAATAAAATATTATTACAAGCATTTAAAAATATTAAGATGTGCTTAGAGTGTTACAAACCGGCATTTCTGTAAATAAAGTGAAAAAATCATTTTTAATCACATTTTGTTATCAAAAGTAAACTCTTATCAGTCGCAATGTTACAAAGTGACTGATAGAAAAGTGTAAGTAATACACGTTAAAGAAGAAGTGTGATATTTTAATATTTATAGTTTACGATTTTTAAAATAAACTTTTGGGAGGATACAAACTGATCCGTCATAACTATTTAGTTTTTTGCATCCATGCTAATAGCGAATAAACAACATAGTGGCTAATAATATTGAAATGGTAAGTTCCTATTTTAATTTCTTGTTGTGTTCATTAATTTTTCTCACATTAATGAAATTCCTAAATGTACTATAATTTGTGTTAGTTTAAATAGGCCAACTTCAATAGTTATTTTCTCCTAAAGAAAGGCCTAAATTAAAAATGTGTTACAAGTCAAACAACATTTAGGTACACAATACATTTAGCATTTAAGTGATACCAAATTTGTATCTGTTTAATTAAATTTTACTAGTGATATTTGGTGACAGCTTGCAAAATATTTTGCTTGGTGAACTATAATATTATAGAAGTCAAATGTATAAAAATTACTTTATTTTTTTTTAATTAAACAAATACAGGGTGTTTCAATAAAAACTCCCAGGCCAATTATTTCGAAAACTAAAAGTGACATGTAAATTCTGTAAACGCCAGTTCTTAGCCTCTATGATTGGCTTCACAACTGTGTAAAAAATGTGTTTAAATTATACAAGATGTAGGCCTAGACCTGTGTAAACACTTATGTGTTTTAACATTAATAAAACTATTGACTATTGACTATTGACTAGGTGGCGTCACGGTGCAAAGAATTTTTTCGATGACAGGAACTTTTAAATGTTGTGATTCTTAAAGATAACTAATTTTTGATTAAATTATGTCCCATAAAAATTTTGGATAAATCTAACATGAACGGAGATATTTGGGGTTAAGTTTTTTTTTTCAAATAATTTTTAAGAGTACCTATTTTAATTATAAATATTTTTAATATCCTTTAGCAGATTTTAATTTAATTTTGGTAATGACAATTTTAGTGATAAAACGCTCGAGTGGCGCTAAATTATTACGTCCAGTGACGTCTCAACAAATAATATTGGCAAAAAATAAGACGCCACTGAGTGTTTGGTAGTTTTTATATTTTTTTTCGGGTTTGGATTAAGCAACTAAAAATATCCTTTTCTTGTCTGTTAAATTGTTTTTATATCTTGCTTGGATGGAAAGTGGGGGGGGGGGGGGTCGAGTGATACCTTCTTAAGGGGAATTGAATTGCCTTCCAAACGCAACCTTGCTCGTTTAAATCGAGTGAATAGTTCCTGAGAAATAGGGCTAAAAAGAAAATAAAATTTAAAAGCAATCAAATTTATTACCGCTTGTATCAATCAAGTAAATGTTGAAAATGTCCACCTTCAACATCCATGCAGTTGTAAAGGCACTGTTCAAAATGTTCGCAAACATTATGGAGCATTGCGGCAGTTATTTGTCGGCACTCGTCGTAACTCGTACACTATTCGTTGTCGCAAGTCTTCCAAAGAATTGGGTTGGGTTCCATACATTTTAGACTTTAAATGTCCCCACAAAAAAAAGTCCAGTGGCGTCAAATCAGGGAATCTTGCAGGCCATTCAATAGAGGACCTCTTCTTCCAATACATTTTCCTGGAAAATTTTCTTCCAGAAACTGTCTATTAACAGGGAAAGCATAATGCGGGGGTGCTCCGTCTTGCTGAAAGTAAATATTTTCTGGCTGATAACGGTCATTTTCTTGGCATTCGTTTAAGCAGGGTTAATAGTGGTTTCCAACAGGTTCAGGTAAATTTCACCTGTTAAATTTACAGGTATAAAATACGGCCCAATAATACGGTCCCCAAAAATTCCAGCCCACAATTTTTCGGGATGTTGAGTATGCACTCCTCTAAAAATTCTAGGGTTGGAATCCGACCAATACCTGCAATTCTGTCGATTAACAGAACCGTGAAGAAAAGAAGTGCATTCATCAGAGAAACAAATGTTAAAAATAAATTGTGGATTGCGAATGATCATTTCACTAATTAACTCGCAAAATTGCAAACGGCGATCGTCTTCATCTTCATTAAGATCATGAAAGTTGAAGAATTTTTATTTGGTGGGGGGCGATTTTGAGACAATTTAATTCCTTTTAAAATAAGCTATCGCTTAACCTTTCTTTTCATTTAAGATTTTAAGGGTGTAAGCCATCTCTTATGCTCCATAATGTTCGCGCGAATATTTTGAACAGTGCCTTTACAATTGCATGGAGGTTGGAGGTGGACATTTTCAACATTTACTTGATTGATACAAGCGGTAATAAATTTTATTACTTAAAAATTTTTTTTTTCTTTTTAGCCCTATTTCTCAGGAACTATTCACTCGATTTAAACGAGCAAGGTCGCGTTTGGAAGGCAATTCAATTCCCTTTAAAATAAGGTATCACTCGACCCCCCTTTCCATTAAAGATTTTAAGGGTGGAAGCCACACCACGTCGTAGGGATTCCAGCAGGGGAGGTGGGGGTAAAAATAGCAAAAAAATATGTCCCCCTGAGAACCAAGGTTCCCGTGTTCGAACGAATTTTGATTTATTTATTAACAAGAAAATAAACCTGGGTAAAAAGTTTTCGGAGCGCCACCCTGTATATAGGTACTATATTTATTATTATTAATTATTTCTGTGCCAAATTAATCCGTGGTTTTACCTTTAGCTTTTGATTAGTTTAAATAAACTAAATATTTACATAGACATATTTAGTTTATTAAATATGATAAACTTTTCTAACAACTAGGTACACTATTTTATACAAACAGTTTGCTTATAACTCTGTAATTAAAATTAATTTCTGGCTTCTGAACACTGTGGTACATTTATTATAAATATTTACGAAAGTTGGATACATTGTAGTTATTTTTACTCAAAATATATTTTATACTACACTAGCGTGTATCCGGCATGCGTTGCAACCCGCTGGTATAAATACAAACCCGAACAAACCCGATATATTAGTACCCGGCATGCCACTTTCTGAAATTGCACCCGTGCGAAGCCGGGGCGGGTCGCTAATTATACATAAAAACCTTTCTCTTGAATGACTCTATCTATTAAAAAAAACCGCTTCAAAATCCGTTGCGTAGTTTTAAAGATTTAAGCATATATAGCTGGTAGGGACGGACAGACAGCGACAGCGACTTTGTTTTATACTATGGTAAGATTCTACATGAAGTAAAAATCTGTAATATGCACACATTTTAAAAACTACTTAATATAATTTTTTGAAAATTGGCATAGTTGAAACGGCATACCTAGAAACGATGAAACCGTATGTGTAATTATACAGGGTTAGTCAGAAAAAATATTATCTGTTTTTTTTTAAATAAAGAAATATATTTTCTTAACTAAAAACCACTTTTTTTGTAAATTATATTTTAAATGTCATTGTTTTTTTTTTAGAATTTTCATTACATTTACTGAGTTATCAATTATCTACAGTATACAAATAATTGAATTAATCAGTAGCCAGTTTCCTAAAATATTTATAACAGCACAACAGGTATCCTATATATCTGATACACACTGATTTTCTTAAAACAAAAGAGGCGAAAGAGAAATACTTTCAACTTTTTATTGAATATTTATTTGCTCAAATGTTTACAATAAAAGAAAACCCAGAGGGTTATCAGTTATTGGCTTAAGCAATTATTGTCGTATCAATAAAAGGACAAACTTTTTTTAATAAAAATTGAAAGGTCAATAAATAAGAGAGATATAGATCTGATACTTTTAAATTTACATTAAATTTTCCAAAAATTGTTTGTTGTTGGGGGTTTGTTAGCCGTGCAGGTTGGTTAAACAAATAAAACTCGGTATTCGGAAAACAAGAAACGGAGGAATAACAAATTTATTTTTAATATAAACAGGATAAAAACCGAAAACAACATGCCCGTTTGAAAATTGAACCGAGAGTCCCTTTCAGGTCACAAATCGACCCTCCAGTGGACTATCGAAGCAGTAAATATACATCTGGCGTTTTGTTGAGCAATAAGCAACAATAAACATAATAGCATTATATGGTATTACCTACCGAACATATTTTTAACAAACGTTACACACTTTCTAGTAAATAACGTAATAAAATCTGAAACTTACAAAAAATTTCTAAACTAAAATTATACAGGGTGTATAATATAAACGACAGGTTTCTATTTTTAAGGAATTTTCTGGTTATTTGCTCTGTTAGGTTGTTCAAAACTTTTGAGCCTCATTTTAAACTTATAGCGTTTGAACTTATGTATACAGGGTGTTTGGGGAGGAAAGGGCAATATTTTGGGAATGCGTTCAGAGGGTGAAAATAAGAGAAATAAACCCATATGTTTTGGTTCGATTCTCAACCATTTCTGAAATAATAGGTTCTAAAGTTTTTGTAAGTTAATTTTTATTTTAAAAGCGAATAATTGCAGGTACTGCAGTATAAACTTACTTAAAGAATACCTTCAAAAACCCCTCAACCAACTTCAATACATTTTTCGGCACGTTTGTTAATTGCTCGGGTAGCACATTGGATTGAGTGGGGGGATGGTTTTTATAAAAGCTGCAGCATTGAAAATTCGATCGCGGAGCTTCTCTCGTTTCCACTCGTGTTTCATATACTAGCGATTTCATCCATCCTCAAAGGCAATAATCAAGCGGGTTTAAGTCTGGTGACCTCGGTGGCCAAACTTGCGGACCACCTGTGCCAATCCAGCGATTAGAAAAACGATAATTAAAGAAATTTCGCACATGGAGACTAAAATGACGTGGGGTTCCATCATGTCAAGTACATTCGTTGTCGAACCTTTAAGGAAACATCATCCAAAATGTGTATCAAATGGTCTCCCAAAAACCGTAAATATCCTTCTCCAGTAAGACGCCTATCAATTTCAAATGGACCAAACAACTGGTCGTTGACCATTCCACACCAGACATTAATACTGAATCGATGTTGAAAGTTTCGTTCTAATGTAGCATGAGGGTTTTTATCTGACCACCGATGTTCATTGTGGCAATTATTAATTCCATCTGGAGTGAACTGAGCTTCATCGCTAAATAAAATGTATTTGTGCAGACTTCGATTTTGATGGATCCATTCACAAAATTGTAACCTTGAAGCAGGTCACCATCTAGACGATGTTGAACGGGTTTTACGTGAACGTTTAAAACCGTTTTTTCTAAGTGACTCCCATACGGCTAGATGTGATGGTATAAAAGTTCATTTGCAACCCATCTCGTACTTATACCTGAGTTCTCTGCGACAATATCCAGAACATTTTCTTCATTTTCCACATCTCGACCCTGCACTCTTTTAGAAACCATTCTCACGCTTGGCAACATTCCAGTTTCCTGAGCACTTGCAAACACATTTTGAAAAACTTTTCTATTAGGAACTCCTCGATTTGGAAAACGACGTCGATATTCATTAACTGCGCGCATCGCACTACCGTAACAGTAACCATACACGAATATCATGTCGGCATACTCCCTGTGACTGAATGTGTGGGACATTGTAAGTATGAAAATCTTGGTTCAGGTCGATACGCTCAATATGAAGCTAACTGACAACTACTATTATGCATGTCAAAACTATTAATCAAAATTTATCGGACGTTTAAAACTAAAGTCTCCTTCATTATTTCAATATAAAAAAAAATTCAGAACCGATTATTTCAGAAATGGTTGAGAATCGAACTAAAACATATGGGTTTATTTCTCTTATTTTCACCCTCTGAACACATTCCCAAAATATTGCCCTTTCCACCCCAAACACCCTGTATATAGGTACTATATTTAATATTATTTATTTATATGCCAGTTGCGTTATTTGGATTGAATAAATGTTGTTGGTTGATATAAAACCCCTATTTTTAAATTTGGTGAAAGTTTTCTCGTGTTACGAAAATTTCGGCTGCTTCAGGCATGATTTTCTAAAGATCATTATTTGTATTATATGTGACACAACCAAACTTTACTCGCTCCATCATGAGGGACTAAGCTGGCAACCCGGCCCCAATATTGCTTTAATACTTCAAGTATACGCACTGATTAGTAGTGATTAGTAATTACGACCTAATTATGGTAGTAAAAATACGCATCAATGCAACAATGTTTACGATTTTATGACCTCTCATGTCAATTTAATTTAGAATAAAATTGTTTAGAATCAAAATAATCTTGGTTGATCCGTCGATGCAATGATACACAGGTCTTAAAATCATACATATTCATGAAAATACAGATAATTATACATGGTGGGTAACATAAAATTTGACTTTTAATTTATTTTTGTCGCAAATAAAATTATTGTTATGGCGAAAAAGACTTATTTTGATATTATCTGATATACCTGGTAGTTTAATCTCCGTAAACTAAAGTTCATCACTGAACAGTAAATTACCACTCACTTTCTCAGTGGCCTTAGTCAGATTTGCGGATCGGAGAGGGTTGACTTCAGTGGGAGATAGCATGTAGCTAGTCTGGAAATCAAACAAGTTTTTAATTACTTTGTTGCCCTTTTTCGGGGCTATAATGGTTCGTGATTTGCCACCTACATCACGCTTTGTTTCATACATCTTATTGTACTTTCTCTTTGTTGCCAAGTTAGGTTTTTTATGAAAGAAAATATTCTGAGGAGTTCCCCCTACTTTTATCTCGAATTAAAAAAAAACAAATATACAGAGTCGCTTTTATGTATGGAAACGGGAAACGGTCGATTATTTGCTAAAGTAAGGTAGCTAGCGAAGAATGTTAAATACAAAACTTTTAGCGTTTTTAGAAATCTATTACACTGCACATAAACTAAGTATACAGGATCAGTCAAAAAGCCATGAAAGAACAAAGTTGCTTTATTTTAAATGGATATTTCAATTATTTACAAGATTCTAAAAAAAATGTTAAGCACACCACATACCCAATCTTAACCGTTTTCGAGATATCGAGTTTCAAATATCATTTTCAAATAAATCTAATAATAATAATAAAAAGACCAACAAACTAAGTTTTAGTAAACAACAATTTGAAATCCTATTTTATAAGGTGCTCAAAGTGTCCACCGTTTACCTCCTGGCAGTAATGAATTCGGTGAACAAAATTTTGTAGCGAATCTAAAAGGATATTCGGAGCAATACTGGAAATTTCATGCATTATTCTTTGTTGCAAATCTTCGACATTTTGTGGCCTATTTTTGTACACTAAATTTTTGATATGGCCCCACAGGAAAAAGTCAAGAGGGGTCATATCAGGAGACCTAGCAGGTCATTCAATTGCGCCTCTGCGCCCAATCCATTCACCAGGAAAAGTTTCCTCCAGATATTCCCTCACCATCCGTCCAAAATGTGGTGGAGCCCCATCTTGTTAAAACCATATTTGTTCAGCCGGATTATTATGGTTCGGGAATAATCGTCTGAGCTGGGGAACAATATTCTATTGTAAAAGTAATAAATATCGTTCAGAGTTCAAATTTCCATGTATAAAATTTCCACCAAACATTGTTTTTTTGTGGTCGTTGGGTATGAACTTGTTCCATCCAATGTGGATTTTGGTCTGACCAATATCTACAGTTGTGTCGATTTACGTGCCCGTTTAATCAAAACGCTGATTCATCAAAAAATTAAATGTGGTTGACAAAGTTAACATTTTTATTCAATTTATCCATAATGATTTCGCAAAACTGAATTCGGCGATCAAAATCGTCTTCACTCAATTCTTGTAACAAATGAATTTTATATGGTTTGAATTTTTCTCTTTTGGTAATTTTTTGAATGGAATATCGACTCACATTATGATTTAAAGCCCGCTGTTGCGTCGAATTTATTGGATTTTCTACCACATCTAACATGACATTTAGAGAATTTTCTTCATTAGTAACGCTTACCGGTCTTCCACTTTTTGGTCGATCTTTCACGCCTCCAGTTTCATGAAAACGCTGCAATGTTTTGGAAACAGTTGATTTAGTTATAGGTTCCCGATCTGGATGCAATTCATTAAAAATATTCACCACTTCGGTAAAACACCGTGTTCTATCGCCGTACCCTATCATCTTAAAATTTGAATGCGCTCGGTATCACTTAAACGTGCCATTTTTACGCGAAAATTGTTCACAAATTGTAAATGTAAGTATTTTTGGCATATCTGTTGTCAAGATGACAAAACAACATTGTTATGGAGACAAATATTTTCTAAGGTAACTTGAAGGACTAGAAAATTAATGAATGTAATAATTTATTTGAAAACGATATTCGAAACTCGATATCTCGAAAACGGTTAAGATTGGGTATATGGTGTGCTTAACATTTTTTTTTAGAATCTTGTAAGTAATTGAAATATTGAACAATATACAGGGGGTTCCATTTAAAATAAAGTAACTTTGTTCTTCCATGGCTTTTTGACTGATCCTGTATACTTACTTTATGTGCAGTGTAATAGATTTCTAAAAACCCTAAAAGTTTTGTATTTAACATTCTTCGCTAGCTATCTTACTTTAGCAAATAATCAACCGTTTCCATACATAAAAGCGACCCTGTATATAGTATGACGTAATATTCTGAAAAGTTTGTAAAGTGCAATAACATTTCAAGTGCATGCATGTGCGTAAATTCGAGTGAACCTTTATTTATACATATTTTATTCAATACAAATGATTGACATGAAAACGGTATGTTTCATGCAATTATAATATTATGGTTTTATTGACCCCGCGTGTACACAACTAAATATAAAATTATTTATAAATATAATAGTCAAATTATACAGGGTAATTAAAAGTAGTTTAAAATTTTTTAATTGGAGTTTTTTTTTATACATCAATTCTTCAAGTAAGTGTAAACAACTACCAAAAAATATTTCCCTTTTTTCATATTAATAAAACCTAAACCTTAATACTATTTATTTGAAAACCCCAGCATGTTTAACAGACCAACTAGTTATAGGAAACACTCTGTATATGGTTAAACTTATTATTTATTTAAATATAGTGACTCCATTACCAATTGATAAGTTTCTTAAAGACAAAATTTACTACAAGGGGAAAGTTGGCAATAATATTGTGATAAACAAAAGGTTACAGGATCTAGAACTTATCAGAAGATCAATTAAAGCTAAATGTCCCTGGTCATGAGCTAATTAAATTTAGTTTACAAAAACAATGTTAGAAGACGAGTCAGACAGAAATATAAGTAGAAGAACACGTGGAGAACGAACGAAAAGAAGGAAAAGATATTTGTTATCAAGTGCAAATAAAAACAATCTGTTATCGACTGAAACATTGACATCATCAACAGAATCTTTACCTTATTCCGTAGAGAACAACAATTCCTTTACATGTCGTTCAAGAAAAAACAATGTGGGAAATATACGGGTATTTATTTTTTATTTTTCTTAACGTATTTTATAGGTTCCTTTTTACTTTTATACAACTAATCTAACATATTATCACTTGACTACGACGTATTGTCTTTATCACAGCAAGCCAACAAGACCTAAAATGCTAACGTCCATCAGGTAACTCCAACTAAGTGTTCATGTACCGGGTGTTCCACCTAAGGAGGTAATCGGCTATATCTCAGAAAGTAATAACACTAGGACTTTGGAAAAAAATACTTATCCATAAAAGCGGCCAAGGGAAATTGTTGGAAATTATTTTCAAGTTCGAAAAATGACCGCTAGGGGGCGTAAGAGAACTTTCAAAATACAAATGCCGATTTTCTCTTGATTTTTCTTAATAAAAATATATTAAAAATATAAGCATTGTATTCTTCATAAAATTATGCAACTTTATGTTGGGAATCGTTTTTTTCTATTATCAATAATAAAGTGGTGGAAGAAGGTCAAACTTTTTTTCTTTCAAATGCTGATATCTCTGCTTTGGATAAACCGATTTTATTCAACTTTGTGTTGAAAAAAAACCCTTCTTTCCCTCTACACGTAGATCTATTAACTATACCATATTGATTCTGATGGTGGCCACTAGATGGCGGTTTTCCGTAATTCCTCAATGAATAAGGTTTTTCTCAAAAAAATTAAATGGTATAATATGACTTTTTCATCATATTTTATTTTAGGCTTATAAAGGCTATTAAATAGTGGAATAAAAAATCCAGGTCCGTATTTAAAATAAAAAAGTTGATGATAGTCGCTCGAATCCGAAACGTCGGATTAAAAAACTAACCCCATCAACTTGTAGAGGAGGAAAAGTTACTATAAGGATCAGAAAACCGCAACGTGATATCTTTTGTTAAACTAGTGATTTAATTGATTAATGAATGTTTTAAAAAATGGCCTATTTTTCCATATTAATTATTATTATCCCTAATTTCTCTAGTTTAACAAAAGATATCACGTTGCGGTTTGCAGTTCCTCATAGTAACTTTTCCTTCTCTACAAGCTGATGGGGTTAGTTTTTTGTTTCGGATTCGAGCGACCATCATCAACTTTTTTATTTTAAATACGGACCTGGATTTTTATTCCACTATTTAATAGCCTTTATAGCCTAAAATAAAATATGATGAAAAAGTCATATCATAACATTTGATTTTTTTGAGAAAGTCCTTATTCATTGAGGAATTACGGAAAAACGCCATTTCCCAGGTAGCAGGATGACGTCTTTAAGACGTCGATTATTGGTCATCAGCGACGTCATAAATTACGTAAATGAAACGTTTAAAAGACGTGCGTAAGTCACAGACCAATGACGTCTTTTTTGACGTAAAAAATACGTCATCTTAAGACGTCTTTTTAGGTGTAGAAAACGTCAATAAACGTCATAATTTACGAAAAACTTCCTAAAATAATACATAATAGGGGTAAAAAAATACATATAAATATTTTATGTAAAAAATCCTTTTAATGATAATAAATTAACTATTACAACTTTCATGAGTACGCAGAATTGGAAAAATGCTAAGGAATCCTTTAATGGCGGCCAAAATACTTCTTTTTTTCGGGGCGTCACCCAGTATGAGGGCACAACAGCTACTCCCCCGCCGTCAATGCCTCGAACTCGATAACCTGGTACATTTATATTCGTTTATAACACAAAATATATAGAAACCATGATAGAAACTAAATCAAAATCACCATAAACTTTTCACTTTCATTTTTGCCGAACTGTCGACTGCCTAACTGCTAGCGCCAACAACATACTTCTGCGTTCTGTCAGACTGCCAATGTCATAAAACGGAGCGCGGGTAATTTAAATTTGATATTCGCAGACTTTTAATGACAAAATAGGTTTTCGCATTTGCAAATTTTACATACATGAATTTATTATACGTACGTGCCTTTAACTATAAGAAAAAGCTATTCTCAGGCGTTTTACTTATTTAAAAGTCTGTCCCACTATATTTTCAAAAAACTTGGTCACTTAGATACTTTTTAATGATACATATAATTCAATAAAATGACTAAAAATGGACGTTTTTATTACGTAAAATTATGACGTATAATACACGTGTTAAAAACTACGTTATTTTGACGTCATCTTGCGACCAAAAGACGTCAAGTGACTAAAAATCACCAATATTCGACGTCATAAAGACGTCATCCTGCTACCTGGGTTAGTGGCCACCATAAGAATCAATATGGTAGGAGAGGCCGGGGCAGGTTGTAACACGGGGTAAGTTGTAACACGGGGTAAGTTGTAACACGGGGTGAGTTGTAACACACAAAATATTTCCCTAATTAAAAAGCTGGCAACCCCGCACCCTATGTAGGCTTCTGGAGAACACTGTGAAGCTCAGCTATGTCTAGACAGTCGAGCAACAGACATTGTGGTTAAGGTTATTTCTGATATTGTTTATATTGTGACACGTAAAGTAAAAATCGATATCATAATTTTGTTTCAAAATAAATGTTACAAGCTGCCTGCTGAGTTTGTTTTTTATTGTCAAATAAATTATTGCAGTCTAGGTTATTATATTGGCAAAGCTATGCATGATTATATAGTTACTTTTATTTCTGCAAAGACAAAACGAAAAAAATCGATCCGGGGATAAATTGTAACAATCTAATTGGGGCAAAATGTAACATGTTACAATTTACCCCAATGTGATAAATTATGCATTAACAATAGCACCTTCTGAAATAGCTGAACTCGAACCCGTTGCTTAAACATCAGGATTAAGTGACGTTACTTCCCAAATGGAAGACAAGATATTACATTATCTCCAGAGTTTGTTCGTCCACTTCCTTAAGTTGATCAGCGAAAGACAACCCTTAAGGGTCGAAAAAAAGATCAGGCCAAAAAATCCAAAATTATTAAGTCGAAAGTGAAGAAAGTGAAAAGAAAAGTTTACGTAGAATCAGACGATTCTTCATACTTTTGTATAATTTGCACTAAATCATATGGACGTAGCAAACCTAACGAAAAATGGATTAGTTGCCAGGAGTGTAAAATGTGGTCACATGAAGTTTGCACTGACTTGAAGTTCCCATATACAGGGTGGCCCTTTAGTGTGGCAAAGTACAATAGCTCCGTTACTATTTCAAATACATTAAAAATATTAATACAAAAGTTGAAGGGCAGTAAGTGACTTATAACGTAAAATTATTTTTAACTTTATAGGGTGGCTCAAAAAAGCGGAACAATAAAAAATGTACTTTTTTCAAATGGAACACCCTGTATATTTTTTCATTTTTAAATTCCATATTAAATTATAATTATTTTTTATTAAATACATTATTAGTCTATACTTTATAGTTTCCGAGATATTTGCTCTTGAAAAGTGACATTTTTGAACTTTGACAGCTTCTAGCTTTCTAACAGTACGTCTTAGAGCAAAACGGCTTACATGTCCCTATCTTTAATTTTTATTATCTTCCCAAAAAAATCAACTTCCGGTTAAACCGGATGTTACTCGAAAGCAGGAAATATAGTTGTTCCGGTTTAACTGGAAGTTGATTTTTTTGGGAAGATAATAAAAATTGAAGATAGGGACATGTAAGCCGTTTTGCTCTAAGACGTACTGTTAGAAAGTTAGAAGCTGTCAAAGTTCAAAAATGTCACTTTTCAACAGTCAATATCTCGGAAACTATAAAGTATAGACTAATAATGTATTTCATAAAAAATAATTATAATTCTATGTAGAATTTAAAAATGAAAAAATATACAGGGTGTTCCATTTGAAAAAAGTACATTTTTTTTGTTCCGCTTTTTCGAGCCACCCTATAAAGTTAAAAATAATTTTACGTTATAAGTCACTTACTGCCCTTCAACTTTTGTATTAATATTTTTAATGTATTTGAAATAGTAACGGAGCTATTGTACTTTGCCACACTAAAGGGCCACCCTGTATCTGCCATCATTGCGATTCGGATAGTGAATAGATAACCAAAAATAGCTATATTACGTTAAATAATGTTTATTTCAAATGTTTTTTATGTTCACGTTCATGTTTTTTATGTTTACGTTTCTATTTAAGTAAATGTACCAATAAAAAAATATGCGTTACCACTTACCTTTACTTACCCCGCTTACTGTTACTTTTTACCCCGAGACGCGGCAATTTGTAACAAAGGTTCGGATCTATTTAAAATAAAGCTGACAGTTTAATTTTTGAAAATATTGTCATATATATTTAATCAATTTGTTCACAACCTATGTAAGTAGACATTCATGACAAAACAAAATTGATTAGTGAAAACAGCTCCAAGAAAAAAAATTTCAAATATTTTTTGTTACAACCTGCCCCGGTCTCCCCTATAGTTAATAGATCTACGTGTAGAGGAAAAGAAGGGCTTTTTTTCAAGACCAAGTTGAATAAAATCGGTTTATCCAAAGCAGAGATATCAGCGTTTGAAAGAAAAAAGGTTTGACCTTCTCCTACCACTTTATTATTGAAAATAGAAAAAAACGATTCCTAACATAAAGTTGCATAATTTTATGAAGAATACAATGCTTATATTTTTAACATATTTATATTAAGAAAAATCAAGAGCAAATCGGCATTTCTGTTTTGAAAGTTCTCTTACGCCTAGCGGTCATTTTTCGAACTTGAAAATAATTTCCAGCAATTTCTCTTGGCCGCTTTTATGGATATACATATTTTTTTCAAAGTCCCAGTGTTATTACTTTCTGAGATATAGCCGATTACCTCCTTAGGTGGAACACCCGGTACATGACCTATGATGATAGAATGTCCGATTTGTCTATCTTTGTCTTGATCGTCGGTGTTTGAACCTATTATATGCCAATCACAACTAAATACAATTTTTAATTACTACCTACCATTAAAATTTTAAAATAATTCGCGAGAAAACATAAATTATGAAATTTGGTAAATTGGCATTGTAATGTCTAGGTCTATGAATAAACAATAACAATTATTTATGCTTCATTGTTGTTTTTTCCACACAAAAATGAGATTATTTTAATCCATTGTCTTATATTTAGAGAATGTAAACATTATACACTTTATTCGGTAATAATGGGGGAACTACATGTATGCGGGAACGCGGGGGATATCTGATATTTAAAAAAATTTAAATAGCAATTTTTGGGCTATACAACGAAAAATTATCCAGTTTTAAATAAGGTCAATATTGGACTTTGGTCGATATTCCCTTGACTTTCCCCTGTCTACTATATAATGTGTGTGCTTGTGTGTTCCTTTCACAAGGTATGATAGTAGTAGCCCAATCCTATTACCGTAATTTGATCCTTTGGTTCTTTTTCGCTCTAAAAAATAGATAACTTTAGCACAAAATGTTTCAAGAAGCAAAGAGGTATAAGAATTAATTTGTGTTGGGTTGGGCTACATGCTTGGTGAAACTGTTATTCCATTGCACAGGAAGAAAAAATAATAACTACTTGTTATGTTTCACAAGTTTAATCAGTTTCCTGACACGTGTTTCGGCCCTTACGGGTCATTGTCAAAGGAGTACAAGAAGATACTAAATTCTACGTTACATTACAAAGGTATTTATATCATATTATGGTAACTATAAACATGACATAAAATTAAAATTAGGATTAGAAGATTGAATGGTCAACTGTGGGTTTTCCTAATTTTTAAAGGTACTGATACATATTTCGTCCTAAATAAATGTGCTATTAAGAATTAGGAAACACCTTACAAAGTGGTGTCTACCAAATAGAATGCGACAACTGCGATGCTATCTACATTGGACAAACAGGTAGAATTTTGACACCAGGCTTAAAGAACACAAAACATCTATTTTAAAAAAAACAAAATAAAACAGGGTTAGCTGATCACTGCATAAAAGACAATCACTCAATCCCTAACAACATAAAACCCATAATACCTACATACACAATAAAAGCAGAAAACTAAATCTACTAGAAACAATAGCTATCAAAAATTGACCATTCAATCTTCTAATCCTAATTTTAATTTTATGACATGTTTATAGTTACCATAATATGATATAAATACCTTTGTAATGTCACGTGGAATTTAGTATCTTCTTGTACTCCTTTGACAATGACCCGTAAGGGCCGAAACACGTGTCTGGAAACTGATTAAATTTGTGAAACATAACAAGTAGTTATTATTTTTTCTTCTTGTGCAATGGAGGTATAAGAAGTTCGTCGTATTCTACACCTTCTTCAAGAGCTTGTAAAAATTTTGATTGATTTACCCATTACTGATGTAAGTGGATATTTTTCATGCCAGTATATTGGAGTATCTGTCCTCCATTCCTAACTAGCTATTTACCACGTCTTAATTAGGTACCTTGATATCTACTAATTTTGATGTACTTCTACCAAAAGCATTTTTTTATTTACATGTCCCATTATCTACGGATTGATAATAACTGTCTTTCTTGTGGCAATATACTGCCTCTATCTGTGTGTATTGTGTAATTAGTAATAATTATTTTTTCTCTACATCTTCTGCATTGACTGTATGTGTTTATATACACTTCTCGTCAAAATTAGCAAATACTCTAAAATCTAGCAAAAGTTTGTTCTTAACTATCTTATGAACCGCTCATCTGATTTTTACCAACTAATATTTTCAGTGTAACCTAAGGTGTTACAAACCTTTTTAAGTACTTAACGTTAATCTGTAAAACGATTTTACTGATATGCAGGGTGTTATTAGTAAAAGCGATTTTGTGCCGTAAATTTGAAATATTCTGTAGAGTAAACTGGTAAAGTTAGAAATTCCCGGTATGTGCCGTTAGTTAGATGACATCAATATCTCCAGACCTTTTTGCCAGTTTTTGATAAGTGTCTTTTGGGAATAGATACACTATTAAACAAAAAATGTGTAAAATTTTGGCAGGAAAATTTTTACAATGCTGTATGTTGGCAATGGTTGAAGAGATTTCGGCCAATATTCAAGATGTTGAAAGCTCTTTTCCTATAGATTTTTCGTGATATAATAGTGATTTTTAAAGATGGCCATTTTCTTATTATACGGGGGTCGAGAAAATGATAAATATAAAATTGCTAAAATTATGGTAACTGGGTTTATTAAAGCTATGCCAACCGGAATATATGCTTTTGTTTTGTTTCAAAATTAGTCATTTGACACTTTGGGTCAATATTTCGGGACGTCTTTTTTCCTATTTGATTGAGAGATATTTGGCAAAAGATAGACTATTAAACAAAAAATGTGTTAAATTATTCATAGGAAACTATCTAGTAGGTGTAAAATATCATTAATCACTTATCTAGCATGCTGTGTACGAAAAAACATGTGTTATTCGTGTGTCATTTAGTATGTAGCAGATTTGCGTCAAATGAGCCAGCAGTGAGTTTAAATTATTATTATTATTAAATGGAATTTGGCATCAAATCGATCAAGGGGAGATTCAACTGCTAATTTTGAGCATGCCACGACTATGTCATGATGTTATTGCAGCAAGAGGTGAAAACACCCGTTACAAATAATTATTAGAATGTTATTTGTGTGTTTTTATGCTTTTTATGTTGCAATGTTTTTGTGAATTTATTTAATAAAATTTGGCTTTAAACATGACGTTTTAATTTTTTTTTGTCCCTCTAAAACATGTAAGTATACCAGAGTATACCTATATACATTAAATTTAATAATTAATATTATTAAAATTTTAAAATCTATAATACTGGTCGAAATCTATTTAACCGATGTCAAGGTACAGCTTTTTACAGATTTCCCCGAAGAATTGGCCCATTTTTTGTTTAGTAGTGTATCTTTTGAAAAATAGCTCTTAATCAAATAGGAAAAAAAACGTCCCAAAATATTGACCCAAAGTGTCAAATAACTAATTTTGAAACAAAACAAAAGCATATAGCCCGGTTGGCATAGCTTTAATAAACCCAGTTAGCATAATTTTCGGAATTTTATATTTATGATTTTATCGACCCCTGTATAATAGGAAAACGGCCATCTTTAAAAATCACTATTATATCACGCAAAATCTATAGGAAAAAAACTTTCAAAATCTTGAATACTGGTCAAAATCTGTTGAACCATTGCCAAGATACTTTGACACATTTTTTGTTTAATAGTGTATTTATTGCCAAAATACACTTATCAAAAAACTGGCAAAAAGGTCTGGAGATATTGATGTCATCTTACTAACGGCACATACCGAGAATTTCTAACTTTACCAGTTTACTCTACAGAATGTTTCAAATTTACGGCACAAAATCGCCTCTACTAATAACACCCTGTATATCAGTAAAATCGTTTTACAGATTAACGTTAGGAACTTAAAAAGGTTTGTAACACCTTAGGTTACACTGAAAAAATTAGTTCGTCAAAATCGGATGAGCGGTTCAAAAAATAGTTAAGAACAAACTTTTGCTAGATTTTAGAGTATTCGCTAATTTTGACGAGAAGTGTATTTTAAGAATATTTATTCATAACTTTGTGGCTCAAAGTGTCTAATACAACCCCACCATGTAAAACTAATTCACTTAATATTATAATGTCATCTGAAACCTAATGTAATCCAGTTCCCCAGTGAACAACGCAATCCCTACAAGTTCACGATGCAGTAAAAGCAAATGTAAAATGAAAAACGAAAACGAACCATCGGCATCGGAGAAAAAAATTGAAGAAGGAACGTCGTTTACCAAGCGTGCGAAAAAAATTCTAATTCCGCCAAAATCGCCTAAAAGTGCAAAATTAAAACGTGCGAACTTTCTATTGAAAAAACTGAAGTTAAAATCAAAAAGCGCTCCTACTCGGTCCGAGTCAACTGATATTAAATTACCCGTTAAAAGCACCTCTACGCAGTCAACCCCTGTGGAACGTCAGACCCCAGAGGGTGATGACAATAACTTTGCTTTAACGAAATCAGCGTCGGAAACAAATTTCGAAGAGTCCTGGAAAAGTTCTGAAAATATTGATAAAGAAACCACATCAGTTGCTTCAGTTACTAAGAGTGAAGTTAGTTTTGATAATCCAGAGTTCTACATAAGTTCGGAACCTAGAAGAAGTATAATACCCGAGCGGACAAAATCTTTGGAGGACTTGCGCAATATGCCTGCCTATGGAGAGCTTATTTTGGACTCATCTACTCTGGGGGTAAAAATATACTATTTTATAAACATCATTTTGTAGAGACTTACTCATTTCATTATTTTATCATTTTTTGCGCTTAATGTTTTTTAAGCAGATTTTCAAACAGTCCTTCGTTTAGTACCACGCAATATCCCAAACCGTCATAGTATTACGTTCTTACATTATTAAGTTGATACGCAGAGATTCGATATACAGGGTGTTATTTAAGTATGTGGCCACATTCCAAGGGGTGCTTCTTTAAGTGATTTTAAGAAGAAAAGTTCATATAAACATGGGTCCGAAAATGCATATTAATTTATTTAGCGTATGCAGTGGCGCACCCAGGGGGGGGGGCAAGGGGGCCTTGCCCCCCCCCCCCAAAACCCCCAATGAAATAAAAATTATGAAAGTGGATAAGTATTTTAAAAAGTCAATTTTCTTAGATTTACCTCACGGGCCTCGTTTGAGGGGGCCAGGTGGGGCATTTGCCCCCCTCCCCTCCCCCTGGAAGGTGACTTATTGACAAAAGTTGACTTATTGAGGTTTAATATGGTTTGATTGAATTTAGGAATTTATTATTTCGAGTTTTCCTTTATATTTTTGTTATTATTTTGGGGTAGTAAAGACTTTTTTTAATAAAAATAAACAGTTTTAATGCCAAAACGACTATGAATGTTTGAGAAACAATTTTAGCTCATTAAGTATTGAGCAAAAAATTGAAATTAAAATTAAGGGAAGACCTAAACTCTCGAAATTAACTTGATACATACCACAAAGTGTAAATCTAGGAGCTTTATTGTTATTGATAAGTTTGCTGCAAATAAAAACAGATGAATGAACTTTACTTTTAAATAATGTACCCACTAATGAAAAATAAATTAGCCTTTCTATTTTTTATCTTATTTCATTTTCAATAGAATAAGAAGGTAATCATAAATTTTTAAAATATTTACTATAACAATTATTGACCAAATTTGGGCGTGGTCTTAAAAAAATTTCGCCTACAGCAGGCTTTTAGTACACCACCAAGTTAACAAGTCACAAGCCGCCAATGCCCCCCCCCCCCCCCCTAAGAAACCGTCTAACGACTCCCATGACTAGGCTATTGCGATCTTCCCTGCAAGAGTACCTGTTAAAAAAGCTCCAAAGTTCTAGAAAAATGCGTAACTTAAAAGTTTATTAAAAAATTTGCTTCCAGCACTGGTTGGCGGGCCCCCCCTAACATAAAATCCTGGGTGCGCCGCTAAGCGTATGGCTCATTTACATCACAAAAGTCAACATAACAAACAATTATATAAAAGCATAAAAGACACATGAAATTAAATTCACAAACAGACATCTAAGGCACGTATATAATGAAAATGCATAGTTTTTACGATACAGGGTGTCAAACTTTAAAAAAAATCGCATGTTCGTAAAGATCTCAATACTTACTCTTACATTTTAACAATCAATCAGTTATTCCGTCCTCTTTGACAGTCGTTACAAGTAATTTGATTCATCACTAATTTTCCAATTTCTTGAACAAAATTTTATTCGATGTTGTTAAAATTTGGCAATTCTGTTTGTAATAACAAAAGGATAATTTAGCCTCAATTAGATTAAAATTATTAAGTCCAGTGGCGCCCCGGAAGACAGTCCAACTAATATTTTTAATAAAAAAATTGCGCGCCACCGACTATTTTTAAATATATGTATTTTTTTCGAACTAAGCAAGTACAAATACAACTACTTTATCTCTTGAGTTTTTTTCATATCTTGCTTTGTTTTCGAGAAAAAAAAATAAAAACCACTTTATTGCATGTCCCCGGGATAATAAGAGTAAAAAATTTAAACTACTTACCAGACTATTAAGCAATTAAAATTACACGAAAGTCCTCTTTTGAATTTTTTCGCACAAATTAAAACTGTTTTTGATAAAAGAAATTAACATAAAATAATCGCATAACGTAACTATTTATTACTGGAATGTTTAATTATGTATTTAACAGAAAATAAGACGAAACTTATAATAGTTGCTGAAAATGCCCTCCTTCAACTTCAATGCAAGCATTGGCTCCTCTTAACATTGATTGCCGAACTCGTTGAAATATTCCCGGCGTATATCTTATCTGATCACAAGAATCCCGTAAGTTTAAATTTTTTACTCTTATTGTCCCGGGGACATGCACTAAAGTGGTTTTTATTTTTTTTCTCGAAAACAAAGCAAGATATGAAAAAAACTCAGGAGATAAAATAGTTGTAATTGTAGTTGCTTAATTTGAAAAAAATACATAATGTTAAAAAAAGTCAGTGGCGCGCAATTTTTTTGTCAAAAATATTAGTTGGACTGTCTTCCGGGACGCCACTGGAGTTAATAATTTTAATCTAATTGAGGCTACATTATCCTCTTGTTATTACAAGCAGAATTGCCAAATCTCAACAACATCGAATAAAAGAGTATTGAGATATATATACGAACATACGATTTTTTTTAATGTTTGACACCCTGTATCGTAAAAACTATGCATTTTCGGACCCATGTTTATATGAACTTTTCTTTTTAAAATCTCTTAAAGAAGCACCCCTTGGAATTTGGCCACATACTTAAATAACACCCTGTATATTATCTTCCAAAATTTGATAACGGTCCATTTTATAAATAACATTTTGAATGTGACCCCACAGGAAAAGGTCGTTTGTCGAAAATTCATTGTGCGTCCATGGAAACCGTTTTGGACAAATAATTTCCTTACTTCTCGCGCGTTTTGCGCAGAACAACCGTAAATTTAAAATCAAATATCTTTATTCTCAGGAACAACTTACTCTAATGTAGGTCATATTGATTTTGTAATACCGTGCGAGCAAAAATTATTTGCATCAAAGAGGGCCTTGCATCTAAGGACGTAATGCTTAGCCGTAGAGCTTAGTACCTGTTGGGTGTCAGTAACTACCTGAATTAACAATCAATCGGTTATTCCGTCATCTTTGACAGTCGTTACAAGTAATTTGGTTCATCGCTAATTTTTCCAATTTCTTGAACAATTCACACAATCGGCTTTACGGAACAGCACAAAACATTCATGGTTGAAGCGTATTTTCGAAAAGGGGTTAGAGTAAATGGCGAGTGGCAATACAATCCGGGTTTGTGCATGGACGATTTTCACGAACATTTTCCTAACGTTGCTTTTATTGCTGGGATTTTTATCATTGCCTGAAAAGAACCGTGGCTGTGTTTAGGGAAACAGGTTCTATACAATACAAAAAAAGAGCAGGAAGACCATCTGTAAGAACAGAAGAACTTGTTGCAAACGTTCGTGAAATAATGCAAAATACGCCAACAAATTGTATAAGACGCATGTCCCAAGAAGTGGGACGATCAATGGCCAATTTCAGCAATTGATGTAATTATTTTTCTTTTTCTTTCTGTATATTCTTACTTTGTTAATTTTGTAAACAACAAAAATAAATTTGTATTTGTCTACTTATTTTATTACTCATTAGTTTGGCATATTATGTCATAATATGAATTTGACAAAATTTTAACCTAGATTTGGTTAGATATATCGTCCCCATATCATTGTGATCTAAACCAAGCCCTACGTTTTTTAATCCAAGCCCTATTTGATGCAAATAATTTTTGCTCGCACGGTAGTTCCAAAAAATTTTATTTTCCTAAATTTTGTTCCAAAAAAGCTACATAATAGTATAATTCGATGCCCAAACATTTACCTTTTGAGGATATTGAGTACTCGTTTGTATAAATCTGCGTAAATAAAAGTCTGCTCTTTGTATTTCATCACCTTCCTCAGTTCCTGCAGTTTTTGATATTGACACGGATGATAATTTGTATATTTATGTAATTTGCGCAGTACTGTCGAGTGATGCTTTCCTACAGTTTTGCCAAGAAGCCTGGTACTAATTCCATTATTTTCTTGTACATGGAGTAAAAGTGCTAAATTTGGATTATTTTCTTGTGTTTTACCATTGAGTTATATCATTATTTTACTCTAGGCAGTTGCTAATTACAGTGTAAATTTTAGAAGAACATTTCGTATACTCGTCAAGAACCATTTTCCATTAAAGAATTTTTTTAAATAACCTTTATCCATCTGATAAAAATTATAGGGTCGTTACCGCTAAGAGGAGTGGTCTCCCGAAACTTTTTATGGGTCAAATATAAGAACTGAAGCGTTGTTTCGTCTTAGAGGAAAAAAATGCAACATTAAAATAAGGCAACATGCCTTGCCGGCATATATTTTATGAAGTACACTTAGGTATAATATAGCTATATCTCTAACACCTCCAAATACTGTTCTACTATATGCTATTTCTTTTATTAGTGGTATCATTACAGTTTAACTTGGTTAATCTTTGACACTGTCGCGTAGCAATAACCTTGCTTACATAGACTCATAAAATGGCGGATATATAATAATTATACTGTAAAATTAAACATTATTTTAATCTTTTTAGAATGAGAGATAAAAAATGTATTGTGTATATATGTAAAGTGGCATTTAGTCTCCGTGCAGGCGAAAGTAAATATTTAATTTACCACCGTAATTTTTTTTGATTTACAATGTTGTTCATCTCTTGACTTTGCAGTCGTATAATTTATTTAGGAAGTTAATTTTACTACAATGATTTTTATTGCAACTTCACAAAACTATGGAAATTTTGATCAAAAAAATTATTAAAAAGTCCACCATTTTGTCAAGGAGAAAGATACAGTGTGAGTTTGTAAGTTGGAATAAATTCAGTAAATCCAGTTTTTTTTGGAAAAATGCTTAGGCACGGGTATTGGTTGGTTGGTTGGTTGGTTAAAGGCGGGGGTCGGGTTCGACGTATGGCCCAAGCTTCTTACACTGCAGCCTTCTGGCTTATTGTGCGCCCCAGTCTTGTTAGAAAAGATTTGTTCCTTCTATGAGGTCCAGTAGTTTTCTTCCAAGTTTGTCGTGCGGGAGGTTATCGCCACGTCGAATGTTTCCGAAGATTTTAAATCTTTTTCGGTTTAGCGCTTCGCAGCTGTATATGATATGGGAGGCGGTTTCATCCTCTTCGCCGCAAAGTCTACATTCAATGGGTCCATTATAGACTCCCATTCGTTGAAGGTGCTTTCTTAAGTGACAATGGCCTGTTAGTAGGCCTGTCACTTGCTTTAGCTGGGTACGCGTCAAGAGCAGCATTCCAGCTGATAGCTTCTTCGAGGGCCTGTCGATGACGGCCCGTGCGTGTGCCTGGCCAGGTGTACCATTCCATCGAGATAGATGTTGTTTTTGTGCCCATCTGTCTAATGTTGTTTTGGTTGCCTTTTTTGATATTCCAAGGGCGGGTTCTGGGCCCCTGAAATTTTGAGCAGATCCGGTTCTTGCCAGTTCATCTGCTTTTTCGTTGCCTTTTATCCCTGAATGGCCAGGAACCCATAGGAGTTCAACCCTGTTGTTTCTGGCTGCCAGGTCTTTTAGGTCGTTCAGGCACTCCATTGTGATTTTTGATGTAAATCGGAAGGAGTTCAGAGCCTTTAGGGCAGCTTGGCTGTCCGACAGGATATGTATCTTTTGGTCGTGGTAGCCCTTTTCGATATTCTTTTGTACGCATGCTTGTATCGCATGAACTTCAGCTTGGTATACTGTGGCGTAGTTTCCCAGAGGGATGCTGATTTCCATTCTGGGTCTTTCCCCAAATACACCTGCGCCTACTCCGTTGGCCGTTTTCGATCCATCAGTGTACCAAACTAGGCCATTGTCTAGTGACGGAGATCTTCCTTTGGACCACATATCAGGGTCGCACCTGACATTAAATGGTTTTGTAAAGTTATATCTCGCTTTCATGCGATCGGTTTGCATCTCCAAGAGCTCGTCGTTGATAAGGTCCGTGGCTCTTGTTAGGCACGGGTATTAATTTTTCAGTTGTGCTCTTTTTTATAAAAAAATATTGATACAGTGTGTCCCAAATTGTAGATATATATGACGGTATCGATAATTTTTTTTAATGGCAACCCTAGTTTTTATTGATTATTTTTAAAGTTCACGGTGGGCCAAAAAAAAGTGACCAGAGTGTTGTTGAAAATTATTTTTGGACCAAATTTGCAGGACATATTAACAAAAGTATAAGTTCTTGTAAAATAAATTTAAAAATAATAAGAGTAAATTACAATATCATACAGGGCAGGTTAAAATAAGAAGTTACTTGAAACTAGTCGCAAAAATAGTTTTTTTATTTTTTTAAATAATTATGACTTACATCTTGAAGCTTGTTATGTCCTTAACAAAAAATGTCTTTTCGCATTTATTGATATTTCATTCGGTTCGATAGTTATAAGCAGTGGCGGATCTACGGGGGGGCCTGGGGGGGCCCAGGCCCCCCCAACTTTTTTTCGATCGATCAATAATTTAACACACACCAAACCATCGCCACATATTTTTTTACATATTATTATATTATAGGTAACATAAACTAAAAGTTCTAATAAACTAAATAACTGATAGTAATAAAAGTAAGTATACAATTTTATTATACAATTATAGAAACAAAAACACTAAACAGCAGAACAGAACGTTTTTATTTGGTTTTAAAGCGCCTTAATTGAAACGCCGCTCCGCCAAAAACCGACCGATACGAAATGCATGTGCAGATTATTGGCTTTTCTCTTTGTATGTTTATTTATAATATAAGTACCGAATTCCATTCCATTGTCATAATACCGCCGCGCCGTCGCGCGGCCGGCACCTTTGTGGAGTGTCGCGAGGCACCGCACAAAGGAGCCGCGGGACGGCGGCTTTGGTTTTACAAGCGATGTCTTTATTTTTATCCTTTTTTCTATGAAACAGAGAGAAGCCGAATTCGATCAGCGACCAATAAGCCGACTTTTTTACATTACGGCTCTCGCTTATTCGCTTGTGGTACTGTTGCCAGTGATGTTTATTTTATATTTATAGGTTAAGGTAAGCAAGGACAAAAAATATTCTTTTGTTGTAATTTCTGGTATGAATATTATACAGGGTGCATGGTGTTATTTAATAAGTGTCCGATATTTTATAGGACGATTCCTCAAGGTGAAAAGTTCGTATAAGCTGTGCTAACAAGCTCTTCATTTTTGAGATACAGGGTAGTAAAAAATTATTATTATTTTTGTTTTTTGTAAATAACTTCGAAAAACTATAATAATTTGTTTGTACAAAAATTGGTATTTGGGGAATTTTCAATATGAGAAATTCAAATTTGATCTTAGTTTGGCCTCTAATTATAGGTGGCGCCACCTACAGTTTTTTTTCTCTTTTGGAGAGTCATAAGTCATAACTTTTTCGTGCATGTAGGTATGTATCGCATTTTCATTTTCTAGAAAAAAAACCGATTCCTCTATTACTTTCACGTGAAAATGGTAAGTTTATCAAAAGTCGCTACAAGCAGCAGTTTTCGAAATATCGTGATTTAAATTAATCAATAATCAATGCATGCATTTCTTATATGAACTTTTTACCTTATAAATAACTGAAACTGAGTAATCGTTCTGTAAAATATCGGACACTTATTGAATAACACACAAATATTATGTAATATGTAACTGGTAATTTGTAATTTGATCGCCCCTTAAAACGGGCGCTCGCTTGCCCTGCGCACCTTGCATGCTCGCTTATTGTTGCCCTAGACTGTGTTTGAAACAAACTAAGTACGATATCTATGTTTTTTTTTTATAGAAAAGATAATGTCGAAAAAACAGTCAAGTCTGCTAAATTTTTTCCGGAAAAATAGTCAAGAACCTGATCCTAGTAATGGCTATTGAACATGAATCTGTATCGGATATTTTAAAAGAAAATTACTATATGGAACAAATCCTAAATTGTTTCATAAATAGTAGTAACAGAAAAATGATGTTCCATTAAAGTTTATTTCTCATTTATGTTTTTTTTTTGTTAAATTATAAGTGTTTTCTTCCTTTTTGTAAATTACCTATTTTGTAGTAGTCTATAATATCTGGTCTTGTGCTAATATAAATAAATTACTTGGGATTATTGTTTTAAAACATTAATGACCTATAGGTTCTTTATTGTTACATTCTTAACGACTTTCAAAAAGTTAATTTTATTTGTACCTTATACACCATGAACCTATGGATATATTAGTTTTTAATACATTAAAAAACTTCTAATTTAGTTTTATTTTTTGGGCCCCCCCAATTTTTAGGATGTAGATCCGCCACTGGTTATAAGCAATTTGAAAATAAACATTTCTATACGATTTATTAACATCAAATTAAATCTAGTAATCTAACAAAAAAAATCATTTAAAAAACTGTTTCATATGTCCTCCGGTTTGTTCAATGCATTTCTGTTAACGTATTTTCCATTGATTAATTGCGCCATTGATTGTATTTTGGTCAAAAATTTCCCAACAGCGTACAATTTCTCCTTTTAAGTCGTCCATACTATTCAAATTTATATTTTTGTGCACGGCTGCTTCCAAATTTCCCCATATGGCGTAATCCACAGGATTGAGGTCTGGACTGTTTGGCGGCCATTCATCTAAAGCGATAATTTCTGGACACTGTCGTCTTAAAAAACTATAATGGTATATTGTGATCGATGGGCAGGGGCAATAGGGGCATCATCTTGCATGAAAATATAATAATCCTGAAACGTTTCCAATTCCGGTAGCATGATTTCAAGAACTTCGTGGCAGTATACAACAGAATTAACTTTGGCGCCAGAGTTTATAAAAATTACACTTGTTTTGCCTAGTTTTGATATACCAAGGGAGACCATCACGCCTGGAACAAAGTGTCCTTGTTTAACTCTTTGAAGGGCAGTGGTACGTAAAATGTACCCAGAAAAGAGGACGTGTAGTGGGGCGTTGGTACACAAAGTATACCACTTACACAATGTTTTTTACCGTATCGGGCGGCGCCGGCGGTTTAATTCGTGTACCGGTGTAATATAAGTTGCGTATGATGTGATGTTGATGTTAACGATATTCCAGGTTATTCCTTGGTAGATTTCAACACTTCCCAATAAAATGTAGTGGTACTACACATTTTTTTTTAAATTTTATTTTATATTTTTATATTTACTTTAGTAAGCCTACGAATGAGTTTATATAAAAAAAAGCTACAATAATAAAATATTTTTCTTTGCCCCACTAGGATTTTTATTTAGCATAATTGTCTGCCCCTGAAAGAGTTAATAAGTAGCCTATCTGCACTAATGTACACTTGATAATGCCCAAATTCACGCACTATTTTTCTTGCATCATAGTTTTTTTCCTGTTAAGGCGCTTTTATCAAAATTTTATCGTTTATTGTAAGCTATTGTTGAACAGAACAGTATTTCCATTAACTATGACAACTGTCAAGGTAAAATTTATAGCAACCATTAATTAAAAGACGCTATGAATTTGTTTACATGGCCAACTAAAAAAAGGGTGACATACAGTTATTAATAATAATTTTTACAAAACGCATAGAAATGTTGTTTTTTTAATTACTTATAACTATCCAACCGAATGAAATATCAAAAAATGTGAAAAGACGTTTTTTGTTAAGGACATAATAAGCTTTAAGATCTAAGTCATAATTATTTAAAAAAATAAAAAAACTATTTTTGCGACTAGTTTCAAGTAACTTCTTATTTTAACCTGTATGATATTGTAATTTACTCTTATTATATTTAAATTTATTTTACAAGAACCTATACTTTTGTTAATATGTCCTGCAAATTTGGTTCAAAAATAATTTTCAACAACAAAGTTATTCCAAAAATTCAAATGTGGTCACTTTTTTTGGCCCACCGTGTACCGGGTGGTCAAATAAGCGAGGACGTCGGCTTTATCTCGGAAACCATTCATCGTACAACTTTCGGAAAGATTTTTTTATGAGTAAAGTGGTTAAGAGAAATTGCTGAAAATTACTTTTAAGTTTCTCATTTCGCCGCAAGGGGGCACAATTAAAAATTGTTTTTTTAAATTCTAAATTTCTCCGAAAATTCCCATATTAAGGTATAACTCTGATTACATCATTGGAAAACTTAGACAATTCTGCATCATTTTGGTTTAAGGCTCATTGGCGCACCGACCTTGGGAGTGGGAGAAGCTATTGAAAGTGTAAACATTAAAATCGCTGTAACTTCTAAACGACTTATCCAATTTCACTAAATTTAAGCTTGTTTGGAAGGGGAAAATAAGTACCTTCAATTGCCGTATCCAACAGTACATGATAGTGTTTAATAAAATTGCTAGAGGGCGCCATTTGTAATAATAACAGTTTTTTCGATTTTATCCCGAAAATTCAAATTATACGGTATAACTATGACATCATAATCGAAAAGTAGATGAAATTGGCAAGAAAAGATGTCAAGACCGCAGTTCGATATCTTTGTTCGTTTCAGAGTTATTGCCAAAACAATAATTTTTAATACAAATTGCGTCCTCCAGCAATTTTATTATAAACTATCGTGTACCATTAGATACGACAATTGAAGGTACTTCTAAACAAGCTTAAATTTAGTGAAATCGGATAAGTCGTTTAGAAGTTACAGCGATTTTAATGTTTACACTTTCAATAGCTTCTCCCACTCTTATCAAGGTCGGTACGCCAATGAGCCTTAAACCAAAATGATGCAGAATTGTCTAAGCTTTCCAATGATATAATCAGAGTTATACCTTAATATGGGAATTTTCGGAGAAATTTAGAATTTAAAAAACCATTTTTAATTGTGCCCCTTGCGGCGAAATGAGGACCTTAAAAGTAATTTCCAGCAATTTCTCTTGTCCACTTTACTCATAAAAAAATCTTTCCGAAAGTTGTACGATTAATGGTTTCCGAGATAAAGCCGACGTCCTCGCTTATTTGACCACCCGGTACATATTAAGTTATACATAAGTAGCAAATTTCAAATTTTTATTCCTTGTACGAAACCGGCAAATGTTGCGGAGCTGAAAGCGCATGAGTGTAGGTTAATTTAGAATACATTAATTTAAAAAAAAAGTAAATTTCTTGATTCTATTCAAAAGCACAACAAAACATTTTTAGTAGCGCCATCTGTACACAATGTACTAATATGATATAACATTTTCTTGTGGTATTATAATATTTCCTAATATAGTTAATTAATAGAATTATGTATTGGTTCGGCATGTGAATAGATACCTATACATTTCTGCTAACTTTTGTTACAGAAATATTAAGTTATATAAATTTGTATTACCTATTGAAACAGTATACACCCCGCAAGGTTCCGTAAATCGATATGTATAAGCCTTATAATTCAATATTATATTTCACGTATAACTAATATCTATAAGTAGGTAGATATAGCTTTATAATATAATGTAGGTAGGTAACTTGGAAATATGTACATGGGGAAACAAAATAATTATTTACAACAGGGTCTGAATATTGAATTAAAGAAACTTTTCCAGTTTTCAGATTTAAACGTCAGGAAAATCCACAGGAAGTACGTACATACATTTAAAATAAAAGTGAATTGTAGTACAAATTATAAATTTATATAATTAATTTGCGTTGGGCCACATGCTTGGTGAAACTGTTGTTCCAGTGCACAGGAAGAAAAATAATAACTACTTGTTATGTTTCACAAATTTAATCAGTTTCCTGACACGAGTTTGCTTTCTTAATCTTCCTAATAGTCTAAAGCATAAAATCCAATTTACCATAGAAAAAGAAACTGACAACTCAATTAATTTCCTAGACCTCACAATAATGAAAAACCAACAAAATCAATTAACCCACAGATTCAAAGCACCCCCAACAAACAAAACTAGCTGCATTCAATAGCATGGTACATCCACTAGTTAACATTAATCTCTCAGACATCCAATACAAAAAATAATTAGATATCATAAAAACAATAGCCACAAACAATGGTTACCCAACAAAAATCATAGACCAAATAATAAAGAAAAAACAAAGACAAAACACACAAAAACTTCTCTACAAAGAACATCGCACTCCAATTAAGGAAAAATACTGCTCAATAAGATACAGGGAACACAAACCAAAAAATCGCCAAAAAACCTAAAAACCTTAATATCATTTCTATACAAGTCAATAAAAACAACTTACACAAACACATATCCAATGCTAAAATAGATACTAAAAACAAACTTTTACAAAGTGGGGTCTACCAAATAGAATACGACAACTGCGAGGCTACCTACATTGGACAAACAGGTAGAAATTTTGTCACCAGGCTTAAAGAACACAAAACATCTATTTTAAAAAAACAAAATAAAACAGTGTTAGCTGATCACTGCATAAAAGACAATCACTCAATCTCTAACAACATAAAACCCATACACATACACAATAAAATCAGAAAACTAAATCTACTAGAAACAATAGCTATCAAAAAAGCCATAAAAAACAAATGTAATGTTGTTAATAATCAAACCGAAATATCTTCAGGCGCTTCCCTTAATAGCACACTAATTTAGGACTAAATATGTATCTGTACCTTTAAAAGTTAGGAAAACCCACAGTTGACCATTCAATCTTCTAATTCTAATTTTAATTTTATGACATGTTTATAATTACTATAATATGATACAAATACCTTTCTAATGTCACGTAGAATTTAGTATCTTCATGTACTCCATTGACAATGGCCCGCAAGGGCCGAAACACGTTTCAGGAAACTGACTAAATTTGTGAAACATAACAAGTGGTTATTATTTTTTTTTTCCTTTGCAAAGATACGATGGTTTGACAACAAAGCGAGCATTTTCACAACAAGGGTCATAAATAAGAGCAAATAGTTGTCGCGCTTCCGCTATTTCGTTTTCTTATCAATATATCGTTTATTTTTCCTTTTCTCCATAAATCGGCCGAATACCCGTGTCTGGGTAGCGGTTACCTACAGTTTTCTGCTGTTATTAATTTATAATTCAACCCCTTTTGATGTAAAGCCGTTGGTAATTGTACACCAAAAACGAGTATCTGGCCGATTTTTGGATAAAACAAAGTAGTAACGCAATGTCGATCAAAAAACGAAATGGCGAATGCGCCCCTAGTGTTTGCTCTTAATTTACAAATGCTTGTTCAGTGCAAATATTAAGGATTCTGCGTTGCGGGGGCGTATTTTCTACACGCTTCTTTTCTACATAACTAAACAATTTATATTATATTATTATTATATTATTATATATACTTTTTTCAACATGATGGGGCCCCACCACATTTTGCAAGGGTTGTATCTGAATTTTTAAATATTACGTTTCCTAACAGATGGATAGGCCGTGGAGGGCCCCATTTATGGCCAGCCAGGTCGCCGGACTTTAATCCTTTGGATTTTTTTTCTGGGGGAATATGAAAAATTTGGTTTATTTAGAAGAAATTAACACGCGGGAGCAGCTTTTGCAACGAATTATTAATGCTTTTCAGGAAATAAAAAAATAACCCAGACGCAATTAGAAAAGCAGTGTCAAATTTAAACATCAGAAGACGAAGATGTGAACAAGCCAATGGAGGGCATTTTGAACAGCTTCTTAAATAACAGTGTTCTGCTAAAGTGCTCTTAAAATTAATTCTTGCTAAAACTTTTTCTATGTATTAGATTTTAAGCAGTCGATTTTAACTTGCAGTTTTGTTATTATTATTATTACTTTGTTATTTGTTGTTGTGTTGTTCCCTAAAATTTAGTCTCGTTAAAACTATTAAACGTTAAGTACATTTATTTTTTTACTTCGGAAGCAGTTTTTGCTTTTTTATTGTTATTTTCTTAATTTCTAATTTCCAAATATGCACCATTTTGAAATTTTTTACAAAACAACCATTTATTCTAATCAAGTGATGGGTGCGGGAACTTTGAAAATTATGCCGTTAGGGTCAATTCTTTATGCTCTTTCCAATAAAAAAATAATATTTTGAAAAAATTGATCTACAGGGTGTTAAAAATGTAAAAATTGAAAATGTCAACTTTTTTTAATACGGGCCTGGAATTTAAAATTTTCTGATACTGCAATTTTAACCGACAGATAGGTTACAGATGTTGACCCAATATGAAAATTTTATACGGAGTGCATTAAAAAATATGACAAGAACAAAAAATTGCCGAAGTTCATAAAAGACCCTGTATCTTATTAACTATCGACAATTGAACTATCAAAGATGGGTGATTAAGAACCCCCAAGGTATTCTTTGTCTTGTGTTGAAGTATGTTCATTTAGATCCGCGTCACCCTGTATTTGTTTAATGAGGGACATTGAAATAATTTTTTGTACATTAAGTATACAAGGTGATTCATAAATTATTTACTAAAAATAAATATATTATTATATAAATTATTATACACCTTTTCCGCGGAAAAGTCTATAATATAAAGTATATTATCTGTCAAATTTTAATTTTTTCCAAAAAATAATTCAACAGTGGGGTTATTTCTGAAAATATCCATAAAAGTTAGTAAAAAACGTTTTTTTTATTGCAGTTTTTAGCCCACATGCAAAATTTTAGCTGCATAAGAAAATTTTGATTTTTTACCCATATTTTGTAAATTGCACCACTTTTGCAAAATAAGACTTAACGCAACCTACATAAAACTTCTTAGTTTTGACAATGCTTTATTTCAGATACATTTTCTTTAAAGTAGCGACATATTAAATGTGTGTTTTTCTACAAAATCAAAATTGGGCTATTAAAATTTGGTCGCATGTGATGCAAAGTTTATTTGTTTTTGACCCCGTATAAGGTAACTTCATAAAATAAGTATTTTTGAAAACGTAGTTTGTGTCTGAAAGTAATACACCTTAATATTAAGACAAAAAAGAACACAGTGTCATCAGTAAAGTGTTCATTAAGTGGAAAATAAATTTTAGTGGTGGGTTAAAAATTAAAATTATCTTATGCAGCTAAAATTTTGCATACGGACTAGAAAATGTATTTAAAAAAAACCTTTTCTAATAACTTTTTTCAATATTTTCACTTTTAAATTATTTTTTGGAAAAAATTTAAATTTGACAGATAATGCGAATCACGTGACTACTATTTTTTTGCTTAATTTTCATCTCGATGGAAGCAGAACTTGATACCAAAGTCAAATATCGAATAAAGCTATTAATGAAAAAAATATCCCATATGATGCGGACTTACACTATCGCCAGTTTGAAACTTTCAAATGATATTTGACAGCACGTCACAAATCAAAAGTTTTAAGTTTCTGTTGTGTTTTGGGTCATGCAGAACCTAATGCCAGAAACAGATCTACAAAAAAACGCACGAAAAAGTTTTCCATATGGTGCAGACTTTTCCGCTGACACTGTATATTATTATATTAATAAAGAACCTAAAAACCACAATGTTTAAAAATAATTGGCATATTTCTTATAGTTGGTTTATACCCAAGAATTTATTCCAAAAAGCATACCTACTCTAGAAACTTCAACAGTCAAATATTTTTTTTCGGTAGGTACCCATTTTTTTCTCCTACTTCTTCAATCAATGGCTTGATATATTATTTTCAGTTGTGGTGTACATACCAGTCATTAAATTTACAATTTCAATCGACTAAATTTAAATTTAAATATTATAACTCTTTTAAAAAATAGTTCGTAGTGTTCCCATCTCACGTGCAGGCACCATCTTTATTATGTCGAGGATCTATCCACGTCCATTGGAAACGTATTTTTTTGTGAGAAATCCATTTTATTTTTTAACATAACAACATACTATTCATTTTAAATATACTTTATAGGATAAAATGAAAAGTGAAGAAATACAGTGTCAGGAAGTGCATTCAAGTTCAGATCTAGTATGTTGACATAATAAATTTATCTACTTTTTGCAAATTTCTGCAATTTTTGTACACTACAAATCCAAAAATGCATCCCACTCTCGCTAACATTACGTATGAAATATTTACTTACATTAAACGTGTAGCTTTGAAGTGCCGGGTCACCCAGTGGCAGTGGCGTAGCGACAAATTATGGGCCCCCCCGCGGAAATTGTGTTAGGGTCCCCTCGCCCAGGACTTCGGCCCCTTCGGGGCCATAGCAATAGGCTCTTTCGGACCTCGGAGCCTTCGGGCCCCCCCGAACTGCGGGGGTTAGCGGTAGTAGCGCTACGCCACTGCCCAGTGGCGTAGCAAAGATGGATGTTATCCGGGGCGAGAAGCAACCAATAAAAAAACCGCCGCAGGCGAAAAATTTTCATTTTATCAATAAATATTTTTTTATTTTTGTTGGTAGGTATTCCTATGTTGGTTTGAACAAAGGTTTTTACCAATAACCTACTAACCAGGCCAAATTTTTTTGTAAGCTGGGGTTAATAATTTTCAAACGAAAAGAGATAACAACCTCGGGTTTTCTGATCTCTTTTACTTAACTAATAGTCTATCAACAAGAGTAAAAAAAAGTTATATAATTGTATTTAAATTACTTGTGTAAATGATTTAAATATGAAGTTCTTTTAATTAGCAGCCTCTATTGTTGAGCAAACAAATTAACATTAGCATTGGTTAAAATAAAATTTAATCCTATTAAAAATACCTTTAAATTGAGCTATCAGCTATCCCTTGTTAAAATCGGTAAAGGCAAACCAAAGTTATAGCATTTAAAAATCTTTAAATTTTGTATGTGACATGTTTCAGACTAACATTGTTTATCTTATCATAGTATAAAACAAAGTCGCTGTCGCCCGTCTGTCCCCTTTCATATCCGCTTAAATCTTTAAAACTACGCAACGGATTTTAAAGCGGTTTTTTTTAATAGATAGAGTGATTCAAGGGGAAGGTTTTTATGTATAACTAGCGCCCCGGCTTCGCACGGGTGCAATCTCAGAAACTGGCATGCCGGGTACTAATATATCGGGTTTGTTCGGGTTTGTATTTATACCAGCGGGTTGCAACGCATGTCGGGTACACGCTAGTAAAATAATATATGATCAAATTAGCCACTTTTAGTTACATGACAGCAAATGCGTCCCCTAGCAGTAAAGTTAGGAACTTAAGAATATTTTTAATCGAATTCTTTTGGACGAATTTATTAATAATTTTTTTACCTCATAATCATAACATAAATGGCTTTCGAGATATGGCCGCTCCATACCCTTAAATGGTCAAGCTGTATATACAGGGTGTTTCAATAAAAACTCCCAGGCCAATTATTTCGAAAGCTAAAAGCGACATGTAAATTCGGTAAACGCCAGTTTTTAGTTTCTATGATTGGCTTCACAACTGTGTAAAAAATGTGCTTGAATAATACAAGATGTAGGTGGCGCCACGGTGCAAATACATTTTTCGATGACAGGCACTTTTAAATGTTGTCGTTCTTAATGGCTGATTTATACCTCAATTAAATTAAACTAAACTAAACTAAACTAAGAAAATTAAATTAAGAAATTAAGGCGATGGTTTATACTTCTTCAACTAAGCCACTTAATGAATCTACGAGAAAAGAAGAAGGTGCTCCTAACCTAATGAATATTATTGTTTTAAAACATGAATACTGTTGTACTAAATTCAATCAATGTACCGTCGTTAACAACCATCGTGAAACTTTTTGGAATAATCAAAATATCGAAAATATAATTCTAAAATTAAACAAGAATTTAGGGTTATGTGCACAAATTCTTCTTTATTACATTCATTCATTCACCGAAATGACAAATGACATGACGGGAATCACGGATTATGCCGATAGCCCCACGAACTATGTCGATTCAACTAAGAAGTTAAAAGTTCGGCAACTTCTTAGTTTAATTTAATTTAATTTAATTTAATTCCTTAATTGTAGGTATAAATGCGTCTATATGATGGTGGTATTTTAACTTCTTAATTTCTTAGTTTAGTTTAATTTAATTTAGTTTAATTGAGGTATAAATCAGCCATAAAGATAATTAATGTTTGGTCAAATTATGTCCCATAAAAAATTTTGATAAATCCAACATGAAAGGAGATATTTGAGGTTAAGTGTTTTTCTTTAAATAATTTTAACCAGTATTTTCATTATAAATATTTTTAATATCCTTTAGCGGATTTTAATTTAATTTTGATAATGATAATTTTAGTGATAAAACGCTCGTGTGACGCTAAATTATTACGTCCAGTGACGTCTCAGGGGGCGCCTTAACAAATAATATTGGCAAAAAATAAGACGCCACTGAGTTTTTGGTAATTTTTATATTTTTTTCGGATTAAGCAACTAAAAATATCCTTTTCTTGTCTGTTAAATTGTTTTCTTATCTTGCTTGGTTTTCGAGAAATAAAAATAAGAACAATTTTATTGCATATCTCTGGAAAACAAAAATCATTAAATAATTAATGCGTTGTATCTTTTTCTATTAATCGAAATACACTATTGAGAGTTTGCAGAACCGAATTATTATATCGATTTGCTATGTGTGTATACCGTGAGGACCTAAAGTCCGTCCCCCCCCCCTCTAACTTCTAAACCGTTCGGTATATTTTAATGAAATTTTGAACGATAATATTTGAGCAAGTCTTGCACTTTTTGACATACCAATGACAGCTTTAAATGTCAAGATGACAGCTGGGTCCGCTTTTGGAATATTTTTTTAAATGGAACACCCTGTATATTTTTACATTTTTAAAATCCACGTAAAATTATAATTATTTTTTATTAAATGCATTATTAGTCCATACTTCATAGTTTCCGAGATATTGACTCTCGAAAAGTGACATTTTTGAAATTTGACAGCTTATTACCTTCTAACAGTACGTCTTAGAGCAAAACGGCTTACATGTCCCTATCTTCAATTTTTATTATCTTCCCAAAAAAATTAACTTCCGGTTAAACCGGATGTAACTCGAAAGCAGGAAATATAGTTGTTCCGGTTTAACTGGAAGTTGATTTTTTGGGAAGATAATAAAAATGGCAACTATGGCAACACTGTATTTCCATTAAAAAGTACCGGGACGCTCATGATACAAAGAAAGAAGAGATATGACATTGCGCATGTGGGCGGAGCCAAATCGACAGCCGCTTACGTCATGTGGTGATAATTTTCTGGCGGGCTTCGTATAACCTACGTTTGGTTTTATGTACTATTGTTATTATTTGTTATACAGAAAGAGGTTTTTCGTGTTTTTTTGGATTATTATTGTTGTTTGTTAGTGACAATTAGTTGTTAATATGCGTTGTGCAGTGGCGTTATGCATAAGTGACAATATGACAGCTTTTACTTCTTATAATTATCTGCAAAAGTATACCTATACATATTTATGATACAAATCAATGTTTAATATTTCAAATTTTAGCTTAAAAAAAGTGTTCTCTTCCTCGTAGGTGAGATAAAAAAGTTTAATTTGACGAAATTGGTTTAAAATAATAAACTCTTATATGTGTGCCTTATTTTTTAATAATTGTTAATGTACCTCTTATACTATTATGATAATTACCAGTCCTAGTATATTTTTTTAAATGTCTAAATGAGTTTTTTACATCCTTATCTTTGGTCAAATTATAGTCAAATGCAGTGGCGGACTGAAGCGGGTGGCCATCGCCACCGGGGCCAGAAGGCCTTTGGGGGCCAATTGGTCCAAACATTTAAACAACATTTTTTTTTTCAAAAAATGTTCTTAATCAGGGTTGGGGCCATAGAGGCCATGTAGCCACCGGGGCCAAATGATTCCAGTCCGCCCCTGGTCCAATGTTAACAATATAAATTTATAAACAGACATCTCCAAAAATATTATCGTTATACCTATTGCATAAAAAAAATCTTAATAAGCAAATTAATTGATTTTGGCCATTTAAGGCTCGAAACTGTTCTAAAAATGTTTAAGACTGCACATTTGTACCTATTTTTTTTTCAAACAATTTATTGCTTAAGGTGGAAGGGCCAAAAAATATAGGTTATTTTTTTATGATTTTGTAAAAATAAATAAGTAATTGTAATCATTTAAAAGATAAAATGTATGTCAGCATAAGCAGAAAATTATTTTCATTGAAACCAAATATATGCTAAATTTTAACATTTAACCCAAGAACATCATGAAATACGTTCTGATTTATGAACCTCTATCCTTAAAGTACTTAAAATAATATGCACTTAAATCTTCCAAATCAAAAATTGCAAAATATGCAGTAAAATTTCTATTTCTAACGGCTAATCCTATGTAATTTTAAATCTCGTTAGCACCACATGACGTCATTGCGCGGACCGGACCGAATTGGGAATACGATCGATCATATCTTTCTTTCTTTGTATCATGCGGGACGCTTATTTACCTTAAAGTAGCGTTACCTAGGAAACATCTCCATAGTTACTAAGTTATTGACAAGCTTCAAGAAAAGTTCTTGTCGTGTCAAAATAGCTTATTTAACTAAAACCTTAAAAATAGAAATCCCACCAACGTAACAGGTGAAAGATATTTGAAATTTTTGCAAGAAATTTTAGTGCCAGAACCGATTGAGTCATACCCCACCGGAAATAATAACTTGGAAGAAAGATTTTTTTTTCCATGACGATGCATGGGGCGCCTTCGCACTATGCGGCTAACTTGCGGAATTACGTGAATACCGCCTTTCCTGGCATATGGATTGGACGACGGGGAGCTATTGAATGGCCAGCAAGGTCGCCTGATTTAACACCCTTAGATTTTTATTTATGGGGTGATTTGAAACATAAAGTGTATGTTATAAAACCTACAAATATTGAAGATCTAAAATATCGGATTAGACTAGAAATCAGATCTATACCACCTCAGGTTTTACGCAGCCTACAAAATGAGTTTTATAACCGGGCTTTTTACCAAGAAGTCAATGGAGCACATTTTAAACAACTTTTGAAATAATAAATCGATATAACTAGTTTCGTGTTTTTGTGATTTTTGTGTCAAATTTGTTCGAGTTAAATTACCGCCTGTAGCACACAGCTAAGAAATCTGACAACATTGCCGATATCATTGTTAATTTCTGCATGCCCAGAAACCCCCCGATAGTAAATTTTGTAAGGGCTTTAACGGTTCTAAAGGTAGATAAGCGTTCCTGTACTTTTTAATGGAACTACAGTGTTGCCATAGCTCAGCAACCAATGAAGATAGAATTTTGTAAATTTGGGATCTTACTAAATTTGACAGGCCCAATTTACTGCAATAAAAATAAATTGGGCACTCCATTTAAAATAACAAAATTACTACGTGTAGCGCAAAGCTGGGAAATCTGGCAACAGCGCCGATATCATTTTTTAATTCCGCATGGTCCAAAACCCCCACATACCTATTTTTGTAGGCGCAACTTCAGCGGTTTTAATAATATCGAATTTATTCCAGTTAAAGTCCCCACCCTGTATCGCATATACATATTTTGGCTGAATTTAAGTGCATATAATCCGCCCTTTAGTAATAAATAACATTTGAAGCTATTTTTTTAGATTTATAGATATACCTGTCCTCTGTCTGAAAAATGACAGAATATTTTACTTTTTATAAAATTTTCTGCCTGCGACGCTATTTTTACATTTCGTAATTTTTGTTAATAACAATTATGAGGGCAAAAATGAGGTAATAAACTCTTGAATTTATACTTCCTGCACGTTCAAAAATGATTTTGAAATATCAAGCGTCGGCAGCAGATATTTTTGAACGTAGAGGTAAAACGGACAGTTTTTAGCCACACACCTCCTTCTTGTGACAGTTGTTTTGCTCGTTATTATACTCGGACGGGTAGAACAGCTGTAAAAAGACGAAAAAAGGGGGGGTGGAGCTTTAAGATATAGCTGACTGCATAAGATAAGTCTCAATAGCGTTGATCTAGCAAAATAGAAACTAATTAATCTTTTTTCAGACAAATGCAAGTACCAGTAAGCCCAAAGACCATCTATACAAAATCTTAGTTATTGGAGATTTGGGTACCGGCAAGACTTCTATAATTAAACGATATGTGCATAGATTCTTTACCCAGCATTACCGAGCAACGATTGGTGTGGATTTCGCCTTGAAGGTGCTAAACTGGGATGAAAATACGCTAATACGTCTTCAATTATGGGATATTGCCGGTAAGGATAATAATATCATTGGACTGTCACAACTGCCTATCTTTGTGCTGTTATTTGTACAATTTTTTATTTTCTGAGTAAGACCTCCTGTATTGGAATTTATATAAAAGAATAGCAATGGGGGGCGGAGATAGCAAAGGTCGGTCTGATGGCCTTTAAAAAAACTGTTAGTAGTTTCGTTACACGTTCCGCATTAATTTAGTTTAAAAATTGCATCCTAGCGCTTATAGGCCCGAGTTACAGAGGCGGGGGTCAGAACAGGCAAATAGACCATGCCTAAATTTTACACAAAATGTTAAAGATTTTTAACCAATAGCTTTACTATCCTTAATATCTTAATATCTCAATGTCTTAACAGACTAATTTTTAGTCAACTTATATTGTATTAAATATAATATTTTACCCAGCAATCAATCTGGTTTCAGAGCTAATTTTAGCACAACGACATTACTATGTAAACTTAAAGATGATATTTTGGAAAATTGGGAATCAAATTTTGTTACTAGTATCCGCTGGAAATCTTTGTGTCATTTTCGATCAATATTTGACCTTTGAAGCTTATACGGTGTTACCAGTAGAGTCCGCATCATATGGGATTTTTTTTTATTAATAGCTTTATTCAAAATTTGACTCTGGCATCAAGTTCTGCTTCGATCGAGATAAAAATTAAGCAAAAAAATAGTAGTCACGTGATTCGCATTACTGTAAAATTTTAATTTTTTTCAAAAAATAATTTAAAAGTGGGGTTATTTCCGAAAATATCCAAAAAAGTTATTGAAAAAAGTTTTTTTAAATGCAGTTTCTGGCCAACATGCAAAATTTCAGCTGCATAAGATTATTTTGATTTTTTACCTATATTTTGTAAATTGCACCACTTTTGCGAAATAAGACGCAACGCAACCTACATAAAACTTCTCAGTTTTGACAAGGCTTTATTTCAGATACAATTTCTTTAAAGTACCGCCATATTAAATGTGTGTTTTTCTACAAAATCAAAATTGGGCTATTAAAGTTTGGTCGCATGTGATGCAAAGTTTATTTGTTTTTGACCCTGTATAAGGTAACTTCATAAAATAAGTATTTTTGAAAACGTAGTTTGTGTCTGAAAGGAATACACCTTAATATTAAGACAAAAAAGAACACAGTGACATTAGTAAAGTGTTCATTAAGTGTAAAATATATTTTAGTTTAACTTAACGTAAAGTTTATTTATTTTCAACGATTTAATTTAAAACCCCTTTACTTTATTTTTTTACTTTCAGAAACAAACTACATTTTCAAAAATGCTTATTTTATGAAGTTACCTTATACAGAGTCCAAAACAAATAAACATCACATGCGACCAAATTTTAACAGCCCAATTTTGATTTTGTAGAAAAACACACATTTAATATTTTAACATTGCCCCTTTAAAGAAAATGTATCTGAAATAAAGCCTTATGTAGGTGGCGTTGAGTCTTATTTTGCAAAAGTGGTGCAATTTACAAAATATAGGTAAAAAATCAAAATTATCCTATGCAGCTAAAATTTTGCATGTGGGCTAGAAACTGCATTTAAAAAAACTTTTTCTAATAACTACTTTCGATATTTTCAGAAATAACCCCACTTTTGAATTGATTTTGGGAAGAAATTAAAATTTGACAGATCATGCGAATCACGTGACTACTATTTTTTGCTCAATTTTCATCTCGATCGAAGCAGAACTTGATGCCAAAGTCAAATTTTGAATAAAGCTATTAATAAAAATCAATCCCATATGATGCGGACTTTACTGGTGACACTGTATTGTAAATTTTGTAATTGGAGGATTATTATTTTTACAATGACCCAATGATTTTTTATATTTTTATAGGTCAAGAGCGCTATGGTAACATGACCAGGGTATACTACAAAGAAGCGGTGGGAGCTTTTATAGTTTTTGACGTTACGAGACGAAATACATTTGAATCTGTTGCGAATTGGAAATCAGATTTAGATTCCAAAGTTCAACTGCCTGATGGATCACCGATACCCTGTGTTCTACTTGCAAATAAAGTGAGTTCATTCCGCATATGAAATAAACCCAATTCTCTTTCGAAACTGCACATACAATTTTCTTCAATTTACAAATAATAAAAAAATCTATTCTTATACTTTTGTTCTCATGTAGCAGATTCTTCGATTATCCTTTGGGTTTCAAAATATATTATAATTTGTGTTGAAATAAATATGTCAACTTTTTTATTATTATCAAATTATGGGCTTGGCGCGAAGTTAAAATTTCATAAATTGTATAATGAATAGGTAGGTATAATTTATCCAAACTCAGTTTGATGACATAAAAAAGCGTTTAAAAGGCTTCAAAGAGACCGACCCCACAACCAGGGTTGTCAGATCTATTTTTTTAAATTCATTAAGTTCTTTTTATTAAAAATATTCTCTCTCTTTAAAAGCTAGTTAATATACTTTAAACTGAGAAGTTTTGAGTGTGAAAGAAAGAAGAACATTAATATTATTATAGGTTTTTTAATCCTTAAGAAATATTATTTGGAAAAAAAGAATTAAAATTAAAATAAAAAGAGTTTTCATTGTTAAAAAACAACTAATTAACAAACAATTGTTTCTCGTATACTTATATATTATATTAACAAACCCGAAAATTTGGTAGAACTGCCAATCGTGCATAATTTATGCACATCTCGAACACTGTCTCCCAATCTGTGAATGATACTAAGACAAACGCAATTGGAAATTTATATGTTCTAGACAAGAAAGGCGGAATATTTTCAGCGAATCACAATATTTCTTATCTACCTGCTAGAAGATAATTGAGCCATCATCACTGTCATGTCAGTTATTAATAGTTTCTTAAGGAAAAGGACAGTGGTGTAGGTGGTTTAACATATTTGCTATAATTTACGTATTTAATTTTGGTTTATAACTGTGTGGTTTTGGACAGATACGTTTTCACTTGGTACATTTTATTATCAGCAATGGCTTTTTAGCGATCACTTTAAACAGCAGATCAAGGTGAATTATATTGGTGCCAACATGCTCGGTGGGGTCGGCCTTCGAGAGCGCAACAAGTCCAGAATTGAGAAACAAAGATTTACATGTTTAATGACATCCTCCATACGCCTTGGCATACCTTCAATAAGGGTCCGTATACAATGATCTTGATCAATTTGCTACCATTCTTCAATGAGTAGGTACTTTAGTAAGCTCCTGTAAATTGACTGGACCAGGTACTCGCGACCGTACTTTTCTGCCCAATGTGTCCCAGACATGTTCGATCGGGTTTAAGTCGGGGCTGCGGGAAGGCCAATTCATTTTTGGGATTTCCACCTTATCTAAATATTCATTAACTACTCTCGCAACATGCGGTCGAGCGTTATCATGCATTAACATGAAATCGTCTCCCACAAATGGAGCAAAGGGAACAACATGTAGTTCTAAAACCTGGCGAATATGTCTATCCATAGCTTACCCTAGGCGAAAAATGATTCAAAACGTTCTCCTGTTCTTTTATAGATTCTTTGACGACCGTCCGGCGATTTTAAACAAAACCTAGATTCGTCAGTAAATAGAATATTTTTCCACTCATTAATACCTCAATTTTGATGTTCCCTAGCAAATCTTAGGCGTTCAACCCTGTGGTTTCTTAGCAACTCGGGAGCGGTTGCAGGTCTCCTTGCGTGTAATCCAATATTAGATAACCTCCTTCTTATCGTTCTGTCGCTTATTTGGACCAGCCGTACGTCCTCCAATCTGTTTTTTACCTCCACAGAAGTTACTCTTCGGTCACGTAAAACATTTAGTCCAAAAAAACGATCATCTCGTTCATTCCTTTTCCTACCACATTGACTCCTTCTACTGTACTCGCCATGCTGATTAAACCGATTTACAGCCCTTGTGCCTTACTTCTTGTAACGTTTAAAACTCTTGCCACGTAATACTGTGACCGTCCATCCTGGATTAAAGCAATGGCTTTGGCAACATCAGTCGGAGACATATCCATTTTTAAAAGTAAGAAGACACCCCAGAAGTAACACACATTAACTTACCAGAAATATTTTTTTAGCTTTTGAAAGCCGTAAATGACATATCATGTCAAGTCATGACTCAACAAAACTGTCACTATCATCCTCCATGGCAACCTTAGTTCTTCGTCCAGAAAAATTTTTGAAAAGTTCAATGCTTTTTAAAAAATCTATATTTTCCACAAAAATAAAGATATGGAGGTGAACTAAAAACAAAAATGTTAAGAATATAATATGTGACTTGATAACTACAACCTAAATTAGAACATTCTGCTGTTTCGCCACTCCACAGAGTGTCTTAAACTTATGGTAAAAAACATATTTTTGTTTAAACTTGTATATTATAAACATACGTCTATTTTTTAGTAAGTTTTTAAAATATTAGCGAATCTCCATTAATTGATCCAAAATATTCTTTCAAATTCGTTTAAATCAGACATTAAATAAAAAAGTTATTTCTGATATAAATTCATCGAAAATTTGCGTGGATCGATTATTTTTTCTGTGAGTGTATATTGCAGAGGTTTCGATAAAACCTAATGCAAATTTGTATGCCTAAATTAGATTGTTATGACTGCAATGCATAAGATAAACTTGTACAAAATCATCAGACGATAAATAAGCGACGCAACGGTTTATAAAATTGTTTTCAAATCCTACTTGTTGCTTTTAAAGCTAAGGAGCTTAAATATAAATCCCTTTGTCAAGGTTTATTTCTTGCTGGATGTTAGGTTATCGTCTACCAGTCGGCTATCGACGAGAACATATAAATTCCGAACGGTTGGAAATGCAAAAAAAATAATGTTTAGTTTACAGGAGCAAACTTAGCGCAAAATGTTTATTTTGGCGTAGGGTAAAGTGGGCAAATGGCGGTCACTTAAGAAAAATTTGTTATCCTAAGCACAAAAATTACACATAACGGTAAATGATTTTAAAATAGCAAGTCACTAGTGCACTCACTAATGTTTTTGATGCGAAAGAATCTGAAAATTATTTGTATAATTTAATTACAACAAAATATACAAAAATGTGCTTTTGACTGGCATTGCCATACATATGGGGAAATGCCGGTCATGCAGAAAAATATTTTAGGAATAATGAAATAAGCTGGAAATACGTATTTCTTTATAAAAAATAAAAATTTATTGATATAAAAAACATATCTATTTAAGAACAAAAGGTATATTTACTTTTTACAACTAAAAATGAAACAAAATTTGAATTAAAATAGCTGAAAATTTTTAATAGCTAGAATAAATCTCCTTAAGTAACAGGCTGACACTCATCACAGACGTATCCCTCTGCTGTGTCCCATCCACTGCATTCAGAATGCGCCCATCTTCCACATAGGGTGCACCTGACCGCCATTACCCATCTGTGACAATTTTTCTTTTGCCTCATTTTCCAAGAAAAAAAATGTTTTGTTATTCTTTTTTATACAAGAAAAGAAAGAAAAATAGTAAATCTTTACGTAGTAACTGAGCTTTTATAAAACAATAGAAATATTTTATCTCCAAGTGTTATTTCACTTACCGTAAATATTACATCAGAATTGTCGAAAACACGTGGTCCGCTGCACTAAACAAGGTATTAATGCAAACTGCTCACAAATCGGCTATCGAGAATCAGAGGTCAGTTGGCCCATGTGCACGCACATTGCATTGCTGCCAAAATTAACTATACATACTTTGAAGCCCTGACCGGCATTGTCCACCTGACTTGACCTGACCGAGATTTGCCCACTTTACCCTATACAGTATACAGGTTGGCGCACCGAAAACTTTTCACCTAGGTTTATTTTCTTGTTGATAAATAAATCAAAATTCACTCGAACACGGGAACCTTAATTCTCAGGGGACATATTTTTTTGATATTTTCACCCCTCCTGTTGGAATCCCTACGACGCTTCCACCCTTAAAATCTTAAATGAAAAGGGGAGTCGAGTGAAACCTTTTTTTTTTAAAGGGAATTGAATTGCCTTCCAAACGCGACCTTGCTCGTTTAAATCGAGTGAATAGTTCCTGAGAAATAGGGCTAAAAAGAAAAGAAAATTTAAAAGTAATACAATTTATTACCGCTTGTATCAATCAAGTAAATATTGAAAATGTCCACCTCCAACCTCCATGCAACTGTAAAGGCACTATTTAAAATGTTCGCGAACATTATGGAGCATTGCGGGAGTTATTTGTCGGCACTCGTACACTATTCGTTGCCGCAAGGCTTCCAAAGAATTGGGTTGCGTTGCATAAATTTTAAAATTTTAGACTTTAAATGTCCCCACAAAAAAAAGTCCAGTGGCGTCAAATCAGGAGGTCTTGCAGGCCATTTAATAGGACCTCTTCTTCCAATCCATTTTCCTGGAAAATTTTCATCCAGAAACTGTCTAACAGGGAACGCATAATGTGGGAGTGCTCCGTTTTGCTGAAAGGAAATATTTTCTGGCCGATAACGGTAATTTTCTTCTATGACATTCGTTAAAGCAGGGTTAATAGTGGTTTCCAACAGTTTCAGGTAAATTTCACTTGTTAAATTTCCAGGTGTAAAATACGGCCCAATAGTACGGTCCCCAAAAATTCCAGCCCACACATTTAATTTTTCGGGATGTTGAGTATGCACTTTTCTAAAAATTCTAGGGTTGGAATCCGACCAATAACTGCAATTCTGTCGATTGACAGTACCGTGAAGAAAAAAAGTGCATTTATCGGTTATGTGGATTGCGAATTATTATCGTACTTAGTTTAGACGTATTACAAAAATTTCCTAATGAGTGTTATAACATAACTTTTCTTTTTCAGTGTGATCAACAAAAAGAAGGATTAGTGACAAATCCTGTAAAGATGGACGAATACTGTAGAGAAAATGGATTTTCAGCGTGGTTCGAGACTTCGGCTAGAGATAATATTAACATTGATGAAGCTGCCAAAGCCTTGGTGGAAAAAGTATGCCATATTTTCTTTTATTTCAAATTTTCCTAGAAAGAGAATTTTTCTCGATACATACACTTCATTGATAGTTTCTTTGCTTTGTGAATACTTTCTGTTAAAGAAAAGTGAATCAACTGAAAACAACAACTTATCTATACTAATATACAGTGGCGCAGCCAGAAAATATGAATGAGGGGGCCCTTATTTTCTAACCAGTTTATTTAAGGCTCGTTTTTGCCTGAATATAGAATATTAAGATCCTGAGAACTGGGCTGCAGCCCCTCACCCATGGGTGATTGACTCACTATCTCACTGATTCATCAACGTCCAGCCTAAACCCCTTTGAAGAATCATTTCTTTAAGGGCTAAAAAGGGGGTATAAAAGTTTTTATTTAAAAAAATACTATTTTTCAGATTTATTTAAAACTTAGCATACATATAGTGGATTTCACCTTAGTTTTTAATGCTTTGACGTCTCTCTTGTCAAACATATTAGCCAACACGTGATTTTAAAATCCGTAATTCCATAAACGGCTTTCAGGCACGGGTATTGGCTAGATTAACAAGAGATGGATATATAACTGACCGTATAGTTACATGTACATGACGAAGATGCACACTACACAGTTCAATACGTTGCCCTTCAATGAGCTCAAACTCGTCAAAATCACAGCATCGCTCGTATATGCCGTTAGTATGTGCATCTTTGTCTTACGCATTTGCTCTCGCATATCTCTTTTCGTACTTCATTAATTCGATTGTCTCGTCGCGTTCTTTAAATATCACAGAGCCGCATTGGGACACACTGCGCACCGCGTGCAGTCTGCTGTTAATTCTTGATCGTTCGTGTTATTGTTTTTGGTATTTTTCAGACAGCATTTTGCTTATATTTTGTGCGTATTAGACTTTTTGGTTTTAAACTGCCGGACTGTGTGTATCTGTGACGTGTTTCTTTTTATGCAAAAGTAAGTAAATAATTATTAATGTCTCGGATGGTGACGACGACATCGACAGCTTGTCAGATGAAGACCAAAAATAATAGGGAACTTGCAACAAAATTAAATTTGAAAACCACAGTGAACCATTATGCTAAAATAAGTTTTACATACAGTTGTACTTGAAGAGTGCTTGAGGTATCTGTTCTGCAAACGCATGGACAAAAATCTTTTTTTGTAGTATCTACTTACATTATTTTTTCTTTATTCATTAAAAAAAAATACCTAATTCGATAACATTACAAACTTTTGTTGTTTTATTATAAACCAACGAAAAGTTAGACCTATTGTAAACTTTAAACTCTTTAGAACCTAGCCTAAAGAAAAAAATATCTACCCGTGAATAAAAAAATAAAAAAGTAAACAATAAGCTATTAAATATAATATATAGATTTTTTCAACTTAACACTGCATGGTCTAAAATCAAATTATAAGATTAATCAACTTACCTGTAAGGAAGATTAATATTAATTTTCCGAGCTTGTCCGTAGATATAATTACACCAATGTAGTATCCGTGAATCATATTCTCGGCACGACGTTTAGAGCAAAAAATGTTTGTTTGGCACCTTCTTATCGCCGGTCGGTGGTCGATCACTGATATTCATTCCGTTGGCGTAGAAAATCGCTTTTCTGGGCACCTACTTAAAAGTGGGGTGGGGTGGGTTTGTAATTATATCTACGGACAAGCTCGGAAAATTAATATTAATCTTCCTTACAGGTAAGTTGATTAATCTTATAATTTTCCTTCGCTTGTCCTTGATATAATTACACCAATGTAGATGTTTAGAGTAAAAAAGCGATTTTCAGTGGTGAAAATTTATTTACCACAACCATACCTAATATAATAGGATTAAGATGAATAATAATTGATAATACGAACAATTTAATCCTTACCTAATATAATATTTTTGTTATTGGATACACATGTTTAACGTAATCTATACCTATAAAAAGTATTTACCTACAACCTTACCGAATATAATAGTATTTTATGAATAATAATTTATAATAATTAATAGCCGGAACAAATTAATATTTGTAATATAATAGAATATAACTTATAGATATCTATTCTTTTTTTTTTTTTTTTTTTTTTTTTTTTTTTTTTTATGTAGACGCATATTGTATGATATTATGGATTTACTTATTTTGTTAAATATTGTCCTATACTAATTACTAGCAGAAATTAGGCTTGTCCTCATAAGTAATAAATTTTATTTTTCTGTGTTTAATATTGTCTTAGCAAATTCTTCTCTGGGTTCAACCAGTGGTCTATTATAAAATTTGAAAAACGTGTTTGAAGAAGGGGTCCATCCGGCCGTGTGTCGTATCAGGTCAATATTTATACCTTTTCTAGAGGCAGCCGAAGTTGATGCGTGGCGCGTACTATGACCGGTAAAAACTGTAGTGTCAATTCCTCCCAATTTTAGAACTGCTTTGAGCCATCGACTTATAGTTTGTGATGACGCCGGGTGAAATGGTTTTTTATGAGTTAAAATCAATTCTTCGTAATTATTACGATATTGTGCGGTTTTTTCTAGATACTGCTCAATAGTATGTGCAACGCATAACTCGGGTGCCTCCCTTAAATATGGAAATAGTAAAAGTGGTTGACTTTTATTCGGTTTTGATGTTTTAATTTTCTCTGATATTCTTATTTCTATTTTATCTTCGTTTTTTATTATGTCTCCAATTTTTATTTTTGACAAAGTTTGTACCCTGCTCGCCGATGAGATTGCCATTAGAAAAACAAGCTTATAGGTTAATTGTTCTAAATTCAAAGAGTTTAGCGGGTACCACTTTTTTAAAACTAATAGTACGGAATCCGGATTCCACGTGTGGGAGTATTTTGGCTGAGGGGGCCTTATATTTGCTACGCCTTTTAGAAACCTATTAATGCATTTTGAGTCTTGCTCATTCGGTGCGAAAATAAGGTTCAAAGCTGATCTATAGGAATTAATGATAGAATAGGACCTACCATTGTCGAACACATGTTCTAAAAATTCTAGATACCTGCCTAGACTGTACATAAGAGGGTCTTTGTATTGTTTTTGTGTGCAGAACTCCCAGTATCGTTTAAAACAGTTAGTGTATTGCTTCAGGGTTCCTTCTGATAAAGAATTCATTATTGTTGGTATTGCTGTGGCTGGAATTCCTCTTTTTTGATAAGCGAGCCTAATAATATCCCTGCCACCAGGGAAAGCTTCTCGGACAGAGGATGACTCGTCCTAAAGGGAGATAAAAGTAGGTTAGGACTCGGTTTGAAAAGTATAGGATTTTTCATTAAAAGTTTTTTAAAAATTGGGAACCAGGGTTGTGAAGGCCAGTTTGGAACTACCATTATGCCAAGCGCTTTTTCCTGGATAATTTTTTCCAGGGCTCGTGCCACGCACGAAAACGGAGGAAAGGCATAAAAGTAAAATGTACTCCAAGGAGTTGTAAATGCATCTACTAGAAAAGAGTTCGGGTCAGGGAACCAAGAAATATATTTCTTGCATTTATGATTAATTCGAGAAGCAAACAGATCTATTTCAGGTTTCCCGAAACTTTGAATGATGTTTGTAAAAGCGTGATGACTTAACTGATACTCAGTGTCAATAGACATTGATCTGGATTCTTTGTCGGCTTTCATATTTTCTGCTGATTTAATATAACTTGCAAAGACCGATAAGTTTCGGGTTTCACACCAGTCCCAGATAAGCTTGGTAACAAAATTAAGATGCTGAAATTTAACACTGCCGCCTCGATTAATGCAGGAAATAGCAGTCTGATTATCGATTCTTAGTAAAATACGTATGTTATTTTTATTTTTAGTCAATGATTTTAATGCGTAATACGCCGCTTTAATTTCTAAAAAATTTATATGCATTCGGGTTTCTTTTTTATCCCAAAACCCATGAAAATGTTTTTTACCGCAAAAAGCGCCCCAACCAGATGGGGAGGCGTCTGAAAATATCTCTAATGCAAACTGGTGTGGTTTAATATCCTGGCCATTCCCTATATTTATTTCCCACCAAGATAACTCATTTTTTAGGTAAGTAGGAATTTTAATTTTTTTGTTGTAATTGTTACAGTCGTTTCGAATGATTGAATGTTTAAATGTTTCAAAGATCTTTAGGTGTGCAAACCCATACCTTGTGGCCGGACATGACGCTACTAGTTTTCCTATTAACTGTGCAAAAACTCTGACAGTGCACTGAGTTTTCTTTTTATATTCTTTAATTTTACTTTTGATAGTGTGGGTTTTTTCTTCTGGTAAGGAAATTTTCATACTTAAGGAGCTAAAAGAAAAACCAAGAAACGTAATAGTTTGTTGAGGCTTTAATACGCTTTTGGTTGTGTTTATTATAAATCCTAAGTTTTCTAACAAATCTGTTGTGATTTTTATATTTTTTATGCATTCTGATCTTGTATCAGCGATAAGTAAAATATCATCTAGATATACTACTAGCAGAATATTAAGTTTTCTCAGATATCCAGCCACTTTTTTAAGTATTTTAGTAAAGAGAAAAGGGGCTATGCTTAGACCGAATGGAAGAGAGTTAAACTCATACAAGACATTCATAAATTTAAATCTTAGGTATTTTCGAAATTTTTTCTGTATTGAAAGCAAAAAATAGGCGTCTTTGAGATCAATTTTAGCTAAGTAGTTGTTATGGTTTAAAAGCTTTAACACGGTTCTATGGTCTTCCAACTTAAAATGTGGAGCTTTCATGTAATTATTTAGCTTTTTTAGGTTTAAAATAAATCTATCGTCTCCGTTGGGTTTTTTCCTTAAAAAATATGACGACAGAAATTGACCTTTAGTTGGAAGACACTTTGAAATGGCCCCAATTTTTATTAAGTTGTTAATGGAGTTTGAATAGTCGTTAAACTGATTTTTTGGTATGGAAATTTTAGGCTCTCGCACTTGTTTAGGCTTTGTACGAAAAGAAAGAGCTACTCCCTGAACCCAGTTTAAAACTAAGCGGTTCTGTGTAATATTTTTCCACGCATGTGAAAATTTATTTAAGCGACCTGCATATTTTGTTACCTTATTCAGACTGCCTAGTTCCTGCGATGGCGTTTTCGTTCCATGTACTGGTTCCATGTATTTCTGTTCAGTTGTGGCTTCTCCTCCTTCCTCCTCTCTTTGAATTTCCTCTTGTATTGGGGGTGCTGGTAGTTTAAAGCATACAGCTGCTTTTGTTGGGTTCCGGTAGGCCCAGCAATTGGTGTGACAAATGTTCTCTTCTTCAGCTGAGTGCTTGATTTTTTTAAAGCTTGGTCGTTTTTGAAAACCTCATGAAAGTCTTTTCCGAATAGATGTTCATCCATCTTTACAGTTTTGGCCACCTTGGCACAATCTGGATGTAAATGTGGCATAATTTTGAACTTCCTGTGAATGGAAAGGGCATTGTGCACATTCGCGATAATTTGGCATGCTTCCCCTAGTACTTGGGTATCGTTAGCTTGTTCTGCGACAGCTAGATTTTTGTTTATTATGGAAGCGATGGCCGAGAGACCATGGGCTAGTTGTAGCTGCAAAGCGGTAATAAATTTGTCATGCTTAGCGGCAGTCTCTGGCAGGCAAGGCTGTATTTCTTCATTTGTTTTTGGAGGCAGTAATTGTAAACAATTTTCAGGAATTTGGTATTTTCCTATAAGCTCGTTCCTTTGAGCACTACTTAACCCAGATTGCAGCACTGCACTCCAGCGAACTGCTAGTTCTGTGTGAATTGCGGCACCAACTTGTGCCCTATCTAGAGGTTTGTTTCCGAAAAAATCAAAATTTATTTCAGCCTGATCTGCGCCTGGCGTATTTTGTATTGCTTCCAGATTTTGTTCCACGTCTGAATAGGAGTCTAAAAAAACAAACCCTCCTGAGCTTATTTTGTCACTAAGAATTTAGTTATTGACTGGCAACGCATGTTGCCTGAGATTTCTTGAAATCGCGTGATCTCAATCTCGTTTGGTAGTAGGGAACGCTTGTTACCCTTTAATTTGGCAAGCGTATGCTGCCTGAGAGTATTGTTGAAATCGCGCGATTTCACTCTCACTTTATCCAAAGCACTCTTTATTACCTGATATCTCGCTAGATGATGTGGAAGAAGAAGAATCGCTGGAATCCAGACAAACCAGTTTTTCCTGTATTTTCTTCAGTTTTTTACTAAGTTTTTTCACTTCGTGCTTCTTATCCGCACTGATTTTACGTTTAGGCATTTTTTAAAACAATTCTCACTTTTATTCACTCTGTAATGTTTAAAACTTACTCGTAAATTAATTTTCAACGCGTACCTCGAACACGACAAAACGGAATGAATATCAGTGATCGACCACCGACCGGCGATAAGAAGGTGCCAAACAAACATTTTTTGCTCTAAACGTCGTGCCGAGAATATGATTCACGGATACTACATTGGTGTAATTATATCAAGGACAAGCGAAGGAAAATTAAAAAACAAAATAATTCTTTAATAAAAAACGTAGTTAATTATTGTTGATACTAGATTCACGACTGCCCCTTGTATATTTTTTATTGTACTAAATTAAAAGTGTGTTTTTACCAAAATAACAGCACTTTATTATATTATGAATAAAAATTAAATGAAATTGTTTTTCTGATATTCTATCCTATTTCCATTCCCCTTCAGTGTTTTTTTTTGAAATATCTTAAAAATGGCTTAGGTAATTCTCGTTTCCATCCATAATTACAACTACAAATAAATTGACCCATGTTCACACATAATTTTTAACTCCTGCCCTGGCCAATCCTTAAGTTCTGTAAAAAGAAATGTTATAAATGGCATGTGTCAGCGGCGGCCATTAAAAACTAAGGTAAAATTCACTTATATTATACAATACAAATAATGAAATGTGTATTTCTTTTTTTGAAAGTCGGCCCCTAAAGGGGTGAAAGCAGGGTATAAAATTTTATATTGGAAAAACTCTATTTGGTAGGAATTTCTTAAAACTCAGCATAAATACTTTATAAAAACTTTCAGTTTTAACCTTGAAGGGGAAAACTTTATAAAAGTATTAATGAAAAATGTTATAATAGGTTCATGATATAGGACCAAATGGGATTTTATGTGATTATTTTATTGAAACCCAAAAAAAATCATGGTTAACAAAAAGTAAATTATTTACGGTTAAGAAATACAGTTTCATAAATTATGAAATTTATGAAATACCTACTAGGTATTGTGTAGGTAGAAACTCTATGTAACTGAAACAAATTGATCTGATTAAATTTAATTTATTTACATATTCTGATATCGCTGTAAGTTCAAATAAACAAATAAACTACGTTAAGAAGCTCAGAAACTCAGAAGTACAAAACAAACTTATTGCAAATATATACAGAGCACCGGTAAAATATTAGGTTATTTTATTTTCTTTACACGCTCCGAAAGATACAAATCCGATTTATCGGATCTAACGCACTGTGTTGTAAACGAACATTTAAAATAATTCTAACATACCTATAATAGTGTTTCCTCGTATCTGCTGCATACACTAATTTAAGTGAACCGTAGCAGTAAGTAAACCGAACACAAATAAATTCAATTTCATATCTATTAGAGTGCCTATTATAAAGTTTCTCTCTAAGCCTCTTTTACGCTAAGAGCTTTGGCAAATTTATGGTTATTATGTTATCCAACTGGACAATACGTAAAGTAAAAAAAAAAAAATATTTAAAATTTTAATGTATTTTTCGGATCGTAATTATTAGCAACCAAGACAGAATCCTTTCCCCTCAGAAAACTTGTTTCAATGCTTTGATTCGGCGTTTTAGTTGCTATAGTTATTAATTTGTACTTCTTATTGTCCTGCTATTGATGAAAGCGTGTCAAAAGTAAAAATAAAAGTTTAAACGGTAATGATATAATATGATTATTTCATTACTAGGGTATATCCAGTTCGCAAAATTCAATTGTTATTGTTATAAAGCAGCGGGTCCTATTTTTATATACTACCCAATATAACCTTTAAAAGGTACCTACACATATCTATTACTTTTAAACGGATATATTTTTGGCGCTTTCTTACATTTCTCTTTCTTTTTCAATAAAAATGTCATTTATATTGTAGCTTTGTTCAATACCAAAAATATCGATTTATCATTATCAGTAACGCCTAAGAAACCTTCCCATGAACTTTGCGTTTATAAACACCTTAGGGGTAGCAAACACATATTTATTTGTTCCAAGCAAAGAAGTTATCTAAATTTTTTTTTCATGTATTTTCCTTTAGCCGTTGCTTTGGAAACAAACCCCCTCAATTTATTCTACACCCTATAGGGGCAAAATATTTTCTTAGTGGATGCCCACTTTATATGGAGAAGATATCCTCAAAATTTCATGATTCTACCCAACAAACATTTAAAACCTTAGCGACCTTTAATTTGGAGAAAATTACCTATTTTTTAAACACGCTTTTATATTAGCTTCACCTGTATGTTTATGTATGTTTAAACACGCTTTTATATTAGCTTCACCTGTATGTTTATGTATGTTTGTAACCGACTTCTTTAAACCCGATTTTGACCCACTTTAAACGGTCAGATTTAATTTAAATTTTGTAGACTTATCAAGAACCGCTGGCAATACAATAATCTACTAATCTACTAATCTAGCTCAACCTACTAAAAATTTTTTTTTTCTTAATAATAACTCAAACTAAAAAATGAAAAATAAATATAGTTTAAAAAAACTAAAAAAACACGCTTTAATAATAATTAATCAAACTAAAAAGCGGAAAATAAAAATATAGTTTAAAATAATTCTTAAAATTCTTAATATAAGTAGGCAGAAAATAATAATGAACGATAAACATTAGTATTATAGAGAAAAAAAATGGGGCGCTTTGTGCTATATTTTTCGTATATCGAGTACCCCACGCTTTTTTCACAATAATACTAATGTTTATCGTTCATTATTATTTTGTGCCTATATTAAGAATTTCAAGAATTATTTTAAATTATATTTTTATTTTCCGCTTTTTAGTTTGATTAATTATTAAAGCGTGTTTTTTTAGTTTTTTTTAAACTATATTTATTTACTTCCAAATCGGCTTTTTGGACGAAACGGTTTGTTCAAAAGAAAGTGATTCGAACTTATTACTACGTCTTTAAAGTTGGAAAATATAAGAGGCCCAAGAGATGGTCCAAAATAGTAGATAATATGTAACTTGTAAATCGACTTGATAGTTATTAGTTGGGTCTAAGGAACGTCAGTAATAAACGCCAAATCAGGTTATTTCTTACAGGGCCTAAAATCCCAAAAATCTTTTAGGCCCATAAATGAAGAATGAATTACTTCGTTTTATCTTTAATTTATCTTCATGGTCAGGTCACAATGTGAACATTTTCTGTGTTGATGTATACTTTATATTACTCTTATATTTTGTACTTAAAGCCCAGGCTTTAAAGTATAAAATAGGTTTGTTGAGTAGGATTAAGGATGGGCGATGATGATTGATAAATCAGTTAGTCAATCCCTTTAAAATTTCATATATTATATTAGTATTGTAGATAAAATAAGTAGTTACAATAACACATTTTTTTTAGATATTAGAAAAAGACAATGTGATAAACAACGACAAAAAAGGAGATCAATTTTCGTTAACCAGAGACTCGAATTCTGAATCGACTGGAAGCAGATGTCCGTGTTGACAGTTGTAGTTGTTCTGTTGTTTTACATCACTGTATTTTTAAGTGTTTTAGTACCAATAGTAATATTTACATTCCATTGTCTTACTTTTATATGTTAAATGAAAATTTGTAGGGTAATAAAAAATAGCCTGGTTTTAATAATATATTTATAGTGTTATGTTTTATAACGTTTTAATGGAAGATATACAGCCAACTAGACTTTTGTATAAGGAGTGGAAGGTTTTAAAAAAAATTAAGAAAAAATAAAACGAGAATATACACTCACCTACTTTAAATTAATACTAATAATAATAATAATAATAATAATAATAATAATAATAATATTAATAATAATAATAATAATAATAATAATAATAATAATAATAATAATAATAATAATAATAGTAATAATATATATATATATATATATATATATTGAGGTTATAGTAGTGACATGGCAAGCGAAGCATTGGCGTAGATAATAAAAATAAATATATATAAAATATTTCTGTACTATCGCAAATTTTTATATTCAACGCACCTATATAACAACAGCAACAATAACAACAATATAAACATCGAATGTAAAAACAATATCAACAATTATTAAAATTTAATATTTTTTCACATGACCTTCTTTTTCGACTACTTGAGCTAATCTGTTTGGAATTAAGTTAAAACAATTTACAATAATATTTTGATCAAGGCCTTCCCAGCACTCATGAATTACTTCGTATAATTCATTAGCATTGTGAGGTCTAAAATTTCTTCTGTATATTTCTTTTGCAATTAAAAGCCAGACGTTTTCTATTGGATTAATATCGGGACTATAAGCAGGCCATGGCAGAACTTCTACATTATTATGTTGAAACCATTCCCTTACAGCATTTGCGGTATGAACCGGGCAATTATCGTGCTGAAAGACGAATGAGGTATGTGGATATAGTTGTCCAACAGATGGTATAATTTATCCAAAGTCAGTGTGATGACATTCCATACGGCGGTAAACAGTCTCAAAGAGTTACCGCCGTTTGTATGCGTATGGAATGATTGGAATGTCATTACACTGACTTTGGATAAATTATAGCATTATATGTTCCAAAACACGCATATAATGTTCGGCGTTGAATCTGCCCTCCAATCGCCGTAAGACACCAGGCCCATGAACACAAATCCAACCCCAGACATTCACAGAAAATCGTCCAGGTCGAAAAGCAAGATCGCTAGTATACCGCTCTTCGAATCTTGTGTTGTCTGGAGGGTATACACGGATTTGTCCATTATATGTAGACTGAAAAACCTTTTCGTCAGTGAATACTACCGTGTTCCAAAAATGATGGTCGCGGTATATGATTTAGGGCGAAAAGCACCCGAGATTGCCTATGTTGATCTGTGAACATAATTTTTTTCGCAGCTACGCGGTTTTTAACTCTGATTATTTTACTCTTCTGCTGGCTGTAGGTTGAGATCCAGGAAATCCGACATCAATGACAGCGTCTCTTGCAGTTCCGAAAGGATTTGCCCTTAGATATTCCAGAAATGCGTCATCTTGTTCAAGATTGGAAATGCGGACCGGACCAGTACTAACATTTCTTTTTAAAGACTCCTCTTGCTCCCAACGTTGCTTAACTCTTAAAATTATGTTCTTGCCTTTTCCGTAAAAATTTGCTAGTGCCCGTATTGACCACCCATCTTCAATTCGGGCTATTATTTGAGCTTTTTTAAGTTCTGTCAAATGACGAGGCATTTTTAAAATTTTGGCATTGACAGTCTTTCACTTATTAAAAAGTCAAAATTAATCAAGTCCGATTTACAATATAACAAATTTAGTGTACCCAATTTTCATGAATAAAACTGTACATAGCTGAAAGAAAAAATAAATTGAAGAAACGCAGAGTGGCGAAGTCCAGCTAACAGGGCTACTCCAACTCAACCACTAAACTGAGAATGTAGTCGTCTCGAAATATACTAATATAAAAAAAAATAATAGTGTAATGCATAACAGCGGATGTATTGGTCTGATAAATGTGACATTTATTATAAACTAATGGGTATAACTAAATTAACGACAATATGGCAAACGATTTCGTCCCCGTAAGCGCGGTGCCGGGCAGCAAAAGTGGTGAAATAATAAATTAATGTATTATTGCTTATTGAACAGATACGCACGAAGCTAAAACTTAAACTTATTAATATTATACAACTTAAATTCGTTTGGAATTGAGTTATAAAATTTTATAGCATTATAAGTGAAACTTTTTTGAAATAATGATGCTTTATATTGGGGTATGGTAAAACTGTTCTTAGATCTGATATTTCTATTGTGAATTTTGTCTCTGGAAATGAACTTATTTTTAAGTTTTTTAATTTTTTTTTTCGATTCGATCCATCCAAAATTTTGTTGAAGTTTAATGTATGGTAACTTTTTTTTCCGTAGTCCGATTTAAATGATTTTTTTTTCAGTTGTAGATACATGCTTCAGTTAATTAAATTTTTTCCGTTTTTTAAAAAGCTGTATACTTGGTGAAATATACAGGGGAATAAAAAGTATGTTTTTTCCCAATAAGTTTGTAACACCCTGTAGAGTGATTTTGCAATATGAACTCTAATAAAGAAGCAAATTTGCGAAGTTTAATCTATTCCTAACAGATTGCTTTTTTATTAAGCTCGATATCTTTCTCGGTTCAAGAGATACGAATTTTTATGGAAAACACTACACATTTTATTACAAGATTTTAATTTTAACATTAAAAAAATATTGAAAACCCGATTTTTAAAAAAAAAACTTTAACACACTGTACAAAATTTTGGATGGATCGAATTAAAGTCGGTGAGTGTATTATAGAACACAAAACGTTACATGGATAGAAATATTCGAATGTATGTACATCAGAGCTAGGCTGTTTAATATTTTGTCTCTGGTATAATTACGCGACTAGTTTTTCCAGTAATTTCAGTCAAGACACTGGTAAACTTGCCATTATAATTAAAAGTTTATAAATTGTGGAAAACAAATTTTTATTGCATCTCTCACAGCCTCAATCTCACTTTGTAGCGTTTCTGTTTTATCTATGATAAACTGGATCCGAAGTGTAACTTCTCCCATATCAATTAGAATCATCCAGTTCATAAAACTCCGCCCATTAACCATTAACCCCCTCCCTTCCCCCCTAGCTGGGCTACTCACTGGGAAACTGGCAAGGTGTAATATTAGTTTTCAGGTGACAAATACAACCGATTGTAAGGCATAGATGTGTTTTGGATGCGTTGTTTTCCTTTATTTTTTAGGTTACTTTACAGAGCTCTGGCACTGTCTTGTAATATTGTTTTGTTATGAGTTATAATATTTACAGAAGTAAAAATGCTTGAATTACATTACTATTTTCGCAATAACATAAATTCTTTTTTAACGTTCTGACGTCAAAACTCAAAAATTGTTATATTTTATTTTCTTTCTTCATTGCATCCTTTTTAATGGGAAAAATATTTTCGGGAATTTTTTACCAAAACCGAAATTTAGATTTTTGTTGATAATAAATATGTGTCCTTATACCGTGCGAGCAAAAATTATTTGCATCAAAGAGGGCCTTGCATCTAAGCACGTAATGCTTAGCCGTAGAGCTTAATAACTGTTGGGTGTCAGTAACTACCTGAATAATTAACAATCAATCAGTTATTCCGTCATCTTTGACAGTCGTTACAAGTGATATCGCTAATTTTTCCAATTTCTTGAACAATTCACACAATGGGCTTTACGGAACATCACAAAACATTCATGGTTAAAGCGTATTTTCCAAACGGGGTTAGAGTAAATGGTGAGTGGCAATACAATCCGGGTTTGTGCATGGACGATTTTCACGAACATTTTCCTAACGTTGCTTCTATTGCTCGGATTTTTATCATTGCCTGAAAAAAAATAGTGGCTGTGTTTAGGGAAACAGGTTCTATACAACACAAAAAAGGAGCAGGAAGACCATCTGTAAGAACAGAAGAACTTGTTGGAAACGTTCGTGAAATAATGCAAAATATGCCAACAAATTGTATAAGACGCCTGTCCCAAGAAGTGGGAAGATCTTATGGAACATGCAGGACTATTCTTAAGAAGCAGCTAAATTTATTTCCTTATAAAGTGCAAGTATTCCAAGAAATACAAGCCGCAGATTTTGAAAGACGCAGGAAAAACTCTCAATGGTTTACCCAACATTTATTGGAAATAAATGATTTATTAGACCTGACATTTTTTTTCGTATGAAGCCTGGTTTCACCACTCCGGTTATGTGAATTCTTAGAATACACGCATGTGGAGTAGTGAAAATCCTCATTTTTTTGTAGAGTCCACATTGCACCCTCAAAAAATTGGTGTCTGGTTAGCTGTTTCCCGAAGAAGAATTGTTGGTCCTATTTTGTTCCATGACACAGTTACAGCATAGCGGTATAGAGACAATATTTTGAATCCATTTTGTGGAGCAATTACTTGACGACGAACTACGGTTTGGATATTTTTAATAGGACGGTGCAATAAGTTTTCGATCAGACATTGAATTCCCACCTAGATTACCTTATTTAACGGTTATGGATTACTTCGTTTTTCCTCATTTCAAGAACACTATTTTTAAAACACCAGTTGCAAATTTAGAACTATTACAAGAAAGGATTATCCAAGAATGTGGTAACATTCCTCCAGAGATGCTGGTCAACACTTTCGAAAATATGAAGAGACGTGGGAATTTATGCTTGGAGCATGGCGGTGGCCAATTTCAGCAATTTATGTAGTTATTTTTCTTTTTCTTTCTGTATATTCTTACTTTGTTAATTTTGTAAACAACAAAAATAAATTTGTATTTGTCTACTTATTTTATTATTCATTAGTTTGGCATATCATGTCATAATATGAATTTGACAAAATTTTAACCTAGATTTGGTTAGATATATCGTCCCCATATCATTGTGATCTAAACCAAGCCCTACGTTTTTTAATCCAAGCCCTCTTTGATGCAAATAATTTTTGCTCGCACGGTATTAAGAGAATATATTTAAAACAAGAAAGTCAGCTCCAGATATGGCATTTGAATCATATCATATTTAGGAAAAACATCTCTTAAAAAAGTTGAAATTAAGAAAAACACTGCATCTAAAATTGTTTATAGAAACTAAGTTACAATCTTCTGTTAACAAAACAATATTGGCTAAAGCAAAGAGATAGAAAGTAGAAATATTTAAATAAATAGACAGATTAGAATTTAAAACAAGAAACACAGCAAATATCTGAATATCTGAAGGGTCCTAGAAAGGATAAAAGTAAATTCATGATCTAACTGAGCTGGGATTGTCCATAACTGTAAAGTATATAAATGTAGTGCATACATATTTTCTTTAAACTGGCCCAAAAGACATTTTATTAATTATTTCCATTTATTTCTCAAACAAGACATAAACATATTATTAATACTAGATACCAACGTTAAATATTACAATTTAAATATACGATTTTATCTTAATTACCTTTTTTGCTATAATAAAAGTTTAATCCCAAAGTACATTCTTTAAAATTTTTATCTGGAAGTGTAGATTTACTAAACATTAAATTTAATATAAACCTAATTAAGTATATTTGTATAATTATATTAGTACATATTTACATAAAAGGCATTTTTAAATTTAGGCACAGCAGATACTACTCTTTTTGCTGTGATGTTTTAAAGATAAAATGGTAGGTTTATTTTACAATCTCGATATTCTATCTTTATTTTGGAGTGGTGCTTTTAGGCTAAATTTATTTTTACTTGGGAAAATCTCCGATATTCTGTAGACGAAAAGAAAAATTCAATATGGAAACCAAACAGGAAAAAAGTTATTCTGAATGGAGGTAAATATATTTTAAAGCTCTTTAATATATAAGTAGCATCATTTTAAGAAGAAAAAGTACTTTTAGTTCAAAGCGACCTACGGCTTATAATAAACAAATTTACAAAGAAGTTTTTTTAGTGTCTGTAATAAATATTATAAATGAAAAATGTTTAGCTAAATAGACAAAGTTTTTTTTTAAACTGGGGCAGGGGTGGGTGTGAAGGGGAGGGGTTATTGGCTAAATATTCAATAATTTATTGTAAATTACACGGCAGTATTTTTTATTCTATTTAAACGATCAACAGAAGCTATTTCCGGCTATGGTTGAATGGGTCATTTTCATGAGATTGTGGATTTTGCAATGGAAAAAAAAAGTTGCATATTTCTTGCACAAAATTTGCAGAGGCATGTTTGATTGTATCAGATAATAAGATGCTAAAACGGGTCAACCTTGAACTGCCTTTTTTTTGAAAAAAACCATGATAACCAAAAGTACAGTTAACGGAGGTGAGATATTATAAACGGAGGTGAGAAACTAAGTAACTCAAACGAATTTTCAGTAAACAAATTTATTTAACTCTATATAGGGGTTATATTTTTTTAGAAAATGCTAAATAAGTAATAGTAATAATGGAAGTGAACAAGTAAAAATGATAACAATCGGAATTTTCTTTAAAATTCTACTAAAAATAATTTAGGGAAACATCTGAGATTGGGCAAGTTATTAAAAGAATATTGACTATTCTTATTAATGGTGGGTTCACTTAGGGCTAATATAATTTCATTGTGTAATATTTATGAAATATCATCTTTTTCGGGGAAGATAAATTTATTAAATCCACATTTTTGCATAAATTTTACACTTATTTCATCATCTGAATAAACTTCTAAAAGTAGACCAACGAAATGTTTAAACCACTTCTTACTACATAGCTTAACTACAACAAAATCAATAACATTAATAACTAAACTGTTTCCGCAATAGGGAACTTTCCAATTTTTTTTTTCAATAATATGATTTAGTTAGGCCTAAAAAAAATATTCCCCAATTATTACTCCTTAAAAATTAGTAATAACTTGGTGACAATTCTTTAAAGTTTCGCGCGTGTCAAAAGCATTTCAAACGACCTTTTAAGCGCGCCAAGCCCGATGACGTCACGAAGTATGACTTTTCCGTCATCCGTCATCCTGACCGGTGGCCGAGCTACCGAGTTTGCATTTGGATTGCCGTGCGTTATTGTTATTGTATTGTTGTTTTAAAGTGGAATTCTCAACGTCGTTCAATTTATTGCCAACCTATAACCTATTTCGTGGATGTCACACGCGAATTATACTTCGTGACGTCACGACCCGTTTTTACCCGCTTGGGATAATTTGAACTTTGGGGCATTTTTAAATCTTGCTAGCGGTCTTTTGGGACGAAATATGTTCTTTTTTGCTGCCATATATTTTATGTCAATATGTACTTATGATTTATAGAATTTTTTCCCCATTTAAAATTTTTGTCAATTTCCCTATTAATAGTGTTTTCTACATTTCGTTTTTCCTTCCATGGCGATAAAGGCAAATTATTATCTTTTGAATCAGAGTAGACATCTGAATATCGTAATTTATGTTTAAACATATTGGACTTCTTGACAATCTTTCCAGATATGCAACGCACAAAATTTCTTTTATCGGCAGAGGTTTGTTGTTCTCCATAATTAGTTTGAATCTGATCCTTTAAAACAACACCCAAAAGTAAATGAGGTTTCACTTCCGGGGGGGGGGTTACTTGTTGACCCATAAGTATTTCCTTTACTTTCTTCTTAGGGGTGTTAGGCATATTTTCCTTATTTCTAAATAACTTCTTTTTATATTTTTCTACCTTTCTTTCTGCCTTTCCGAGTTTTTCCCTTAATATCTTAATTTTATTGTTCATTATATACCGATTTCTTCTTTGTATCTGCTTGCCTTTTATTAACTGTCGAGATATAATGGGCTCAATTTGAACAGCGGGCTGGTCAAAAATAGGAGTACCAGGAGGAGTGAATTCTTGAACTGCTTCAAGCATCTTCTCTCTTTGTTTTCTCGCATGATAGTACCTTTTACTTCGTTTCCTCCAGTTTATTCTTACCGTTCTTTTTTCTCTCTCATTATGATCGTTTATTAATTTAATTTTATTGGCTTCTTTTCTAGCCTTATACCTCTCCTTTTTCCTCTGTTTTTGCTCCTCATGTAAAACCGGGTTATTTTTGATTTTTTCTCTCAGCTTTTTCATGCATTCTCGGGATTTTTCATCTCGGATTTTTCTTTTTTTTTCAGTGCTTTGATATTTTATTCTTGCCATGACTATACATAAGTATATTATTAAATATTAATTTCACTTCCGTTAATCCTCCTCACCCCCGTTAATAGTATCATTAACGGGAATGAGAGAGGATTTTATGCCAATATCCCGCAACAAGCACTTCAACATTCTTAAAATTGCTAGCTTTTACTCATATAAATCCATGCACATGTTAAGTAATTAAAATAATAATTCATATACATAAGTGCGATTTTTTAAATACCTGGGTTTTTACTATTAACCGAAGTGACACGGTATGCTTGAAGACAATGTACTTTTTGTCTTCGTTACTAGAAATCTCGGTAACTCAAGGTCAACGAACCGTCCTAAAAGAAGACCGAACGAACACTAACTAATCCCCGACCCGACGCCCGACGCCGCGCTGTGATGTCATTTGCTCCTTTCGTGCCATCTATGATTTTTTATTAATATTAAATGGACCGTTAATAAAAGTGAGACTTAGACTTGGGGACACGTATAATTTTGAATTTTTTAAGATAAATACGTTTTATAAAAATTACCGGTAGCATATATAAGACTTTTAAGTTTCTCCTTTATAACATATTTTTAGATTTTAGATAATTCTTATTCCAAGCAAGAAAATTGGGCTAAAAGCTTAGAAAGTCGACCTGGGGACAACTACAAACGTGAGGTCTCACGTACTGTTAATTAAAAATTTTACATAAAATGAAAAAAAATGTTGCCAAAGAGCTACGTATTTTTATCAAAGTAGTTGTTTTCTTTATTTTTAATAAATGGAAATCTATATTTTGTTCTTAGAATGTGATAATATTGATCAGGGATTGTAAATGGAACAATTTCGTGAAAATGGCCCGAATGCGCCTTATAACGTCTAGTTACGTCCCTGAGAAGCCTCGTAATAATTTCTAAGCTACCGATTAATAAATGTGCCACATAATATCCCTTAATTTTTCTGCAAAACTTTAACTAGCAGCCTAAACAAATAAATAAACTAATAATTGGTTCTATAGAATATGCCCATGGATAATAATAATGATCTCTCAGAGGATATTCCCTAATTATTGTTGTAAACTTTACAATGTTGGAGGTATGTAATAATAAAGTTTGTGGCAATTAAAACAAACATTAATAATGCCTATCTATTCACTTCATGTCAATATTTCTGTAACTGCAAATTAATATTCCTACTTTTACAACTGTATAATTTTAAAATGTTAATAATTATTTTATTTATTTATCACGGTGGGACATATACCTACAGGGTAAGCCCGAAAACAGTGTTCGTATTAATATTAAATAAAGTATGAAATACATTTAGTAAATTACCAAGCAAAAAAGTAAAGAAAACCAAAAAATATTTCTCCCCCAAGAAAACAGATTTAAGTGATTTTTTACCAGTATAGAGTATTGAAGAACGTGGAAAATTAAATCTATAGTAGGTACCTAATATAAAAACAAGTTTTTACAACCTGTTCAGAGGTAAATTTACATCACTATTTGTATAGTGTGGAACTGAGGAAGCAAAATTACGCAATTGCAAGGGATAAAAAATAGAGTCGGTTCCTTATGCTTTTTGGCTTTATTTTATACTCATTTACACCGTGATGCCTTTATTTACAAAAATTACATGGTTTTGGTATAGAGCTGTAGAAAGATGTAATTTAGGTACAGTTATTTTACCATTTAAGATATTATTATTGCGGACAAACAGATCAAAAATATTACATTTGAGTTCTAGGAAAATTAAACAGATTGGGAGGCTCACCTAATTTCGTTTTTTCCAAACATCGGCCCACCTGTTGGGCGAGCAAATGCATACGGTTTAATACGGTTTATTTATAAATGAATACAAGCTCAATACCACATAATATGAACAAATTTGAGCACATATCTTTCTTTATTGTTTTATATTTCAATATTTTTTAAACCAAAGACAAATATTTGACCGATTTAAAAAAAAAACGAAAAAGAAACGAAATATTAATTAACAAATTAAATGGTGCAAATCATTTAGCTTAATTTATTTTATTTTAAGAGCAAACAGTAGCATTTAATTTTCTTATCAATATTTCGTTTTCCCTAAAAAGCGATCAAATACCCGTCATTAAGTAGCAATTACTTTTTTCAGTTTACAGTTTTCAGTTAAATAAATATAGTTTAAAAAAACTTAAAAACACGCTTTAATAATTAATCAAACTAAAAAGCGGAAAATAATATAGTTTAAACCTGAAATTCGTAATATAGGCAGAAAATAATAATGAACGATGAACATTAGTATTATTGTGCAAAAAGCGTGGGGTGCTCGATATACGAAAAATATAGCACAAAGCGCCCCACGCTTTTTTTATAATAATACCAATGTTTATTTTAAACTATATTTATTATATATTGTTAAGAAAAAAATTTTTTTTTGAGTAGATTGAGTATTATATATTAGTAGATTATTGTATTGTCAGCGGTACTTGATAAGTCTACAAAATTTAAACTAAATCTGATCGTTTAAAGTTGGTCAAAATCGGGTTCAAAGAAGTCGGTTACAAACAAACATACATACAAACCCGAACAAACGACAAAAATTTTCAAAATAAAAAAAAAATTGTCAAAATTTTATTTTGACGGGTAGAATTTTTTTTTATTTTTCTCTATTCTTAGCAACAATATCTATACGAGCCCACGTTTGTTTCATTACTATCGGTTATTGTAATAATTCTGACATATTGACAGGTGTCAAATTTTGACAAGAGAATTTGTTGCGTATTTTTCTAAACTTTCCACCGTCAATATACATACGACCTTATAGTTTTTTCTTTAATATCATTTTTTTTAAACGATTTGACATATTGACAGCTGTCAAATTTTGACAGCAGAATTTTTTCCTTATTTTTCCTGAACTCTCCGCATCGAATACCATACGACCCCATAATTTGTTTCATCAAAATCGCTTCTTCGTTTTATACCTGACAGCTGTCAAAATTTGACAGGAGAATTTTTCGCGTGTAGATTATTGTATTGTCAGCGGGTCTTGATAAGTCTACAAAATTTAAATTAAATGTGACCGTTTAAAGTGGGTCTAAATCGGGTTCAAAGAAGTCGGTTACGGACAAACAAGCAAACAAAGCGTGTTACAAATGTAATTAATAAACCAATAAAAGCAAAACACAAAATTATATCAAATTTGCGCTTATTTTTTTCTGCTTTTAATAATTTATAAATCCAAACTTTATTAACGCAAAACTGTAGGTAATTGCGTTCCAAAGATGGGTATTTGACCAATTTTTGGATAAAATGAATAAGTAACTAAATATTGAGCAAAAAATGAAATGGCGAATGCGTCACTAGTATTTGCTCTTAAAATAAAACTATTTCAAACAAAATAATTTGACAGTTTCAGGCTCGGCGTTCTCTGGATCACTAATGGCTATAATGGGAGTAAGGTAACAGTTGAACGTATGGTATTTCCTAAAAATATAATACTTCGCGCTTTCCCCCAGCAGAAACCCCGCCTACTTTAACGCACGTGCGACTTTAGAATTCCTACGCGCCACATCGTCGCTCTTGACAAACGGCTTTTACAGAGCTATTACACCACCCTTCGTTCGATTGTTTAACGGTACGTTAAAATAGGAGGGTTCTAACTTATATTACGGTATCATATACAGTGACCGGCAGAAAGTGAGCAGCATATGGGAAAGTTTTTTTTATCTTTAAGTTTAGAAAATTAATTTAAATTTAGATAGGTTCTGCATGTTCTCAAACCAAAATAACAGCCACTAAATCCGGTAAAAGTTTTATGGTATACGAGGTAGGATCAAAAGTTTGAAATTCCGCTAAGAATAAAGTACCTCCATCTTTCATTGTAGAATATTTTTTTACTAAGAATTATTGTTTTAATTTCAAAGTTATACCCAAATTCCAAATTTCGCTTATTTTGGACAAAAAAATGGATTTAATCGTGTTTTCTGAATAACCCTGTATAAAAAATAAATGGCAACCCAACAGTACGAAAATAAGATTTTCTGCAGACTTTGTTAGAGATAACCGTCGATCATAAGTCCGATTAGTTTGTTTTCATAATATTATGGCTTTTTAAAATAAAAACATAAAAATATTAAATATTTTTGCTGCACACCGTATTTTATTTTCTGTGGGAACAAGTTAATTTCATCTAACTGATATTTTTTGATTTACATTGACTTAAAGCATCTCCCAAATAGTTTTTTTTACATTGAAGTATGCATAGAAAGTTTCCTTTTGATTTAGGTATAAAGAAAAAAATTTAAATTAAAAATATATTTTGAACGGATTTTATTCGTCCCGTAAAATAAGGATTAATATAGGTTATTTTCATTTATCAAATACACTTTTAGGATAATCCCACTATTAGGTTATACATTTTTAACTTAAGAATAGGAAACAAAAAATGCTAATTAAGACTACATTAACAATAAATCCGTTCAAAATATATTTTTAATTTAAATTTTTTTCTTTATACATTAAAAGGAAACTTTCTATGCATACTTCAATGTATAAAAATTTATTTAGAAGATGCTTTAAGTCAATGTAAATCAAAAAATATCAGTTAGATGAAATTAACTTGTTCCCTCAGAAAAAAAAATACGGTGTGCAGCAAAAATATTTAATATTTTTATGTTTTTATTTTAAAAAGCCATAATATTATAAAAACAAACTAATCGGACTTATGATCGACGGTTATCTCTAACAAAGTCTGCAGAAAATCTTATTTTCGTACTGTTCGGTTGCCATTTATTTTTTATACAGGGTTATTCAGAAAACACGATTAAATCCATTTTTTTGTCCAAAATAAGCGAAATTTGGAATTTGGGTATAACTTTGAAATTAAAACAATAATTCTTAGTAAAAAAATATTCTACAATGAAAGATGGAGGGAGGTACTTTACTCTTAGCGGAATTTCAAATTTTTGATCCTACCTCGTATACCATAAAACTTTTACCGGATTTAGTGGCTGTTATTTTGGTTTGAGAACATGCAGAACCTATATAAAATTAAATTAATTTTCTAAACTTAAAGATAAAAAACTTTCCCATATGCTGCACACTTTCTGCCGGTCACTGTATAAGAAGATAAATTTAAATGAACATTATTTTTTCTTTATGGGGCAATCCTTTATGGAGTATGGGGCTGCACGTGCTCCTGTGATCCTGTGGAGAAACCGCCACTGCCACTGAACATTAAGATCTTGGCAATTGCGTCATCGACATACAGCGACATCTGCAGGAATCGATTGGAGACCTCTAACAAGTGATATTCAACCGTAATATTTTACAAAGACAGTTTTTTAGGGTCTGTATTAGACACGATGATAATAATAATTTGGTTTGACTATTCTTACATAAAACCTTAGCAATTCCCCCCCCCCCCCCCCCCCTCCACCCCTCTTGCCTAGCCTAAAGAAATTATTTGTTTTTAATTTTAGTGGATGTGGCAAAACGACGTTATTAACTCTGCTTTCTGGGCAAAGAAAAGGTAAGATGTAGATAACTACTAAATCAAGATGAATAATGAAATATTTAACAAAAATATGGAAAACATTTAAACATATTGAGAAACTATCCTTGAACTCTGCTTCTTATGCAGCAGATTTTCCGATTGACATTTTTATAAAAGCAAACTTGAAAAAAAAACACTTTTCAAATTGTAATAAAAAATTATTTATTTGATAGATTGTGTTTTCTAAGTGTCGGAATACTTTTTAAATTAGGTACAGTTACCGTCACAAAAATCCGGGCACTTATCTGACAGCTAACATTTTTTCCTGAATTTTGGTAATTCGGGCTTTTACCTTTACTACCCCAGATTTGAAGGTAAAAGTAGTGGTAAAGCGATTTTGGTAAAGTATACTAGACAATAACAACTTATTAATCAATATAGAAATAGCTTAAAAGAAAGTAAAGTAACTATACTACTACAAAACTATGACAAAATAAATAAACTGAGGAGAAAATAAAACAAATAGTAATAAATATTTTATTGCCCTTCCATTTCAATAAATGAAGTTAATCTTTTGGGTATTGAAGCCACCAGACCATTACAGTATTCTTGCGTTAGTTGATTCCAAGTCTCTTGTATTTTCAGACACAATTATTGTTCTCTATTTTCTGGACGAAAATCATTACATTTGTTAATTCTGTTGATCATGTAACCCCAAACATTTTCCATCGGATTTAAATCTGGACTCCTAGAAGACCAGGATAATAATTAAATGTCCCTTTGTTGCATCCAATCAGATACTGCTTGGGCAGTATGAACCGGGCAATTATCATGTTGGTCAATGTAATTAGTATTGGGAAACATATCATTAACCGATTGCAACATCACGTTCTCCAATATCTGTATGTAATTTTGTGCTTGTGCATTAAAATCTACCTTCTATGCGCGCACAAACTCCTATACCCTGTGCACTCATCCACCCCCAAACGTTGATAGAAAAACGGCCGCTTGTTGACATATTCTAAATATAGCGTTCATCAAACCGGGTATTTGGTGGTCTATATACCCTTACTCTCCCGCTGTAACATGATTGGAAAATCTTTTCGTCTGTGAAAATTACATTTTCCCAAGCATTTATACCATCTCGGTAATATTGTAATGCATAACCCACTCTTTGCTCTTTGTTGGTTACCGTTAGGAAAGGCTTTTTAGCTGCAGGGTGATTGCGAAGATTTTCTTCGTTGTGCGGTTCTAACGGAACCCGGAAAATCAATAACATTGTAAGCTAAAACAACCGTTTTAAAAGGATTTCCCTTAGGTATTGATTAGAGTATTGTCATGTTCTTCTGTCGATGCCCTTTTAAGGCCTGTCCCTTCTATTCTTTCCAGCGAATGTGTTTCCATCCATTTTATTTTGATATCATGAACTGTACTTTTTGGCGTTTGAAATCTTTGAGCCACCCGTCTCTCTGACCATCCTTCTTCTAGCAGTGTCACAATTTCGGCCTTTTCCGCAGCATTTAAATGACGGGGCATATATTTTGTTAATTTATTTCACTAGCCGTAAATAAATTTTAGTTCACAATTTTTGTCAATGTCATTAAAACAGGTAGTTTTTAGGTATTCGAGATGTATAAAGGTCGGCTTACAATAGAAAAAACTGCTGCCCGGATTTTTGTGACGGTAACTGTACATGGTTATATTTCGGCTTTTTCATTAAATTTTTCGAAACATCTATAGTATGATTTTCTGTAAAAATAATTATTACACTATGACTTTTTGAAAATATTCATATTACCTACACGCACAAGGGGCACGAATCTGATATTGATATGGAATTGTTTTTATTTATTTATTTAAGGTAAAGGCATATTGAAAATTAATGGAAGAATTATTAATGGAAAAATGTTACGAAGTAACTCGGCATTCATGCAACAAAAAGACTATTTCCTGGAGAATTTAACACTTTATGAATACATATCTTTTATGGTAAGTATTATAGATGTTGACGTGGCACGTGTCAATGGCACGATAATACAGCGTGTAACATAATGGTTGGGAATAAATTGAACGGTAGGTTTCTTAGTAAAAAATAAGTTATTTTATATAAAGTTATACCAGTGGCATACCATTTCTTTTATAGCAAACTCAACGGCAACATCCATAGGCAGAGCATTAGGTACCAAATAAGGATATGGCTAAAATTTCGTTCCCTTATCTTCTGGTGTCCAAAAGTGCTTAAACCAAAGCCAATTTTTTTGAATATATTTACCACCTTGTAACTTGAAAACGAAAACATAGATCATATCTTCATAGGACAAAAACACACTATTTTTTACTATGGAATTTACCGTATTTCCAACCTTTATGTCACATCCGGTATAATAAAAAAATGTATGCAGTGAAGAACACTGTTAGGGGAGAACGGGGGAATGGCGGTTACCTAAGAGAAATTGGCTATAACATGAATATTTGTCAATGTTTTTTAATATATTTAAGGTCGACACAAGAGAAAGTTAGTAGCTTTCAGAAGCCTGGGTCAAAAAAGTTTAACTTAAATATACACCTCAAAAAAATAAGAAAAATAAAATATGGCCGCCTGACCGTTATTACCCCATGACCCGGGTAATAACGGTCACCTAAGTGGGTAATGGCGGTCATATAATTATGGTAAAAAAAAATAACGAAAATGCTGTGTTTTTAGCAGAATTTTATTAAAAAAGAAACTTAATTTTTCCATATCGCTGCTTCTCGGGTGTAAGTTTACCAACAACATCGTCAATGTGAACTTTGCTGATATCGTCAACATAGGGGAACACAAATATATTCTGCTGGCCACGGTAAGGCCGCATAAATTTAACAGTCATTCCACTAAGACATATTTTTTTCAATTTGGGCAATAAATTGTTAGACACATTTTTCGTTGGATACCGACACCACGATAAAATCGTTTACTTCAAGAACAGCGTTGTGTTCAATCGTAAATTTTTGTGGGGGAGAGTTTTCTTCGGAACCACTTAGCTGTAACTCGTCATCGGATGAGTTCTAACACAGATCCTGCTCATCGATTTCAAATTCCGAGGAAGAACTTTCAGCCTTTCTTCGTTTATTTATTTTCATTGTTTCATCACTACATACACGCCTTTTTATCCCTTTATCCTTTTGAACTGCTCGTTTTCTTTTTTCACGCTGACAACGTTGCTCTTCTTTTTCTTGCAAAACATACTTTTCTGGAGTCTCTGTAATAATAATTGAATGTTGTTTTCTTGTAGCTACTTGTGAAACTTTGGTTGGACCGGGAACCGGTGAAATTTGATCAAAATACACCTCAAAAGTGGTCGATTATCCTTGCTCAGATGTATAGGACTATGTCGGGGGGTAATGGCGGACACTGACTGTCATTACCCCGAGGGTGCAAGCGGACATTAAAACTTTTTTATAACAAGGCCCGTTCGATATCAAGGAAATTGGCACTATAATAATATAAACAATAATACATACCTTGTAAAAAACCTATTTGCTGTTACAAATATTTGAACTATAAACTTCAGCAACTTAAAAACCGTACGTGCAAAAATAAGATCTTCAGGCCTAAAAAATAGAAATCAACTGTTGCGCGATTCTCGTTCAACTGAAATGGATCGCTACGTTTGCCCTGTAATTTGAGTGTTAATTATAAGATGGCGACACGTTATTAGGCGCTTTCCTTTTAGTAATCCTGGAGATTTGTCTGTGACCGTCATTCCCCGGCGACTGTGATTTCCCCGTTCTCCCCTAATATAAGAAATAGTATTTCAAACATTTTCATTATTTACTGAGGAGAGCATCTTAGCAACTGATGCGTAGGGTTACATTAATAATATTGATATCAAAATTAATTCAAAGTCAAATAATGTGAAAGCAGGTCGACGTTGTGTACACGGACTTCAGTAAGGCGTTTGAAAAGATTAGTCGTTCCATACTGATCGAGAGTCATGCTGATGTCGGTGTGTGTAGCAGTTTGCTGAGATGGATTTGGTCCTATCTCAGTAAGGTCTCCCTTGGTGGTTTTTGTTCTGAACCTTTTAACGTACCATCTGGTGTGCCTCAGGGAAGTCACCTTGGTTCCCTATTTTTTTGTCATGCATTCATTACATTAAAATAAATAAATAATAAATATTTTTCGCATAATCAGTATGCCTGAGGGAATAGCAATTAGATTCTGTGAAAGGGAAAAATGTACATAATTTTTCGTTTTATTATTAATAACAGTGATCTCGAATCGGTTAATGAAATACATGATGTAGGTGTTGTAATGGATATAATTTTTAGCTGTCACATTGAACAAAATAATTTTAGTTTTTTTTAGAGATTCTTTCAATTCTTATCAAACACATTTTATTTTTTACTTCTCAACACCTATGCATTTCCAAAATTATCAACAACACTTTTTCGTTAATTTAAGAAAAAGTGAGTGAGTGCGGGAACAAGCAAAATTTCGATCTTAATACCATTCACTTTTTTTCTAACTTGAGTTTCTAAAGTAATAAGGACATTTTTAGACTATCTATTGCATGGAATACCTACCTTGAACCTTATTCTAATTTTATTGACCAAAATGTTGCAAAAAATATTTTAAAAATAGTTTTAATCTCGATTTTAAAGATGGCATTCCGACATTATAATCCGTCTCCGTATGGACCGAGGCGCTTCGACATCCCAGTCGGTTAGAGCCAAACGATTTAAACTTTCTAGGTTTAGAGAGGAATAGTAGAGACAGGTTCTGGGAAAATTTCGAAAATACCGACTGACCCGGAAAAAAGTTATTAAACATCAAAGTCAAAAAATAATTTACTTTGTTGTCGCGCGATACAGGTCGCAAAAATCATTTTAATCGATGTAAACTTTTTTGACGTGTAGACGACGTGAACGCGATTAAAAGTTTGGAAGTAAGTTTTTGATTTTTGATAGCCCGCTGCAGGTGAGTATTGGATCTGAACCTTTTTCCAATATATTGTCCTATGCCTAAATGACGTAGAAATGATCGAAAATTGTAAATAAGTGAAAATAACGATTTTGGACACGGTTTTTTGGACCGAAATATTGTATACTGTAGCGCAAAGAGCTCAAAAAACTACAATAAAAACAAATGTTTTCGTTTCTCGATCTTTTATAGGGAAAAAACGGAAGCTTTTAAATTTTGATTTTTTACATTTTTCAATAATGACCCTTGCAAGAACGGTTTCTGATCTCATTATAATTTACAACTTAGTGAACTGTCTCGCTAAATCGCCCGGGGTGTGCCGTTTTGTCCCCAAGCTGCTAAAGAGGTAAATTGGACAGGTCGTTTCGTCCCCAAGAAATTTAGCGTACTTAATCCAGTGGGTTGTTTGGTCACTACATATTTATTATCTAATTTTGTGATTAGGTATATTTTTTTTACTAAAATTGTAGTAAAAAAACACAAATATTTAAAAAAAAAAATTATTACAAAATTGCTAACTCCAATTAACAAGGAAGTTATGGAATACTAACAAGCTATTTTATTTATACAGACTGTTTGGGGTTTACAATAATAGCACAAATGACTGAAAAATTTTATTTTCGGGAAATGGTCATTCTTGATAAAAAGTTTTGCTTGTAAAAAAATGCAATTCACGAAGAGAAAATTTTGATTTTTTATACAGGGTTAGCAAAAACTTCAAAACATGATTTTTCTCCAAGAGTATGCTACCTTTTTTTTTACCAACATGCCAATTAGAAAACTTATCTAGAATAACGTTTGTAATTTAAATCCGAGATTTAAAATAAATCTTCGATTTTTTTAGTTTTTTTTAGTTTTTAGAGGTAAAAAAAATCCTTGTTTTTACAAAAGATAGCAGAAATTCATTTAAAATTTTAAAATAAGATACACACCACCCATTATGAAAATAGAGTCTAATAGAATGTAATATTAATATTTTTATTGTGCAGCAAAATTTCCATTCACCTCTAAAAATTAAATAAACTAAAAAAATCGAAGATTTATATTAAATCTTGGATTTAAATTACAAACGTTATTCTAAATAAGTTTTCGAAATGGCATTTTGGTCAAAAATGAAAAATAAAGGTAGTTTACTCTTGGAGAAAAATCATGTTTTTAAAGTTTTCGCGAACCCTGAATAAAAAACAAAATTTTCTCTTCGCGAATTGCATTTCTTTTAAAAGCAAACCTTTTTATCAAGAATGACTTTTTCTCAAAAAATGAAATATTTCATCAATTAAATTTGTGCTATAAACTTAAAACTCAAACTCAAATATGCTTTATTGTCCGAAGATTAGTACAATCCCATTGACAAAGCTAACAACTTATTATCTAAATAAAAATTATAAATAATAAATAAAAATCATTCAAAATACAATGAGCAGTTAACGCAGGAAGGACACTAAATATATAAAGATAAAAACCTACTTACAATTAAAAAACAAGTTAAGACAATAACTGTGAATATACAAAGATAAAATTTAAAATAGAAATATTCAGGCAATGGTATTGATCACACTGGATTATCCATGAGATATTCCTCAACCGTATAATATGCCTTCTTAACCAATAGGCTTTTTACCCTACTCCTAAACATCCTGTAATTAGAAAGTCTTCTAAGTTCTATAGGCAGATTATTAAAAAGTTTTTTACTATTATAAAAAATAGAGTTTTTAGTTAATGCAGATGTAGGAATAGGAAGCCTAATAAATAATATAGTAAACCCTATCCGCGGACAGTCTTTATAATGTAACATGACTGTTTATCCTATTTAGCTATATATTATACTTAACACTTATAATATACGCACCTAAGAAGTACACAATTTGTTTCCAATTTTAACATTTTTATTCATCCCAATAAAAAGCAATACATTTTATTAAATCACATTGATTAATTTCATTTCTACAAAATTTGCCTATTAAACAATTAATGCGTTTTTCCTTTTTTCTTACAAATCTTGGCTGACAAATGTATACCTGCTTTGTAACTTAACATAGGTGTCTATTTGAAATTCTTTTAGTTTTTCGATAAAAACAAATAAATTCGGGTGTGACTGATACATAGCGTCGTTCAAGTTTCTATGAAATACCTCACATGTATTAGTTGTTCGAGTAAAACATGCTGAATTTTCTGCCCAAATTTCTGTAGGAGACAATGCATTATCAGAAATATACGTATCTGTTAAATAGTCCGCATAATTATGCGCTCTTGTGTCATTTGGCATGTCCTCAAACAAATTTAAAGCATTCATGGAAACGTTTTTCTTAACCACAAACCTATGTCGCTTTTTCTTTCGTATTCCTTTAACTAAATTATATTTTTGAATCTTACGAAACTAAGCTAGCAAAAAATGAAATCTACACCCAATTATAGTTATATTCGGTCAAAGTGTTTCAATCGCGTTATGTATTGCCTTTTCAAAGTCTACTATAACTTCATTCAAACTAATTTCAACATTGTACCGTGAACATTCGGTCAAAATTGATTGAAACAATTTATTGTAAGTCGATTCTCTTTTATTTGGAAGTAACCAAAAAAAGGGTATGAAATGACCATTAAAAAATCAGGCATTGTAAATAACACATTGTACAAAAAAAATTTGTACAATAATCAAAAGTTCCTTTCAGATACATAGATTTCGTTTGGCCAACGCGTAGATGAAATATAAGCTTCACTGTACCGGTTAGGGACTTAAATTAAGGCTTCAGATTACTTTTATATATTCCACTTCACATACTAATTCTGGAAAAAATTCTCCTCTTTATTAAGCGACCAGTGGTTTTCTTTAGGCATTGAAATGTTCGATATGCCTATAATTAGATTTAAAAAATATATAAAATCATTGCTGTACATTTCCTTAAATTTCTATGTTAACATAAATGAATGATGAAGTTTTTTCTATTGTAAGCCGACCTTTATACATCTCGAAAACCTAAAAATTACCTGTTTTAATGACATTGACAAAAATTGTCAACTGAAATTTATTTACGGCTAGTGAAATAAATTTACAAATATGCCCCGTCATTTAAATGCTGCGGAAAAGGCCAAAATTGTGACACTGAAGGATGGTCAAGGAGGCTCAAAGATTTCAAACGCCAAAAAGTACAGTTCATGATATCAAAATAAAATGAAGGAACAAGCCTTAAATTAAAAGGGCATCGACAGAAGAACATGACAATACTCTAATTTAATACCTAGGGGAAAATCCTTTTAAAACGGCTGTTTTAGCTCACAATGTAACTGATTTTCCGGTTTCCGTTAGAACCGCACATCGAAGAATAAGAGATGGTTCAAATCTTCGCAATCACCCTGCAGCTAAAAAGCCTTTCCTAACGGTAACCAACAAAGACCAAAGAGTAGATTATGCATTACAGTATTACGGAGGTAGTATAAATGTTTGGGAAAATGTAATTTTCACAAACGAAAAAATTTGCCAATCATGTTACAGCGGGAGAGTAATGGTATATAGAGCACCAAATACCCGGTTTTTTGAACGCTACACTCATATTTCAACAAGCCGCCATTTTTCTGTCAACGTTTGGGGGTGGATGAGTGCACAGGGTATAGGAGTTTGTACGCACATAGAAGGTAGATTTAATGCACAAAATTACATACAAATATTGGAGAACGTGATGTTGCCATCGGTTAATAATATGTTTCCCAATACTAATTATATTTACCAAAATGATAACTGCCCGGTTCATACTGCTCACGCAGTGCATGCAACAAAGGGACATTCTAATATTACCCTGGCCTTCTAGGAGTCCAGATTTAAATCCGATAGAAAATGTTTGGGGTTACATGATCAAGAGAATTAACAAATATAATAATTTTCGTCCAGAAAATAGAGAACAATTGTGGCTGAAAATACAAGAGACTTGGAATCAACTAACGCAAGAATACTGTAATGGTCTGGTGGCTTCAATGCCTAAAAGATTAACTTATTCAAAGTAATGTAAGGGCAATAAAATATTAAATACTATTGGTTTTATTTCCTCCTCAGTTTATTTATATTTACCAAAATCTCTTTACCACTACTTTTACCTTCCAATCTATGGTAGTAAAGGTAAAAGCCTGAATTACCAAATTTCAGGAAAAAAATGTTAGCTGGCAGATTAGTGCCCGGATTTTTGTGACGGTAACTGTACCGTGCGTTCAATTTATCTTGATAACATTTTGATTCACTGTAACTTTTTTGTTTTTAAAGATATGAAAGTAAACAAAAAAACAAAATGTACGGTTGGTTGCCAAGTTTTTTCCTAAGTTACATATAAAACAAAACACTATCAATTTTCTAACATATAAGTCTACCTTATGTTTTTTAAATGGAACACCCTGTATATTATATATGTGTTTAATAGAATACGTTATTCCATTTACAATAATATAACACACTTTATATTTTAACCTACACGTTTTTGACATATTGGCAAAAATATGATATTTTTATATTTTTACAAATTAACGTATAACAAGAATACTAACATATTTGTAACAATAAAAAGGTCTGAAATTATTTAACTATTCTAAAAACTGCTATATGTGACCACCATTTTGCTGAACACATTTTTCAATTACTCTAATTGTATGATTTCTGGCATTTAATAACATTTCTGGATTGTCTCTTAACTCATTGATTGCCGCTGAAATTCTTTGCCGAAGTTCCACGACTTTATAACAAGGAGTTCTCTACACGTTATTTTTTATGTGTCCCCAAAAGAAAAAATCCATTAATGTCAAGTCCGGGCTGTTGGGTGGCCAACTAATTGTTCTACCATTCCCTATCCAACCCCTGGCATATTCCATGTTTAAAATTTTTTTGACTCGCACAACATTCTTGCTGCCATATTATTTGCGCTGATATGTTTAGGGGTAGATCTTCTATATATTGTGCTATATGGTGCTCTAACATATGCAAATAATGATCTCCTGTTAACATTTGATCTATAAATATCGGACCCAAAATATGTATGCCTATAACACCACACCAAACATTAACTGACTGGTACCCTTGGGTTTTTATTTCTTGTATCTGTCTAGGATTATTTATACTCCAATATCGCGTATTTTGCCTATTACAGCCCTTTCTTGTAGTAAACGAACTTTCATCGATCCATGAAATATTTTTTAAAAAATTATTATTCTCATTATATCAATTTAAAAATTCCAAACAAAACTGCATCCTCTTTTGGCATTGCTTCACTTAGTTTTTAGGTTTTACGAAATTTAAATGCATTATATTTATGTTCCTTCAAAACTGAGTGGATTGAACCGCGAGAAATACCCGTCTCTTGATATACTTTGGTAATAGAAGAAACTGGATGTGCTTCATAGAATCCTAATAATAATATGTTTGTCTTATTTCGTGCATTCAAAACACTATAATTCTGACATACCTTTTTAACATTTGTCACGTTACCGTTTTCTTCAAATTTCCTGCCAGCCTTGCAAATATCTGTTTCGAATGAGCTTGGCGCTCTGGATAAACTCTAATATACTGACGACTCGCAGCGGTTGCACTTTTATTATTCAGGAAGTATTATATTTGAAGCATATCACTCCTTTCACGGATGCTAAATTCGCATAAAGCCATTTTGATATTTATAACTGTCACAATAACTCCACAACCAGTGGCGTAGCCAGGTGGGGGCCAGGGGGGCGCCTGCCCCCCCCTTGCATGGCTCTCTTGCCGCTTGGTGCCCGTATGCAAAATAAAAATATACTTTAATTACACCCTGTAACATTTATTGAAATTGAAAATAATTTGGTATTCTATTATATGTATTTTGAAAAACAAACACCATATTTTGTTGAAATGCCTCAAATATAATTTTCAATTAAAAGTAAAACAACTATTTTTATTTTATGAGTTAAAATAAATGATTACCTACGAATGATATCTTCAAAGGCAATGCGGCACACTACGGCGGCATTTGAGCCGCGGCGGCAAATGTTCATTATTGTGTTGCCAACAAGAGGATTTTTTTGTTTATATCTGCAATAGTGCATATTATTTGCATGTCATGTCGGCACGTATTAGAAGTGTTTTTACTGTTTTACTTATTTGAATTTCACTCGGACGTTATTATTTGAGATTATTCGATTTAGTCTACTTCTGTTTATGCAAGAGGGAGTTTAGAGTTTGTGATTTTTTGAATTATTTTGAAATGGATAAAAAGAAAAAGAAGTCGGGTGCCCATTTCAGGAAAGAAGATCGTGAAAAAAAATTGCAATTAGCGGCAACTCAAAGCAGAAACTTGCATGCATATTTCAAAAATACTCCTAGGTGCCGAACCTAGTGGGAGTGGGTAAGAAAATAATTTTTTAAACATTGTTTTCTTTTGAGTAAAATTTAACAATGTTACAATGTTCTATTATTTTTGTTTATTATTTAGAATATATTATGATGTGTCTTAACTCGATTTTTATTATTTCTATTTGTTTTTTTTATACATTTTATAATAAAAAACACCATATTTTTAATAATAATAATAGTGGTTCTAAAAAATCATAAAGCGCCCCCATATATGTTCGCCCCTCCCGCCCCGCAAGGCTGGCTACGCCACTGTCCACAACCAACGTTATATTATATTACAATATGTCAAATATAAAAATATCTTTGTCACGGCCCTCTTTGAGATAAAAATATAAAAGTTTCATATTTTTGCCAATATGTCAAAAACGTGTAGGTTAAAATATAAAGTGTGTTATATTATTGTAAACGGAATAACGTATTCTATTAAACACATATATAATATACAGGGTGTTCCATTTATAAAAACATAAGGTAGACTTATATGTCAGAAAATTGATAGTGTTTTATAATATGTTACTTAGGAAAAAACTTGGCAACCAACCCTACATTTTGTTTTTTTGTTTACCTTCATATCTTTAAAAACATACAGTGAATCAAAATGTTATCAAGATAAATTGAAACATTTTGTTGGTCTAGTTTTAGAAATTTATTCAGATGATGAAATAAGTGTAAAATTTATGCAAAAATGTGGATTTAATAAATTTATCTTCCCCGAAATAGATGATATTTCATCAATATTACACAATGAAATTATATTAGCCCTAAGTGAACCCACCATTAATAAAAATAGTCAATATTCTTTTAATAACTTGCCCAATCTGAGATGTTTCTCCTAAATTATTTTTAGTAGTATTTTTAAGAAAATCCCGATTGTTATCATTTTTTACTTGTTCACTTCCATTATTACTATTACTTATTTAGCATTTTGTAAAAAAATATAACCTCTATATAGAGTTAAATAAATTTGTTTACTGAAAATTCGTTTGAGTTACTTAGTTTCTCACCTCCGTTTATAATATCTCACCTCCGTTAACTGTACTTTTGGTAATCATGGTTTTTTTCAGAAAAAAAGGCAGTTTAAGGTTGACCCGTTTCAGCATCTTATTATCTGATACAATCAAACATGTCTCTGCAAATTTTGTGCAAGAAATATGCAAACATTTTTTTTTTTATTTCAATTGCAAAATCCACAATCTCATGAAAATGACCCATATAATACTAATAAATAAATAAAAAATAATACTTTTAGGCCGCCATGAGCTTAAGAAAAACGTTCGCTGAACGTAAGTTAATAATAAACACTTTACTGGTGGATCATAATTTAGATAAACTGAAATATACATTGACACAGTACCTGTCAGGAGGAGAAAAAAGAAAACTGTCACTTGCGGCAAATGTGAGTTTTAAATTTACATTTGATTTCAGTTTATTGATAATTGGCACTTTTTTTAAAACTACCTATGTTTAGTTACTTTTAGATCCATACATTATTTTCTGCGATGAACCAACCAGTGGTCTGGATAGCTTCAGTGCAATATCAATTGTAAAAATCCTAGAGAATGTAGCAGCGAGTGGTAAAATAGTCTTTTTAACTGTTCATCAACCTTCGTCTCAGCTTTTTGATCTGTTTGATAATATAATTTTACTGTCAACAAATGGAAAATTTGTTTTTCAAGGGTCAAAAGACAATGCAAGTGGTTTTTTTAAAAGGTATGAATATTTAGGGTTAAACACAGCCTGGTTTTTGACAACACATCAGAAATATGCTCGTCGGTCGGTCTTAGAGTTCTTTTGTATATGAGATAAATTTCAGTCAAACTATAATGTAATATCGAAACTTTAATAAATAAAACGAAAAATTACAATGATGCTTAACAAGTTATTCCAATTTAAAAAATAAAATTAGGTACATATTAAAAACAAAAATGATTTTAGCCAAGGACTGTTATGCCCAAATGCCTATAATCCAGCAGATTTTTACATAAAAAATATAGCTATAAATACAGCCTCAGATGACAATAGGGTTAAACAATTAACCAAAGCCTTTGATGAGGATTACATTTTAAAGTTTAATTTCCCGGAAAATGGTTATAATGGACTTCTACTAAAATATAGGTAAAACAGTAGAGTATTTGTAGAATTATACTGTTGATCTTTTGACTGCAATAAACCCTTATTATCCCTTTGACCATAAAATAAATAATGAAATCCCAAATTTTAAAACCTTTTCGAGCAGAGCCGGACCAGGTACAAATTCAATTTATACCTATGCCTGATTCATATATAAAATAAATACAAACTGATTTTTAATAATTTTAGTCTTTAGAGGTTTTCCGGCGAGTAATTTTTAGTTAGGCTTATTAGTGGTAGAATGTGGCGTCCTTGGAATTGTGCTGATAGGGGGGCATCTTTAAGTGTCATTTTTAAAAGAAAGCATTTATCTATCGATGCCAAACTAATAATTAAAAATGTGTATCAATCTTTGTTGAGTAAAAATTTTAATTCGATGGATGCTTTAGCAGAGACGTCTACTTTGACAAAAACTCCTTTATCTTCGGTAAGAGACATAGTACTTAAACCCGTTAATCCTAGAAAAAATCGGAGTGATTCTGGCACATTTAAAAGCATTGACGAAAATAACATGGATTTATTAAGAATAAAGATTTACCAAATGTATGAGGCACAAACTGTACCCACTTTGATTTCCCTCAAAGAGCGGCTGATTAAAGACGAAACAAATATTTCTTGTTGCCTGTCAAGCCTTAGGAAAATATTGCGTAAAATGGGTTTTAAATACCGAAGCATTAATAAAAGACAAACATTAATGGAATCTCAACGTTTACGGGAATGGAGACTTAAATATTTAACAGCTGTTAAACAATTTAGAGAAGAAAATCGTCCAATTATTTACCTTGACGAAATATGGTTCGATACCCATGACCCTCCAAGAAAAGGTTGGGATGATTCTTCCAAAAAATGTCAAACCAAGGCACCATTAAATTAATAAAGGCAAAAGAATCACAATATTACATGCTGGTTCAGAGAACGGGTTTGTTCCAAATTGTCTGTTGCTTTCAGCTAAAAACAAGATTGGTTTAAACATAAACTCCTTAAAAATATACCTGAAAATAGCGTCATTGTAATGGACAATGCTAGTTATCATAGTCGGCAAGCAAAAATCATTCCCAATTCTAATAATACAAAAGCAGAAATTCAAATTTTTATGATTGAAAATGATTTATATTTTGAAGAAACTTACAAAAAACGAGAACTGCTAGAAGTATTAAAGGCTTTTAAAATAAATAAGGAATACGAGTGTGACAAACTTGCAGCAGAAAATGGACATACAGTGTTTCGTCTCCCTCCATACTATTGTATATTCAATTCTATTGAGCTAATATGGCACAAATTAAAATCCAATATTAGGAGAAATAATATTTCTCCTACATTAAATGCATCTGTAGTAGAATTAATTAAAAACGAAGTAAGAAAAATTTCTGCAGACAGCTGGAAAAACTGTGTACAGCATGTACTTAAGGTGGAAAATTCTTACAATGATTCCAAATGTTCAACCCTTAATTATAAGTTTAGGTTTAGATGAAGATAGTGATAGTGATTACAGAGTTAAATTTTGACTAAAGTATCAATAGTTTTTTTAGAATTTAATTGATTTTCATTGTACTTGTTATCCTAATAGTTATAGGTTTAAATTATATTATTTTCAATTATCATTAATTGTTATCATTATTTTACATTTATTATAGGTACCTACCTAAAACTAAAAATACCTATCTATTTATTTTAAATTATAAAAATAAATCATGTGGTGTAGGTACATTTTCAAGCCGACCCTGATCCCATTTAATCCCCTTTGAAGAGGTTGAGGCATATACAATAGGGTTTAATCAGGTAGTTTATTTCTGGCAGTAAGAGTCAACGGTATAATTCTGCTAATACTATACAAATAGGTTAAAATACATTATATATATGCTATTATTTGTGGGAGGAATTATTTGAAACGCTATAAGGTGAAGGCCTTATAATGTCGTTCTTAAAATGACAGCTAAGCATGCGCACTAAAAAATATTTAATATGGAAACCATAATAAAAGACTGCCTTCCCTTATTTGCGACTAGTTACCGTAAGTAAAATAACTTTTCCTTATTTCCCTTAGTCGGCAAACCGAACCTCAAAAAACAAATGGTTGCATTATAACAGATTAAGGTTTGCCTATAATGACGATTTGGCCCTTATAAGAGAATTTGTGGGACAAAATCCCTTATCAAATCCTGAAGGATGCGAGGTCATTAGACATTAGGTTAAAAATAACGATCGTAAACAGGAAAGCGTTCCAATAAGTCTTTATTTTTTAGAGAAATAAGGTTAAGACCTTATTAAAATAGGGCATTTCCTTATTAGTGCTGACGTAAAAATTATCTTTTCAATAATTCCCTATTATAGTTTGCGTGTCACTGCCACGTGCTAGCGTCCACCTTTGCAGTTGCCCAGTTGTTGCTCGTAGGTGACAGAAGGGCCGATTCATACTATATGTCAAGTTACGATGTAATTATGATCCGGTCACAGTTAGATTAAATTGTGTGGCTTGCATCAAGTCACCGCGGTATCTCTATCAAACAATATTTAAATCTGACTGCGACCGTGATTAGACTGTTACTTGACCTATTTATGAATCGGCCTTAAGTAGCACTTAAATTAAAATTTAACGTGGATATCAGGGATGTTCACCCCGGTGTAAATAAAATTAAAAGAGAGTAGATGAACTTATTTTAAAATTACCTGATTCTCTGAAAACCCAATTTATTTGAAGAGCGAGTGTTTTTTTAATTTTAAGAAGTTTATTTTAGGAAATTTAACAAAAATATTATGAAAGTTACGGAAATTTTAGTTTTCCAACTGGTTAGATGTAATGGCCAACTAAATTGATTATTGAATTAAAGAATGTGCTTGAAGGTGGAGACAATCTAGTATTATCAAAATAATTATTTTGTCGAATTTCCACTGTCTTTGTTTTTTAACACAACGTTTCGATTAGTTAGTATCTCTAACCGTTTTTAAGTGTACGTACTTACTAGAGTGTGAAGTTTAAGCTGTTTATTTTGGACAAGGAGAGGCTTGCAGTTTAATGTAGATGTTGGGGATATCTATACTTGGTTTACTAAATATGCGAGTGATTTGGTTTATTGTCCAAAAACTGGCTTCTGACCACTGCATTGAAGTTGGTTGGTCCAAACATGTTCCGCTATACCTGATCTCGAATTTGCACCTCTTTGGTACTGTTTTTAAACTTGTACAAGAAAAGGTCTTTTTGCTTCTCCAATATACGATTTGCCACACTCTAAAGGGATTCGATGGATGCAAATTTTATTTACTGTGGGGTTTTGAACTAGGAACTGCACTGGTGAAAACACTCGTATATTTCTTAAACCAAATATAGCTATCCCCAACATATGGAAATCTCTCTTTGTCCAAAACAAACACCTCAAACTTTACACTCCAGTATGCACGTAGGCGAAGTCATCGAGCTTCATTGCACATGGATAGTATTTAAGACAGTAAGCCTTAGAATTATAATTTAGTTTACACTTGAAAACGGTTAGAGATATTAACTTACGGATACGTTTTGTTAAGGAACAAAATAAATACAATGGAAGTCCGACAAAGTAATTCTTTTGAGAATTAAAAGGTGTTGTTTTGCGGTCTTATTTTAGACAGTAACAAAAGACTGTAGGTAGTTTTTTTTACAATCTTTAAAAGTTTATTGTTACATTGCGAATAATAATGATCTAGTCTTAAATATTTATTACTTTCACTTATATTTTAAGGATTTATTTACTACATTTTAGGGACGATAAAAAGAACTTCTTTTATATGTTAAGCTGGCTGACTTGGAGAATATTTATCACCATGAAAAGAAATTTAAAGGAATATTTCATTACATTTATATTAATTATGGTAAGCGAGCAAAGCACCAGGCACACATTTTATGAAACCAATTAATTCCCTTTTTTTTTAGTTGTCTGCAATTTTAATTGGAATATCATTTTCAAATACAAGTGTATTGGAAGTAAGTGGTGTCCAGAGTATACAGGGTGCTCTACTACTTATTGTTTCTGAATTATTATTTAATCAAGTCCATCAAATAATTTATATATTTCCAGCAGAAATTGATATTTTTATACAGGAAAAAAATCTGTATGATTCTTTTCCTTATTTTTTGTCAAAAGTTGTTTCACTGGTAGGTACACATATTTATATGTTTCTAAGTTTTAGAGTGTTAGAGGAGTCAGATACAGTTTTACATAAATATATTAGATTTCGGTCTGTTACGATCTTATAAATATAAAATCTATTTTAATTAAAACCATGTCTAAATCGGAAAATTACATGGAAACGTAAGCTAATTTTTAGAAAAAAAAACAATAAAATTTAAAAAAATATATATATACCGTGCGAGCAAAAATTATTTGAATCAAAGAGGACTTGGATTAAAAAACGTAGGGCTTGGTTTAGATCACAATGATATGGGGACGATATATCTAACCAAATCTGGGTTAAAATTTTGTCAAATTTATATTATGCCATGATATGCCAAACTAATGAGTAATATAAAATAAGTAGACAAATACAAATTTATTTTTGTTGTTTACAAAATTAACAAAGTAAGAATACACAGAAAGAAAAAGAAAAATAATTACATAAATTGCTGAAATTGGCCACCGCCATGCTCTAAGCATAAATTCACACGCCTCTTCATATTTTCGAAAGTGTTGACCAGAATCTCTGGAGAAATGTTACCACATTCTTGGATAATCCTTTCTTGTAATTGTTCTAAATTTGCAACTGGTGTTTTAAAAATAGTGTTCTTTAACCATGAATGTTTTGTGTTGTTTCGTAAAGCCCATTGTGTGAATTGTTCAAGAAATTGGAAAAATTAGCGATGAATCAAATTACTTGTAACGACTGTCAAAGATGACGGAATAACTGATTGATTGTTAATTCAGGTAGTTACTGACACCCAACAGGTATTAAGCTCTACGGCTAAGCATTACGTCCTTAGATGCAAGGCCCTCTTTGATGCAAATAATTTTTGCTCACACGGTATATTTAATGAATATTTAGCGCTGATTGTGGAAAATATTGCAAAATTTAAATTCTAATATTAGCAAGTTTAATTATTTCATTCTTTCTAGACCGATTATATTTGTCAGTCGATGGTTATTGGTAATGAAATTTTTATTTTGTTTTAGATACCTTTTAGTGTCATCCATTCTTTAGGTTTTTTGGTAATATACTTCATATGCCTTCCATTTCTTGGCAGTTTAAAACTGTTTCTTGAAATGTACCTAATTTTGTTCTTAACATGTTTATGTGGAAGCTCACTTGGTAAGTTTTGACCACAGGCCCAAAAAAAGTAGAATGTATGATAGGCTTCGTAATTATCTCTGTACTAATGGGGTTTTGATTTTTATAGGTTGCCATCCATTAATTTGAGTTGGCAGCATCAGTAAACGTCGATTCGAAAATGTATCAGAATAAATTCTTCCTGCCTCCACACAATTACTTGTCCATAAATTAGATGCATGTCAGCATATTTGCTATAGGATCCAATACTTAAGTCTTCTGTACTCACTCAATCAGACAATTTTGAAAACTGTTGTCATTTACACATTGTCAACGATATAAAAACGACTGATATTATATTGTAGTAGTATGATTTATTATTTTATTAACGTGATATACAAAAACCTTATTTTTCTCGAAAACAGCTAATTCCATCGAGACAAATGTAGAGTACCTTTTTTAAATAAAAATAACTAAATTATTTAAAAAATCAGTTTTTAGCTCTGTAAAATGACACCTGTCAAAATTTTGCCCCAACGAGTGTGGTGGCAAGTCCGTTCCTGACTTCCCTGATGATGTAAAACAACTAATGTGGTGCTGTTCTATGAGTCTCTATGTCCTACACAAGATACTAAGATTTCATTAAATTATACGTGTCGATTCAAAAGTTAGAACCGAAAAGGTAAATCGCTGGGTACCTCTTTGGGGCCCTGTATCGCCATTAGGTTTTTTTTATATGACAAAGTAGAGCTATTTTGACCTCCCCTATACGCTCCCGAGAGTATGCCATATACTTACCGGACACCCTGTATATCTTAATAAAATAATGCACCAATTGAGATTCATTCACCTGTTGAAAGAGATATCCTCTGCCTCACTTTTCTCAAATAACAACAAATTATTCAACAAATAAACGCCTAATCAACACGCGTTGGGAAAAGTTTTTGTGTCTCCTCCGGGAGTCGAACCCGGAACCTCTTGATTACTAGTCGAGACAATAATTTATTTTAAAAAGCACATCCTACTGCTAAACATTAACCAGCTGTGCACCTAAACCTTTATTTTGGGAGGAGGTGGGTAACTTATAAAACGTTCTAATGGTTCTTTTCGTCCAATTTGAAATCAACAACACACTGAATATTGTAACAGTAATATTTGCAGGTCATGTTGTTTTAAAATATCTAACAATGCTAATAGTCGTGCACATATTAGTACAAAGTATCAAATATGTTACGAACGTGAGTAGTTTTATATGTATGTAATAAACATAAAATTATTCTTATTTTATACAAACCACCAAATATAACGATCGTGAGCATAAATAGTATTGAAAATTTTATGTGTTGTTTAAATTAATCCAAATTTCTGTCAAATAGTGCTATACCAGTTTTACTATATTACATAATCCCAATAATTAAAACACAGCTTCAAAAAAGCTTAGTCCTGCATACTGAGCGCTCTGGTTATTCAATAATATAGGTATAGTATTTGCAGAATTATACCGTTGACTCTTACTGCCAAAAATAAATATTATAATTAAACCCTATTGTATACCACTCAACCTCTTCAAGGGGAATTAAATGGGATCAGGGTCGGCTTGAAAATGTACCTACACCACATGATTTATTTTTATAATTTAAAATAAATATATAGGTATTTTTAGATTTGGGTAGGTACCTATAATAAATGTAAAATAATCATAACAATTAATTATAATTAAAAATAATATAATTTAAAAGTATAACTATTAGGAGGTACAATAAAAATTAATTAAAGTCTAAAAAACTATTGATAATTTATTCAAAATTTAACTCTGTATCACTATCACTATCTTCATCTAAGCCGAAACTTATAATTAAGGGTTGAACATTTGTAATCATACAATTGTAAGAATTTTCCACCTTAAGTACATGCTGTATACAGTTTTTCCAGCTGTCTGCAGAAATTTTTCTTACTTCGTTTTTAATTAATTCTACTACAGATGCATTTAATGTAGGAGAAATATTATTTCTCCTAATATTGGATTTTAATTGGTGCCATATTAGCTCAATAGGATTGAATATACAATAGTATGGACGAAGACGCAACACTGTATGTCCATTTTCTGTTGCAAGTTTGTCACACTCGTATTCCTTAGTTATTTTAAAAGTTTTTAATACTTCTAGCAGTTCTCGTTTTTTGTAAGGTTCTTCAAAATATAAATCATTTTCAATCATAAAATTTTGAATTTCTGCTTTTGTATTATTAGAATTGGGAATGATTTTTGCTTGCCGACTATGATAACTAGCATTGTTCATTACAATGACGCTATTTGCAGTTATATTTTTAAGAAGTGTATGTTTAAACCAATCTTCAAAAAGTTGTGCGTCGGTATCTTGATGGTAATCTAAAAAAGAATCTGCTATGTTTTTAGCTGAAAGCAACAGACAATTTGGAACAAACTCGTTCTCTGAAACAGCATGTAATATTGTGATTATTTTGCCTTTATTTGATGGTGCCTTGGTTTGACATTTTTTGGAAGAATCATCCCAACCTTTTCTTGGAGTGCCATGGGTATCGAACCATGTTTCGTCAAGGTAAATAATTGGACGATTTTCTTCTCTAAATTGTTTAACAGCTGTTAAATATTTAAGTCTCCATTCCCGTAAACGTTGAGATTCCATTCATGTTTGTCTTTTAATAATGCTTCGGTATTTAAAACCCATTTTACGCAATATTTTCCTAAGGCTTGAAAGGCAACAAGAGATATTTGTTTCGTCTTTAATCAGCCGCTCTTTGAGGGAAATCAAAGTGAGTACAGTTTGTGCCTCATACATTTGGTAAATCTTTCTTCTTAATAAACCCATGTCATTTTCGTCAATGCTTCTAAATGTGCCAGAATCACTCCGATTTTTTCTAGGATTAACAGGTTTAAGTACTATGTCTCTTACCGAAGATAAAGAAGTTTTTGTCAAAGTAGACGTCTCTGCTAAAGCATCCATCGAATTAAAATTTCTACTCAACAAAGATTGATACACATTTTTAATTATTAGTTTGGCATCGGTAGATAAATGCTTTCTTTTAAAAATGACACTTGAAGATGCCCCCCTATCAGCACAATTCCAAGGACGCCACATTCTACCACTAATAAGCCTAACTAAAAATTACTCGCCGGAAAACCACTAAAGACTAAACTTATTTAAAATCAGTTTGTATTTATATATGAATCAGGCATAGGTATAAATTGAGTTTGTACCTGGTCCGGCTCTGCTCGAAAAGGTTTTAAAATTTGGGATTTCATTATTTCTTTTATGGCCAAAGGGATAATGAGGGTTTATTGGAGTCAAAAGATCATCGGTATAATTCTACAAATACTTATACTGCCTCTTTCGAATTAATAATATGGTATTTTTGATTAGTTAGTAAGTTAATAACAATAGGCTTGATTGGCTCGCAAATTCGCCGTGGTTCGGCGAGACTCGTGTTTTTGGTTGGCGTTAATATCATTTCAAATGGTTGCCAATTTCTTTCTAGGGAAAAAATAAATTCCCCGACAAGACAATCGTTCCTAGAGACGCCATTTTAATAATACAGGTCTCATGGGGATTAAGCATTTTATTTGTTTTTCTAGGCCTGTAGATTTGATGAATCAAATTTATCAGCACAAATAATGAGCCTAATGAATAAAAATTAAACAGTTACTTGAAGCAATTACTTTTTAATAAAAGCAATTGATTGACTAGCAAATGCTATAAGTAAAAGAAATTGCTAGATCTGGATATGAATAAAATTTTGAAGCAATTGATCTTTTTCTTACACCTCTGTAGCAAATGCTTATTCAACACAAGTTCAGACTTGGCTTATCCACTGTTATGTTTTTGTGGAAAATAGAAAACTTATATTTGTAATATGGCAGATTTCAGTGAAAATGAGAAAAGTCATAGTAGTGATAAAGAAATTAAAGACAAGCAATTGATATTCGTTCACAAATTGAAGGAACATAAATAAATTTCTCTGACCACAACCGTTCTTCTACAACAGCTTCAGCACTTGTATAAAATTTAATAAAATATGGGCCTTCTCCAAAACTGCATCCATTACAGAAGTGTATGTCTTATAGACAGTAATTTGGTGAATACCGAGTTCTTCACCTACAGAATTTTGAAAGCCCGGATTCGACAATTTCTGCAGAAAGACCTTAATCTTAATTAAAGGCGACAGTGTACCTTTTACCAGTATCAGTCAAAAAATAATTTGCCAACCACTCAACATTTTCGCAGTCAAATCGATATAACTTTCTGAAATCATCATATCTACAATTTTTACGTACACTGTAGATTTTTCTCTTACGGACGTTCATATTTAGCCATAATTGAAGACACAAATTAAAAGCAACGCAAGTGTATGCCGCGGAGAACTAAAGTTGACTGCTACCAAGCAAATGATGCAGGGGTCGACCTACCTTAAAAAGTTGAAAGCAATCGCTACACTAGAAAAAGCAATTCCTTAATTTATTCATCTCATTTTAAGCAAACGATAGCAGTTGCTCCTATTTTTTAAGAAAAAGCATTGACTAGAAGCAATTTCTGCACTTTTAAGCAATTGCTGGACGCAAAAGCAATTACTTTAGCTTTCAAGAATTACTCGATTTTATAAGAAAAAGCAATTGCTACATTTTTATTCATTAGGCTCAATAACAATAATGTTTTTTAGGTTTATGCCTGTCAGCTTTATTTCCCTCCATAGAATCAGTACACCTATTTATAGTGCCTCTGGAATTACTAGTTTTACTTTTTTCTGGATTATGGATAAGACTTGATAGTTTGCCAAAAGTTTTTTCAATTATAAAATACTTCTCGCCATTTTATTTTAGCTTTGAATCAATGAGTATCGTATATTGGATTGATATCGCCACAATTGGTGAGCATATACATAGTACCCCAAAAGGTCAATAATTTGAGATTGAGTAGATGGGTTATAAATAAGGTCAAAAACTAAACGTATGTACCGTGTGGTCAAATAAGCGAGGACGTCGGCTTTATCTCGGAAACCATTAATTGTACAACTTTCGGAAAGATTTTTTTATGAGTAAATTGGTCAAGAGAAATTGCTGGAAATTACTTTTAAGTTCCTCATTTCGCCGCAAGGGGGCACAATTAAAAAATGTTTTTTTAAATTCTAAATTTCTCCGAAAATTCCCATATTAAGGTACAACTCTGATTACATCATTGGAAAGCTTAGACAATTCTGCATCATTTTGGTTTGAGGCTCATTGGCGTACCGACCTTGATAAGAGTGGGAGAAGCTATTGAAAGTGTAAATATTAAAATCGCTGTAACTTCTAAACGACTTATCCGATTTTACTAAATTTCAGCTTGTTTGGAAGGGGAAAATAAGCATCTTCAATTGCCGTATCCAACAGCACACAATAGTGTTTAATAAAATTGCTAGAGGGCGCAATTTGTAATAATAACAGTTTTTTCGATTTTATCCCGAAAATTTAAATCATACGGTATAACTATGACATCATAATCGAAAAGAAGATGAAATTTGCAAGAAAAGATGTGGAGACCGCAGTTCGATATCTTTGTTCGTTTCAGAGTTATTGCCAAAACAATAATTTTTAATACAAATTGCGCCCTCTAGCAATTTTATTGGAAACTATCTTGTACCATTAAATACTACAATTGAAAGTACTTACCTTTTTCTTCCAAACAAGCTTAAATTTAGTAAAATCGGATAAGTCGTTTAGAAGTTACAGCGATTTTAATATTTACACTTTCACTTGATAAGAGTGTGAGAAGCTATTGAAAGTGTAAACATTAAAATCGCTGTAACTTCTAAACGACTTATTCGATTTTACTAAATTTAAGCTTGTTTGGAAGTACTAATTTTTTGCTCATCATTTTTGGACACCCTGTACATATTATATATATATATATATATATATATATATATTGGTGCCCCATAGGCCATAACCAAGTGGCGATATAGCAACAGGAGATAAAAAAAAAATAGATCTTTTTTACCTCATGCACTGTCCTGTACTTCAGGCGACCTTTTTTTAATACGTTTAAATTTTAAATTTTTATCAACACACGATTCGAAAATATTTCGCAAAAATCATCTTCTGCACGGGTCCTCCACTTAAAAGCTGCAGCTGTGTAGCAAGTGGGCATAACACGACAATTTATCTTATAGAAAGTTTTAACCTATTTTTAATCAGTCTACCTAATCCCAAATTATTGACCATACCTATTAGGATTAGTAAGTAAGGTTATGCCTAAATGAATTGATATGTATGTATTAGTGACATACCTATCACTAAATGGCGGATCATATGCACTTAAATTCAGCCAAAATATGCGAATATATATGCCTTGCTTGCCTTTAAAATATTCAGTTATTTGCATTTTTTTATATTCATTCCTTCCTTCATTTCCTAATTTATTATAGTAAAATGAGGTAAAGAAACATATTGGGTTCTAATAAATATGTTTATTTTTAAAATAATACAAAAAAAAAAACAAAGAAAAACAAAAGTAAACAATTTTTTAACCTAAAATTGTGTTATTAAATATTTTTTTAAATTTTCAAATAAAAAGGATTGTCTTCTATTGGTAAATATATGTTTATACAAAGAAAAGCTTCTTTCAACATCTAATGATGTAATCGGACAATACTGCAACTTTAGGTAGGTAGCAAAATATAAGGCCATGATATACAACTTCGTTGGATGGCTTACCTTAATAAATGCTTTTTACTGTAGTTAAGTATTTAAATCCTTCATTCATTTTACAGTTACATCCAATTTGTTCCTTACTTGACCTTCTACTTTACCGGGAATGTTGTTTCATTTAGCGGAAAAAGTTTCAACAATACTAATTGAGTCTCTTAAACTTAAATTTCTACTATTCAAAGAGGATATTATGTCCGGTATAAAACTGAAATTAACCTTAATAAAAACAAGATCTTTAGCTACACTAGCATTTTTTAACAACTCTTTACTTTGCACTACACAATGCGAATCGTCATCTAAATCCAAAATTAATTCTTTAATGGCTTCGAAATGCTCTTCGTAGGATATTGCGGCCTTAATCCATGTTCCCCACCGGATAATTACAGGTTCTGGAGGTAAACTAACTCCTGGTAATCCCTCCTTATACAACTGCTTTCTTAAAGGCGCTTTTAGAAACACTTTTTTTACATTTGAAATTAATTTATTTTAATTTAAATACAGGTTGTTCAGCAGGTAATAATAACGCATTATTAAGTGATGACCCCTAACAATATATCTGCAAACCCCGGAAACCCCCAATAAATACCTTGTGTATAACCAAAATGTAAATATAAATATTATAATCTTTAGATTGGAAAATCCGTGAAATAAGTACAGAATTGGACATTAAACCTTTAACGTTTTAAATTTTTTGATAAAGCCAAAAACATAAAAATAGGATCCTTAAATAATAATTTATGGAAAATATGCATTTATTATAAAATTGACAAAATATGCAAAAAATGCATATATATTATATGCATTTTGCATATATTCCGCCCTTTACGTATCACTAATAGTATAAATATTATTATCTCTTTTAGCTAATTGCACAGGTATAGTGGATACTCCCTGTTTTCAAAATGGAACCGAAGTATTGAAGAGTTACGATTTTGTGCAGAATTATAGTAAAGTTAGCAGCAACTTCATGTTTCTGCTAATTCTTATTGCGGTATACTGTTATCTAGGTTATATTGGTATTCTTAGAAAAAGAGCTTTATATAATCTGTAAGATTATACAAATTATATATAATATTAAATTTTTTTTAACTGTTTATTAGTGTTATTTAAAAAATAATATTTTATTTTATTTTATTTTTTATTTTATTTGTATACGAAAAAGCTCCATTTTTACAATAAAGATACAAAAGTACAAAAAGTTACATATTACAAGATGACGAAATAAAAATGAACAAATATAACCTACAAAAAGAAACATATACAGGGTGTTAATTAATGTCATGCAGATATTTCAGAGGGTGATAGTACTCGTCAAAATAAGAAAAAAATGCAAATATATGCATGGTCTAAAACGCGTTATTTTCGTTATACAGGGTGGCAAAGTTTCAATTTTTTTTCTCGTATTTTGTGTTTTCTCTCTTATATTCTGCGATAATTGTTTTAAATTTGAAACATCAACCCTATTTTTAAATCTCTATAATAAAGTATCAAAAGTGTCGGTCGCAGTATACAGGGTGTTACATTTTCTTGAATCGGCTACAATTTTATCTTTCAGAACTTTTTTTTTGGCTCCCTGTATGAATTCCGGTATGAAATTTAAACTTTCTGTTCCTTTGTTTAGCGTTCTGGTCTCTTGCACTATTCTCGTATCTGTGACCGTTTTCGATTTATTTGCAAAAATAGCCATCGATGGAAATTAAGTGTCGGCGAAATAACGCAGAGTAAAAAGCTGTGTATCACAATTTATTAGTTAATCAAATAAAAATAAAACAAAATTATAAAAACTGTTGAAAAAGGCCGCCTCTTGCTAAAATGCACGAATCAAGTCTTCGCCTCATGGACTGACAGACACTCTATTTTTTTCTTAAATTCATTATTGCGGTATTTCGCCCACACTTAATTTTCATCGATGGATATTTTTGCAAATAAATTGAAAACGGTCACAGATACGAGAATAGTATAAGAGACCAGAACGCTAAACAAAGGAACAGAGAGTTTAAATTTCATACCCGAATTCATACAGGGAGCCAAAAAAAAAGTTCTGAAAGATAAAATTGTAGCCGATTCAAGAAAATGTAACACCCTGTATACTGCGACCGGCAATTTTGATACTTTATTGTAAATATTTTAAAAAAGGGTTAATGTTCCAAATTTGAAACAATTATCGCAGAATATAAGAGAGAAAACGCAAAATACGAGAAAAAAAATTGAAACTTTTCCACCCTGTATAACGAAAATAACGCGTTTTAGACCATGCATATATTTGCATTTTTTTCTTATTTTGACGGGTACTATTATCCCTTGAAATATCTGCATGACATTAATTAACACCCTGTATACAAAACGGATTAGACACTATTTATACTAGGGCTAGGAATTTTTAAAATATAAGTATTCGAATAGTCGAATAATTCGAATAGTCGAAGATAGTCGAATAATTCGAATAGTCAAATAATTCGAGTAGTCGAATAATTCGAATAGTCGAATAATTCGAATAATTCGAATAGTCGAATATAGACCAATAATTCGAATAATCGAATAGATACTTGAATAGTCGAATAGTAAAACATTCGAATTTCGAATAGTCGAATAGTCGAATATTTCAATAGTCGAATATTCGAACAGTCGTCTATTTAAACATCGAAATACAGTCGTTTAATCACGGTAGAAGTGGTTTAACTGCTTGCTGACTATATAATTTTATTTTTGTTTTTCTTTTTTACGTTAAAATTTACAGTTTCACAGAAAACACGAATAGTCGAACATATAAATATCCGAACAAAGTCAAATAGTTAAATATTCGAATGGTCGAATATTCAAATAGTCGAATAGATACTTGAATAGTCGAATATTCGAATAGTAAAATATTCGAATTTCGAATACCTAGTCGAATAGTTGAATAGTCGAATATTTAAATAGTCGAATATTCGAATAGTCAAATATTCGAATTTCGAATAGTCGAATATTTGAATAGTCAAATATTTAAATAGTCGAATATTCGAATAGTCAAATATTCGAATTTCGAATAGTCGAATATTTGAATAGTCAAATGTTTAAATAGTCGAATATTCGAATAGTCAAATATTCGAATTTCGAATAGTCGAATATTTGAATAGTCAAATATTTAAATAGTCGAATATTCGAATAGTCAAATATTCGAATTTCGAATAGTCGAATATTTGAATAGTCGAATTTTTAAACTAACAAAAAATTCGAATTTAGAATAGTCGAATATTTGAATATTTGAATTCCGAGCCCTAATTTAAACATGCTCTCTTGTATGAGCTCATTGGCATTGACAAATCCAATTCTCCTGCTTCCATGTTATACCTCATTTGGATTCTGGACATGGGATCGTTGATTCCATAGTTTGTCCGGTGGAACGGAGGTTTAAAAAGGTCACAGTTACGTGTGTTGTGACTGTGGCAGGGTGCGTTAAAATTAAGGAGCTCGAGCAATTTCGGTGCATCAATCAAGCCATTAACAATTTTATATAGGAACATGAGTTCCTGACAGTGCCTACGCGCTTCCAAAGGCTGAAAACTCAAAGTCTCACACCTTTCCAGATATCCCGTGTCAAAGATATATGCTCCTGTTCTAAATGCATATGACCTTAAGAGTTTAGCTTGTACTCGCTCAATAGAGTAGATATGAGTTTGGTAGTAGGGGGACCAGACGATCGATCCATACTCCAAACATGGACGGACGTAAGTACAATATAAAAGCTTTAGGGTATTAGGAGAAAAATCTTTACTATTGCGGAAAATAAAACCAAGTTGTTTAAAAGCTTTGCCGGTTATATAGTTAATATGACTTCTGAAATTTAGTTCGCTATCGAATATAATTCCTAAATCCTTAACTTCCGACCTCCGTGCCAAGCTTTCATCGTTAATGTCATAAACAAATCTTTGATAGTTTTTGTTCCTAGCAAATGTTATCACAGAACACTTAGAAATGTTTAGATGAAGCGCATTTTCACGAGACCATTCAGACAGCTCATCCAAATCACCCTGTAGTTCTTTGGAGTCTTGAATATTTCTTATAACTCGGTATAATTTTAGGTCGTCTGCAAACCGCAGATGAAGGGAGGAAAGGTTGATGTCATTAGTAAACAAAAGAAATAGTAGGGGACCGGAATGGGAGCCCTGCGGTACCCCAGATGTTACTATGAATTGATTTGACAAGTAGTTGTTAATCTTGGCACATTGATATCAGCCTGTCAGGAAACTCTCCAACCATCTCAATATAAGACCCTCAACCCCCATAAGCTTTAATTTTTCACACAATATCCTATGGTCCACGCGATCGAAGGCTTTTGAATAGTCTATATAAATACTATCGACTTATGAATGTAATGTGTTTGAATGGTTTAAAGTTAGCAACATAACAATAATTTGCCATAAAAACTTCGCCATCGATGTTTAATCATCAAAAATTGTTCTTTCAAGTTCTGGTTATGAAATAACAAAATTCTTTTTACCTTAATTAAGAAATTAACGTTATTTATGTTCTATATACGTTTTTTGATTCAACAGATTTTAAAAGCGAGAGCTCAAATTCCAGAAAAATAAAATATGAACATATTTGTTTTGTTTGTTTTATAAGGGTGAAGATAAAATAAAACAAACCTTCATGAACTTTAAAGCAAAATAAAATATATAAACTACATACAATGTGCCCCTGCAACAGAAACTTTGCTTTCATAATTCTAACCAAAAATAAATTAATGGTTGTCATACACAAAACAGAGTTTGCCCACAGGACTTGGATAACTACTATGGAATTGTTCGTACCCGTTAATATACTAAAAGCATTTCTATTTATTTTTGTTTTGCAAAACAAAATAATTAATAATAATTGTATTTTCCATATCTACTACACTATTTGCATTTATTTATTTAACCTACATTTAATATAATTTATAACCAAATTTCGCTTTTTGCTTTTATTAGTTATCAACTAAACTTTTTTTAAACTTAAAACTGTAGGTAATTTCTACCTAGAGACTTGTAGATATTTGGCCGCGTTTTGGAAATAGAGAAATATTGACAAGCAAATCAAATGACGAACGCGTCACTGGTGTTTGCTCTTAATGAAGGTTTTGATAACTTAAGTGTTTCTAGTAAAGTAAAAAAATGACATTATGTTTAAAAGCTGTAATACTTTAAAAAATCTGCAACATGCAAATAAATAAAATTTTAAATTATAGTTTTTCTGAAAATTGTAATTTTATAGCGCCTCTCCACAGTTGTATAATATACTACATAATATAAGTACCTAGATAAATACATATATATATATATATATATATTTTTTAAAATAGTGTAAAATATAATAACAGAACTATTTTTTTATACAGGGTGTTTGGGAAGGAAAGGGCAATATTTTGGGAATGTGTTCAGAGGGTGAAAATAAGAGAAATAAACCCATTTAGTTCGATTCTCAACCATTTCTGAAATAATAGGTTCTAAAGTTTTTGTAAGTTAATTTTTATTTTAAAAGCGAATAATTGCAGGTACTGCAGTACCTACTAACTAACTTAAAGAATATTTTCAAAAACCCCTCCACCAACTTCAATACATTTTTCGGCACGTTTGTTAATCGCTCGGGTAGCACGTTGGATTGAGTGGAGATTGTTTTTTTTATAAAAGCTGCAGCATTGGAAATTCGATCGCGGAGTGCTTCCCTCGTTTCCCCTCGTGTTTCATATACTAGCGATTTCATCCATCCCCAAAGGCAATAATCAAGCGGGTTTAAGTCTGGTGACCTCGGTGGCCAAACTTGCGGACCACCTCTGCCAATACAGCGATAATTCAAGAAATTTCGCACACGGAGACTAAAATTAGGAAGGGTCCATCATGTTGGAAGCACAGTCGTTGTCGAATATTTAACGGAACATCATCCAAAATGTGTATCAAATGGTCTTCCAAAAACCGTAAATATCCTACTCCAGCAAGATGCCCATCCATTTCAAATGGACCAAACAACTGGTCGTTGAGCATTCCACACCAGACATTAATGCTAAATCGATGTTGAAAGTTTCGTTCAAATGTAGCATGAGGGTTTTCGTCTGACCACCGATGTTCATTGTGGCAATTATTAATTCCATCACGAGTGAACTGAGCTTCATCGCTAAATAAAATGTATTTGTGCAGACTTCGATTTTGATGAAACCATTCACAAAATTGTACCCTTGAAGCAGGATCACCATCTAGAAGATGTTGAACGGGTTGAATGTGAAAAGGTTTTAAACCGATTTTTCTAAGTGACTCCCACATTCCAGTTTCCTGAGCACTTGCCAATACTTTTTGAAAAACTCTTCGATTAGGAACTGTTTGATCTGGAAAACGACGTCGATATTCATTAACTGCGCGCATCGCACTATCATTACAGTAACCATACACGAATATCATGTCGGCCTACTCCCTGTGACTGAATGTGTGGGGCATTTTAAGTATGAAAATCTTGGTTCAAGTCGATACGCCCAATATGAAGCTAACTGACAACTACTATGCAAGTCAAAACTATCAATCAAAATGTATCGGACGTTTAAAACTAAAGCCTCCTTCATTATTTCAATATAAAAAAAATCAGAACCGATTATTTTAGAAATGGTTGAGAATCGAACTAAAACATAAAATTCTCTTATTTTCACCCTCTGAACATATTTCCAAAATATTGCCCTTTCCTCCCCAAACACCCGGAATAATTAAATAATGTATTTACATTTAGAATCTGATCGATTTTATTACCATGAGTCTTTTTATAATCACCATTAAATTCTGAACCACGTAACAAACATTCCACTTGAAAAGGTCCACTCTTTTTATCTATTTTCAAATTTAAGTTACCGGCTGTTCCCTGATCCCTGAGCCATAAAAGCGTTTTTACTGCATCTGATAAAAAATAAGAATATTATTTGCGCAAACTTGCCAAAGCCAAAATAGAATCATTAAAATAACTCTGCAGACGGATAGGGGACCCCCTCCTCCATCGGTTCGCCTAAGGACTGTCCTATATATAGAGGGGTGATTCTGAAGAGAAATCGTTTCGGGGGTGGGTATATGGTTGGGGTGCATGGTTAAAATCTGGATCATAAACTAAACTCTTTCCAAAATATTATAGAATCTAATATCGAATATTGAAAATCAACACTTACAGCATGCCGCTGGTGAAAATGTTCATCCAGATTATTGAAAATTAGGGAAATTAGCAACATCTTTTATTGAATAATCTGTTCAGTCGGTCTCTAGGAAGATTTTTATTGTTGAAATGTATTTATCATTTATCAATACGTTCAAAATCAGGATGTTAATGCTAAATACAATGGCCCATTACAATTTAAGACAATTAGTACCTATAAAAAGCGATATATTTGGAACAATTGTTTACATAAGCTTTTGAGTTCTGGGGGGGGGGGGGGATTTACCCTAGTTACCACTCTTTGGGGTCGCCCTTGGGTTGGTTTATTGCCCAATATTACATTTTGAAGTTTACATTAACTATGTTAAGTGAATTGGAAAAATGTTATTTAGGCACGATAGAAATTTAATGCAAATATGGCTCTATTCATCTACGTAAACTAGAAATAGGCATTTACTATTGAATAGCCCTATTGAAGTAACATAAAGCCGTTATATAAACATATCGTGTCATATATTACAGTTGAACGATGCGCACAAAAGCATATTTTTGATATTATTATTAGGGCTAAAGCAAAACATATTGGTTTTGAAATCAATTTTCTAAAAAACTCGTCTAAATTAGGCGTGTAGTCGAATTATTGTTAAATTTTAAAATAAAATATCGGCTTTGATAAAATAAATGATGATGGATTAATTACCACATCATTAGTGAACCGGTATGTTAAAATTCATTTATTTAATTTATTGATTATTGTTTTTTAAATTTAATCCACTATTATTATTATGATATTTTAATGAGGCAGGTTAGGTTAGGTTAGGTTAGAGTGGCAGACCTCTGGCATTGACCAAACAGTCACACGTAGTCCTGTAGGACCGTTGTAGTACCACACGTGTTCCGCGGAACCTATCCGCATCAGCTTCCTGATGGTTAACGCGACGTGACGTGGATCGTAGGTGAATCTTGACAGCTCATTTAAACCAGCCACTGCTGTTAATAAATTTCGTGAGTCGACCCAGTTGCAGGCTGCTCACTTCCTCCAGATCATTAAAGAATGGTTCGCCCAGGGCATGAACCTTCTTCTAGCGAGGCCGGGGCATTCACACGAGAAATGCTAAATACTTTCCTCCTCTTATTCATCTCTGCAACTTCTACAGAAGTCGTTAGTTGGTATTTGCATACGTTCAGCGTGTCTACCGAACAGGCAATATCCGGTGACTACGGCAGTGATGTTTCTTAGATCCTTCCGACTGTGTTGTAATAGCGCTGTGGTTTTCCTGTCGTCAAGTAGGGGCCACAATTGCCTGGACAATTTCCTACAAGTTGCCATTCCTGCGCCCTCCCTGGCGAGCGCATCAGCAGTCTCGTTGCCATTTTAATGAGGCAACATTGATACGTTTAATTTTATCGTTGCTGCGGTTTGCTGAATTATTGTCGAATTGTATAATTAAATGCCGACTTTGTAAAATTAATAAGCAGATGATTTCATTATAACATTACTAGTGTAGTCGGTTTGAATATTTTGACACAATTGAGACGTTGAAATATTGAGCGCTTTGCATGTTATTTAAAGTGCTGAAAGCTTGGACGCTTTGTACAGTGCGAAACGTTGAAAGACAAAACGCTTGGACGCCTTAGACGGTGTATTCCATCGTTAAAAGCCAAAACACCATGTGAGGTACTTAACGTTGTAAGACTACGATCAATATATTGATCAATACAGGATAATATTGATCAGTATATTGTCCATGTGCGTATTGAACTAAATATTTAAGTCAATATCAAATATTGACGAAATTTAAATATTTTAAAATCCGGATTTCAATACTGGTACGTGGTGGGGATATTGATCAGTTTATTGAAAGTGTGCGGTCTAACCTCAAGATTTTCATCAGTATTTTCTTGTCGTGTCTAGTAAACGTTATTGATTGTTGTGAAAAACAGGTTTTTGAAGGTTGAAGCCATAAGTGAAGTTGATGTTGAAAACAAGAATAAGGAATCGGGAAGAATGAGGATTTCATCAGGCGTGCCGCAGGGTTCCGTTCTGGGTCCGTTGCTGTTTTTATTATATGTTAACGATTTACCGAGACTGGATATATCTGGTAGACTGACAATATTTGCGGATGATACAACGATTCTCTGGCAGGACTCTGACGTGACTCAATTGGAGGAAACTATTAATCTCGACATTATAAAGATTAAAGAATGGTGTGACTCGAATTTTCTGTCGCTCAATGTTTCTAAAACGAACTTGCTTTCTTTTAGGTGTCACATTCATAGCGTTGGACCGGAGTCTTATAGGGTGGATAATTCGTCAATAAACAAATTTCTGGGGCTTTATATCGACGATAAATTAAAGTTTGAACGTCACATAATTAACCTAAGTGCCAGAATATCTAGTGGATGCTATGCTTTAAGGGTTGTATCTCGAGAGTTGGGAGAGTTTATTGCGAGGAATGTGTATTTTGCACTGATAGAGAGCCACCTTCGATACGGGTTGTGTGTCTGGGGATCTTGCTCTCAGCACCTTTTCAGATCGGTATTTGTTTTGCAGAAAAGAGCAATACGGTGCATTTGTCATGTGGGTCGCAGAACATCCTGTAGACCTCATTTTATAAATTTAAAGATTTTAACCTTAGCTTCTCTTTTTATTCTCGATACAGCGTGTCTTAAGTCGTCTGTCGTCAGAGACGAAAGATGGCGTCGATCGAGCTGACACATATTATAAACGAACTTAAAAAACTAAATAAACTTGATCTAATTAACTATATAGTTCTTAAAAAAGTGCCAGAAAGTGCATCGGCTCTAAATGAAAGTGCAGTGAAGTTCCTCGAAGGAAATTCTGAACAGGATGTGTTCTATGAGACTCACGCTGATCAAGGTACGTCCGATAAGCCTGGTGTTTGTAATGGGACAATCTGCATATCAATGAAAGCGGATCTTAAAGTTGCAAATATGAGGGCAGATTCTCAGACAAGACTGGTGCAAGAACTAGAAACGTCAATAAAACAACTTAACATGATCATAACGCTTCTCCAAGAAAGATCGGGAAGTGAGGTTAAACGATTGATCCCGGAATCACAACAAACCGGTGCAACTGCCGATGCTGGGGCCACGACTTGCGGCTCGGGCTCCGCTGACGCTGTTTCGGCGGGGCGGCGCACGACTTCATCAACTGCAGGTTTTTCAGAAGTATCCCCACCACTCGGTACCACACAGTCACAGCAGTACAATTATTCTACACGTACTCGCAGTAGACTGCTCCGTTCTCAGACCCAAGGGACAGTTGGATCGGCAAACCATTCAAAAACGAATAAGGCTGAACACGGCGCAGCGATAGCCCAATCTGAGCCGGTGCGAAATGAAATCACTGCCCAGCAAGTTGCTGGGGCATTATTGGAAGTAAAATCACATCAAACTTTTAATGATTTAACTAAACCAAATGAAGGAAAGGATAATACTTCATGGTCAGTTGCCCGATCAAAACGAAATCAGCGCAAAACAATTATTGGTACAGGCACAAATTGTCAATTGAAAGCTGTGCCTAATTATGTTTATTTTCATATATTTAGATTGGATCCGTCTTGCACAGAACAAGATCTAAAAACGTACTTATGTACCATGTTTCCCGAAGTATCTTGTTATAAACTGGACTCAAAATATCCTACTGAATACTCATCATTTAAAGTAGGGGTGTTTGAAAATCATGCAGCAAATATCATGGAGTCAAATTTGTGGTCGCCGGGCACAAAAATTAACAAGTTTTTTCACTTGAAAAGGGCCAATTCAACCGGCAAATAGCGACTTCTTTTGTGGAATCTAAAAAGGACCTTTTAAGTATATTTCATATAAATATTCAAGGCTTAACTAATAAAACCGACGAACTTGCGCAGTTTGCAAAAGTACACAATTATGACGTATTATGTATTAGTGAACACTGGTGCAGTGAAGAAATCCTAAAGTGCGTTTATTTGGAAAACTATGATTTAGTATCTTCCTTTAATATATCTAAGCATATACACGGTGGTGTTTGTATTTTTGTTAGACGTGGACTTGATTTCAAGTATATAAATGTTCTGAGCCATTGTAGGGAGCTTGACGCCGAATTTTGTGCCATGGAGATATGTCATGGTAAGATTTTAATTTTGACATTGTACAGGTCTTGCACTGGTTGCGTTGATACTTTTTTGGGTTCACTGGATGAGTTGCTTCACAGCTATTGTGATAAATATAAGCAAATAATTGTTCTTGGCGATTTTAACATAAATTTTTTGGGTGCCTCTTCCAGTCTTGCTGACCTTGTGTCTGTCCTGGATAGTTTTGGTATGAGTGCAAGTATTTCTGCTTTTACAAGAGTTACCGAGAATACAGCAACATGTATAGATAATATAATAACCAATTTGAATGAAAATATTTATACTGCCGGCGTTAAGGACCCGTGCCTGTCTGATCATTATGGTCAATTTATTGAATTAAACTTGGGTGTTAAAATTAAACCTAACATTTCTAAAGTAAGAAAAATTACTAGTAACTCTATTACTCACATAAAACAAGATCTTATGAATCTGAATTGGATTGATTTTTATAGCTCAGATGATGTTGAATGTATGGCGACATGGTTAGCGGAAAATTGTAAAATTCTTATCAATAAATGTTTTCCTTTTAAAACTATTAGAGGTAACCAGGCCCCAGTCCGCTGGTTTAATAATGAATTAAAAGAAAAGCGCGAAAAAATGTCGACAGTGAAGTTTATTAAAGACCAAACTGGTAATGAAACGTTCGGAGATCTGTATAAATTTTTGCGTAAAGATTATAAAAACTCTATTGTAAGGGCAAAAAGACAGGCATATAGTGATTATATTGTCAGTTCGAGGAATAAGTCGAGGAGCGCGTGGAAAATTATAAATGTGGAACGAAATCATAATCCACGAAAAAATTATAGTAATGGGACTAGGTTGAGCGCTGGTGACTTTAATGATTATTTCCTGAGGGTCGCCTCCGAAATGGTTCAGCAGCTGTCGATTAAAGACGATTTACAGAAACAACTTATAAATTCCATTCCGTTGGTACCCAAGTCATTTGCATTTTTGCCTATTTCTGAGGAGGATGTCAGAACTGCGATTCTGTCTCTTAAAGACTCTGCCTCTTCTGATATTTATAATATAAATAGCATAATTTTAAAGCATATGTGTGAGGAACTTATTAAGCCCCTAACATTTTTATTTAATGCTTGCGTAGCACAGGGTGTATTTCCTAATTCGCTAAAGTTGGCCAAGGTGATACCAATTTTTAAGAGGGGTAATGTGGACTCGGTATCTGATTACAGACCGATTTCGATCATACCAATCTTTGGGAAAGTTTTTGAGGTTATCTTGAAGAATAACATCAGTGATTATTTTGAGGCCAACGGTCTTTTAAATGCTTCTCAGTACGGCTTTAGGAAGGGTCGTTCTACTGTTCAGGCAGTGGTTCAGATTGTGCATGACATAGTCGAGGGTCTCGAAAAGGGAGAACATGTGAGCATGACCCTATGCGACCTCAGCAAGGCCTTCGACTGTGTCTCGCACAAGCTATTAGTTGACAAATTATATCGATACGGGATCAGGGGTGAGACCTTGAGCCTGCTAAAATCATATCTGTCTATGAGAAGACAGTGTGTCTCTCTTGATGATGTTATGTCGGATTTTGGACTGATCGAGAATGGAGTGCCCCAGGGATCAGTTCTTGGGCCTCTTCTCTTTGTCATATATATAAATGACCTATTTTCATTTCTTGCCCTCTACGGTTGCTTTTGTTTTGCAGATGATACAACTCTATTGTGTCATCATAAAAATATTAACGAATTAAATTTAATTAGCTTACATCTGGCTGAGAGGGCCGCCATCTGGTTTACACAGAACTGTCTGACACTAAATACCGAAAAAACTCAAAAGTTGGTAATTTCAACACGTCGTGACGTTGTGAAGGGTCAAAGTGTAAATGTTTTGGGTTTAACTGTTGATGATACCCTAAGCTGGACTCCCCATATAGAGTCACTACGGACTAAACTGTCTTCGGCGATTTTCGTGATAAGAAAATTAAGGTCACTTCTTGATCACCAGTCAGTGATGAGTGTCTATTACTCACTCTTCCATGTCCATCTTTCCTACGGAGTACTTTTGTGGGGAAACTCATCTAACTCCCTACGTATTTTTAGACTGCAGAAAAAATCTGTAAGAGTTATTGCGGGTGTTGGTGGGCATGACCACTGCAAGCCACATTTTATTAGTTTAAAGATTTTGACGCTGCCATCATTATTTATTTTGCACCAATTACTTGAAATTCATAGAAACAATAGTCATTTTCAACTTAACTCCGACATTCACCACTATGGCACGAGGTCGGCTCACTTTATTCGGCCAAACAAGTACAGACTTAGTAAGTCTATAAATAATTCTCTAAAAATTGAGCTTTATAATGTGCTTCCTACAAAGGTAAAGAGCTTAAATGAAAAGAAATTTAAGAGTGGGATTACGAAATTTCTTAAATCCCACGCTTTCTATTCGACAGTAGAATACCTTAATGTTGTAAAGTCACAAAATACAACATTTATATTTTGAATTTTGTTTGTTAGTTACTGTTTACAAGTTTGTTTATATTATTATATTTGTTTATACAATTATTATGTTTTAATTTATTATATTATGTTAATTTAGTTAAATTCACCCGTAAAGGATTGCTTTATATTTCCTATAGTACCTATGACTTGCCTCAATTTGTATTTTTTGCAAAAATGTGGTCAAATAAAATATGTCTATGTCTGTCTATGTCTATGCACAAAAAGTTTAAAGTTGAAATTCAAACTCACTCAGCAACTGCCACAAGAAGCAAGCATACCATAGCTCTACCCATTCCGTCTTCTGCCTTAACAAAGAATTCTCTCTTATATAACAGCAAGACATTATTTAATCATCTGCCCCATTGTATACGGAATATTATTTGCGGCAAGAAATTTCGGAGAGAGCTAAAAAAGTTGTTAATTGAGAAAGCCTTCTATTCGATGACTGAATATTTTGAGGTATCATTAACTTAAAGTAGGTGTATATTCTGTTGTATTTGTACGGTGTTCTTAATTTGATTACGTCGACTGTTGTGTGTGTTGTGTGGCGCTGGTTGAAACTAAACGGCCAGCTTCCAGCTGCTATATTGAGGAATTTTAAGTGTAGTTGTGTTCTGACTTTTAAAATGTTTGTACCAAATTAATTTAAGACTTTTTATTTAATTTTACGTTAAATTTAAACAATGCTTTGTCAATGAGAGTATATTCTTGTGATAATAAAGCTGTATTTGACTTTGACTTTGACTTTGACTTTGACTTTGACTTTGACTTTGACTTTGACTTTGACTTTGACTTTGACTTTGACTTTGACTTTGACTTTGACTTTGACTTTGACTTTGACTTTGACTTTGACTTTGAAAAATAACAAGTGATGCGAAGTTTCATTAAAACGTTTGAAACGATGCCTATATTGTGGGATTCTCGCAATGCATCTTTTAAAAATAAAAGAAAACGTGGGGAAGAATGTAATCACACATTTATTAATGCATTACAAGTTTCCATAATTGCGTAGCTTATTGACCGTGGACCCATCAATGCTGAATACTTAAGATCTTTGAAGCTCGTACCTGTTGCAAGATACCGAAAAGTAACTGCTAGTTTCTCTTTAACGGATAAAGCTTCTCGCATGATGGTATCCTGACGCTTGACGTGAGGTTCAATCATTGCTAAGAGTGTATCAAACTTATATCTTTCCATTCAAAAATAGTTGCAGTAATCGTTTACATCACTTGAAACGATTTCTCTTAGTAAATTCATATTCCTTTTTTGTTATCCACTCTTTAACCCATCGCTTACGGTTAACAATACGTTTTATTCCTAAAACTAGTAAAATAGTTAAACATGCTATTTTCCTCCCATTTCTCATTATTTCAACCCCTCCGCAATATAAACATCAAACTAACGTAGGAGCATGCACGGTAAGAAAACTAAATGATACTGAACTCTGAACATAAATATTGACTAAAATATTGTCAATACTAGTTAAGGTGTGCAGTGGTAATAATATTGATAAGCGGTTTGACAATAATATTGACGATCCTATACTGACCAATATATTCACCGTGTGTGTGTGTGCTTTAGAGGTTCTATACTAATCATTTTTTATCTAGCAACAGCGAGGAAACAGCAATGGAAGCTACTAACTTAATTACCAATAAGCCTCAGTAAAATACCTAATTGGGACTTCGAGAGCCAAGTCTAGTTCAAGATTGGCCTTGTAAGAATTGTCTTAAATATTATCGATTTATTTAAGTTCTACAGGGTGAGTCGGGGGAATGGGCCAAACTCTAAAGGTGTAATCTATTCATCAAAATAATAAGAAAAAACTCAAAGGTTGTTATCCAATATTCATTTGTTTTTAAATTATAACGCAAAAACAAAATATTGCATTAATTTAGCTTTCCTGTAATAAATGATATAATTGTCCGCTTTTGATTGTTGTGCTGTCACTATCCTGTTAGTGTCAGTATAAATAGTGTCAGTATTAAATTTTACATTAATTCACCGATAACTTTTGGATTTGTATCATTTAAATTTTATAAAATGCCATACATTTACTCACATCTCGAATACGCCAATATGGTTTTTATTCATGGTTTGTGTAATGGGAATGCTACAGCGGCTGCTGAAGAATATCGTCGACGATTTACACATCAAAGAACATCGAACAGAAAGGTCTTTATCAGAGTTGTCAACAAACTGTGCGAGACCGGAACGCTTCGAAGTGCTAATGTAACATCCGAACGAGCCATTCGACAGGATTTAGAAGAAATAGAAAATGTTCTAGCTTTAGTAGAAGAGTTCTAGCTTTAGTAGAAGAAGATGCAACGACCAGTTCACGAAAAATTGGACCTCAGTTGGGGATTCCCGAAAAAAGAATGATCAATACGCATCACGAGCAAGGCTTATACCCGTACCATGTACACATACAGCGTGTACAAAATCTTCAACCTGGATACTACGCCAAGCATATACAATTTTGTGAGTGGATAACCCGAACAAACCCGTGACGGCATCAACAATAATCGAAACTCCCATGTATGGTCGGACGAAAATCCTCTCGCAATAGTCGAAAATAATTTTCAACACAGGTTTTCAGTAAACGTTTGGTGCGGCATGATCGACAAAAATTTAAATGACCCTTTTCTTTTGAAAAATCGCCTTACAGGAGATCACTACTTAAGGTTTTTACAAAATGAATTGCAGGTACTACTGGTGGAGATTTCTTTAAACATCAGAATTCAAATGTATTATCAACACGATGAAGCGACTGCCCATTTCGATCGTCGGGTCAAGCAATATTTGGACCAAAAGTTTCCAGAGGTTTGGATTGGTCGCGGTGGTCCTATTAGTTGGCCTTCTAGATCGCCAGACCTCAATCCGTTGGACTATAATTTATGGGGTTGGTTAAAAAATGAGGCATACATACAAAGTAAAAGTATATACTAGGGACGCATTAGAAATGATGCACTTAATATTAAAGAAAGGCACGAATCAATTAGAAGAGCCACGCGAGCCCTTCGTAAACGAAGCAGGAAATGTTTGGAAGTCAATGGCGGTATTTTTGAAAATTTACTAAACCAATGATTTATTTAAAACAATGTTAATGTTGCTATATTTTGCAATGTCAATTTTTGGTTTGAGGTTTACCAATATTATTATTTGATTTAACGCTGTAATTTGAAAATAAATGAATATTGGCTAACAACATTTGGGTTTTTTCTCTTTATTTTAATGCATATATTGCACCCTTAGAGTTTGGACCATTCCTCCCGACTCACCCTGTATAAGAAAAAAGAATGATTCATTTTGCCTTGCCGTGAGAAAAAGATAGCAGTAAGCCACAGACAACGAAACCGCACATTTAAAACTTGCTTGAGAACACCGCAAGTAGTGAATATGAAGCAACGCCATCTAGTAGCTATCAACTCCAATGCAGAAGACAAATACACTCAGAATGAAACGAGAAGATAACGGTGCACAATTTGCAATTGCCGCTGTCTTGCATTCCTTATTGACAGGTCGCCCATACTGATAGATTCCCTTCGTACCTACTATACGCCACTGCCTAGGCAACTGAATAATAAATAGGTACATTTTTGTTAATTGACTTCATAATTCTCCAACAGCCCTTCTCAAACCTGAGTGGGTACAGCATGTGTGGGCGAAAGGCAAAATTAATGTCACTACTTCGAAATTTAACACTTTTATTTTATAATTATACTTAACTGGGGGCTAATGTGTTCTAAACACCGACATTTGGCCGATTTTGGATTGAAACAAATATAAAATTTTGATCAAAAAACGTAATATGCGTTACTATAGCGCTAACTCTTAAGTTTATCATTAATCATTTGTGTTCCTAAAATTGAACCCATGGTTAAACAAATTCCATCGCAAATTAAATTTTTTAGTGTTAACGATTAAGAAAATCTAAAAAGATATTTAGATCGCTCCGAATCCCAACATTGCTGTAGAAGAGAAAGGACAGAGTATCTCTGATCCAAACTAATCTTGGCCCAATCTCTTAACATTTTCTCAATGATATAGCAACTTTGCATTCTAGGAATGCTAGGAAATAAATTTACAATATCAGAGGAGAATAAAACAAAGTCTTTCAGCTGCATAGTGTTAAGAAGTTTAGTCACTAATTCAATGGATTTTTTTATGCTGTAAAAAATACACTACATTTATTAATCCCAACACTATCTTGTCAAGAATATGACCTCTTAGTACTGATACGTCGATGACCCTTTAGTAGGATGGACCCGCTCCTGCGCGATCTAAATACTTTTTGAGCCTTTCTTAATAGTTAACACTCAAAAATTAAAGTTACAATGAAAATTGAGTCTAACAACAACTTACTCTAAATCGAAACAACAACATTATTGATTTCGATATCTATAGGAAATTGATCCAAACAGATCACCTGATCACTTGGGTCCCTCGCCACCATATCTCGTAGAAATTATCAGCTTTGAAGAGGAAGGTTATTTTATAATAATCCCAGCTGATTACCACAAGAAATAGTGACGTTCTGGTATGTTACTAGAAAACAAACAGCTATCAATTAGAGGGTTTAACAGCATCAGCTAATACCGATTTACATTTGGGTTGTCACAAATATCTCAAACTGCAATTAGCAACTGCATTAGTAAAAAAAGCACGTTATCGTGAATTAGGTCATGTGAGGATGTACCAAGACAACGATTACCTTGTATATCGTGTAATAAATTAAGGGAAACAATTAAACATCTTGCTTAGTCTCCAGGACAACCCTGTCACTTCAGTTAGGCTGCTCTCAAGAGATAACATAGAGTATTCGCTGGACCAATCTTCAATAATCCAATATAACTGGCTGGATGATCCATATGCTACTGGTAACAACCACATTTCCTCCAATTAAATTTAATTAGGTCTGGATGATCTTTAGGCTGCTACTTGTAATAGCTGCATTGCAATTAAATTTAATTAGGTCAACATGAATATTGTTTGACAGTACAAAATAATGTAATATTAGCTATAACTGTTCCAAAGGTCTAAATTAATAACTATGAAATTTCTGTCGCTAATTATTGCTGCAAAAGGATAAACTATATTCTAGCAATAATAATGTAGGTAGCCATTTTCAAAATTACCTGGAGTGGAATCTGAACTATATTTTGCGCTGAAATAACTACGCTATATCCAGTTTCTGAAAATATTTATAATAAGAGCGCAACAGGCATAAATTTGATACAAATGTAAGAACAAAGGCGACGCACAGTGCGGACAAATAATGAATAGTAGCTCGGGATTTCTAAATGATTGGTAGTATCATCTCTAGAACGATAAAAAGTACTAAAATAAAGAGTTCTGCGATATTGGATATTATTTAAGTCGTCGCATAATATAGTATATATGTAAAATTCCACAAATAATTACAAAAAATATTTTCATATACCAGGAAAAGGATCCATCCAATCCATTAACTATACAGTTTTAGTTTTTAAAAGTTTTACAAGGCATTATCTCAAAAACAGTTTAAAATATTTTCTTGAAATTTTAGTGAGGGAATGGGGAAATGGGGGGACATATTCAAACATATTTTTGATGTCTACCCCCTTTCCCCATTTGAAGGGGTAACTTTGGAATTTTAAATGAGATAATGTACTTTTTTTTGGTAAATACAATCTACGTAAAAAACTACGTAAGTATACAAAAATTGTTTTTATATGCTCCCCCGGTTACGAAATTATGATTTATTTAAAATAATTTACCATTAAACTACAACTTATTTATTAAATTTTGATAAAAAAATATAAATACCAATAAACCAAGTTCACTTATTTTAAAATTATTACTCGTTTCCATGGAAATGCGTTGTTTTAACTAATGTCAGTTGATATTTTTTACGGTTTAACGTTTCTTTCTCAGTTTGGTTAATTAAACATGGAAGAGAATTTTAGTGTGCAAATTGATAAGTTATTAATTTTGGGGGAGTGCAGAAAAAACTACAGACAAGCTGCATTAGTGTGGGCGGAGAGGTTTCCTAATAATCCGAAATCCCACATGGCATTTAAAAGGCTGGAATCCAGAAGTCGTACTACCGGCAGCCTGAAGATGAAACCACCAGTTCGAAAGGGAACTAAAACGAATGAAAATAGGGCAGTTGGAAGTTTTAGGAATTGTAGCTATTGACCCGCATGTAGGTTCCAGGCGACTTGCTAGAGATGCTGGAATAAGTCAGAAATCAGTTATTACCATATTGCACATGTACAAATTTCATCCATACCATGTTATACTTCACCAAGAGCTATATGGGCAAGACTTTGAAAATCGAGTAATATTTTGCAATTGGGTTACGAGACAAATACAAGGAAATAACAGGTTCCTCAAGAATGTTGTTTTTTCCGACGAAGCTACTTTCCATAATTGTGGCCAGGTAGGATTTTAAGTTAACCCGTGTCAGTAGAAATTAAATTTATTTTTATTTTGTTTGTTTTTTTAAAGTTAAATGGACACAATATGCACTATTGGGCGTCCAAAAATCCCCACTGGATGAGAACTTTGCCAAATCAACATCCTTGGTCAATTAATGTATGATGTGGTATAATCGGGGATAGAGTTATTGGCCCGCATTTCTTCGAAAGCCACTTAAATGGAGAAATGTATACATATTTTTTAAGGAACCAACCACCCCAATTATTAAACCAAAACATAACTCCTGACATGTAGTTTCAACAGGACGGAGCTTCACCGCATTATGCGATACAGGCCCGTAATGAGTTGAATGAATTGTTTGAAAACAGGTGGATTGGTCGAGCTAGTTCGGTAAACTGGCCTGCTAGGTCCCTGGATTTGACCACCTTTGACTTTTTTCTATGGGGTTTTATAAAAGACAAAGTGATGGCGGCTACACCTACAACTTTAGATGATATGAAACACCGAATACGCGTTGACCTCAAATGTTATAACGGGTACGATATTCATTCAGAAAAAGAGTGACAAAGTGTTTGGAAGTTGAAAGAAGACATTTCGAACTTCTTCTGAAACGTGACAGATGATAAATAAGTTAAAATTAAATAGTAAAATATTTTTTAAATTTTATAACCTAATAAATCATAATTTCTTAACCAGGGGAGCCAATCAAAACATTTTTTGTATACGTACGTAGTTTTTTACGCAACATTAACTATCTAAGTACTTGTTAACAATCTAATGCCTGATTCTCAGTCTGGGTTTCAGCACATCCTTCGTATTGCTTAAAGTATTAGACGATATTATTCAAGCAGCAGATCGCGGGGAGACATCCGCCCTGGCACTGCTGGACCATAGTAAGGCGTTCGACACTCTAGACCATCGTCTTTTATGTGCTAAACTTCAATACTACGGGTTAACGAAAAATACTATAACTTTCTTTAAAAATTATCTCTCTGGTCGTTCACAGCGTGTGCTTATTGACAGTAAGGGCGTACCCCAAGGGTCGATTTTAGGGCCATTGCTATTTCTAATTTATACTTTTCATATGAAGAATGTTGCAACAGACTACATCATGCAGATTTACGCTGATGATATACAGCTGCGAATTAGCTTTGCCATCACTGAAGCAGCCACGGTTGCTGAAAGAATGAACCGATGTCTTAATAGTGTCTGCGAATACTCTACTTAAAATGATCTAAAAAAACCCGTCTAAATCAGCTGTTATGTTCTTTGGACCAAATAGGAAATGGGCAAACGAAAACTTAAACCATAAAATGTCAGATGTCACTATCCCCACAATAAAAGAATACAAAAATTTGGGAGTCCTACTAAACAGCAATCTTAGATTTAAAGGTCAGGTCTGCAAGGTAGTTCAAAAGTCAATTATTTCTCTTCGGAATTTATACAAAAATAAGGAAATTTTGAGTCCGTCTCTTAAGCGGCAATTGTGCAGATATTGATATCGGGAGGAGGTGAGTCTTCAAAAATAAAGCTGACATAATTGGAGGAAAAAATATTGCAAATTATTGGTGCCGTTGCCATTCTGGTTTGAATGAAGGCATTGGTATGTTCGATGAAACCTCAACCTCCACATTAGCAGAAATTAAAGAAGAATCGACAATAAAAACTGATATACCCGAGGTTAAGGCAAATATAATCCCTGTAAAACGGCAACAATTATCGTCCAGAGGAAAGCAAAACGCCAGGAAGAAAATAATATGTAGGCCAGCTAGAAACAATAAAGGATTGACCACTAGAAATGTTATCCAAAAGCAGGAGAATATCTTGAAAGAAATAAAAAAAAACAATTATTTTCTTGGAAAACTGATTATTTAAAAAAAACACTAGAGGTGGAATTTTTGAGAAGCTCTTGCAATACCACTTGTGTTTAATATTTAGGTACTCCTTTTGTCAGTTGTGATGTTTTTTAAAGTATATAAGTTTATTTTAAAGTTTTGTAGTCTTAGGTTTGTTCCTATAAAGAATGTGATCTCCTGACATTCCTATTGCGAGTGGTGATTTTTCTTCAAGTATATACCTACCTGTTTAGTCTTACGATTGTTCCTATTAATAATGTGATGGTCGAAACACTCCTATTCCGGATCTTCTTAAATTACATAAAAAATGTCTGGTTTTTCCATTAATTTAAGTTTTAGTCAGTTTTTGTTCGATTTCGCAGACATTAACTTTGGATTTTTAAACCTAGTTGCAACAACGAACAAACCCGAATTTTTTCATAATTTTTTTGGATGGTTTAAGAAAAATAAGAAATAACGAGAAATTTAGTTTAGTTTAATCAGTATTTTTAAAGAAGACATTTTAAAAAGAACTTTTAAAAATAATTTAATTTCTTCAATCTGGTCTCTACACAGGGTAAGAAAAAAAGTGTATTTTTTTTCGTTTTTTGACTAGAAATCCGTGACTTTGTATGCGGACATAACTTTTAATTCTAAACAACTTTCGTAAATGAAAATTTTATGTGAAACAAAAAATAATAGTACAGCATTCTGCTGGTCACTATATAAACGTTAATGCACAAAGAATTTTTTCATAGGATTTACTTTACCCAGATAACTGATTAAGAGTTCTTGATGATTGTCAACTCATAAAAACCATCGGTTTAAAGAATCTCTAACGAGAAATTGCCATTCCTATATACGGGTCAAATTAGTTGCCTTTTTTAATTTTAAATCTAGTTTTAACTTGAATTAAACCATCATGTAAAAGGTGGATCAGAAGCATTTTCAATGCTATTCCCGGGAACGTAATTTAAGCACATATAAAAGGAAACCACAAAAATGCTAAGAGCCTAATAGACTTTTTGAAAATATTGCTGATGACTTACATGCAGAACATAATATATTATCAGGTATGTATGAAAGGCAACTAATTTTTTCTTTTTAGTTAAAATTATGTTGCAATAAAGTCTTACTTTGTCTCTGGCTTGTCTATCTTGTAAATTTAAAACGATTTCTATAAGTAGCTCTTCATTCCTTTGTAAAACAAGTCAGTTGCAATATACTTCATGACAAAGTAAAATTATTAAACCTAGATAGAGATTAAAAGATCCTTCAAAAATATTTTTCGTATATAGTAAGCATTTTAGACATCATTTGTCCATCCAATATGAAAGACAATAGGTTAGGAAATATTTTTATTTAAGAATTCTTATCCATTAGGTGCTATTACAAATAAGTGTTATTATATAACTGAAGCATTTATTCGCGTTTTCATGAATTGGTTACAAATCGGTATTAATTTGATAAATAAAACTAGAAAGATAGAAAATATCCATGGGTGCTTTCATAAAACTTTTCTCTCTCCTCCAATGACTTTTTTTTTTATAAAAACAAGTCTTTTATTATTTCTTTTTTCTATAGACTAGGTGCCTATACTACGTGCCTATTTTTAGTTTTTTTACTAAAATATTCCAGTGGTAATTTTTTCCATTCTAATTTTTAATTTCTTGCTTGTGCTGAAATTACAATTTCAAATATCACATTTGAAATAACTATACAGGGTTCGTCAGAAACAACAGTTTTAGTTTTTTGGATTTCGTTTAAAATGAATTTACGTAAAAACAAACAGCTATTGTTGCTTTCTTATTTCGAATATGATTTTTATATCTGGCTGAGTAACGATTTTATTGTAAGAACACCATTTTTTATTTGCATACTTTTGAAGTATTTTTATTATTACATGTCATATTTTTTCAATTCATTTAATCATAAATTATAAAAACGTGGTACCACCGAGTTAGCGCATAGTTCAACTCGACATCTGAATACCCGATAACAGTTCCTAACTTGCTTTATTGGGATATTTGCAATAACTACTGTTATTTTTTCTTTCAAGAGATCTAAGTTATTATTGAAATTTGTTTTATGTGGTTTCAGATATTCCCATAAATGAAAGTCGGTAATTGTGAGATCGGGACTCCTACGTGCCAACTGATTTGCTATGCCCAAAGCTATGATTAAGTCAATCATCAAAAGGAATAAAAAATTACAATTAAAAAAAAAACCAAAAAACAAAAACTGTTGTTTCTGACGAACCCTGTATAGTAATTGCAAATTTAATAGTTGAAATTGACCACTAGCAAAATTCAATAAATAAATCAAGGAATTGAAAAAAAGATCTAAAAAACTAAAAATGTTGTTTCTGTATAGTAATCGCAAATCTGATATTCGAAATTGTAGTTTCAGCACAAGCAGACGTTTTTGTAAAGAATGACTTTTTCTTCTATACCTACTAATAAAAAAGATTTTCCTCTTCCAAACTCTATCAGTTGTGTGAACTTAAAAGTTCAAAATTATTAGTGGTACCACCCAATATAGTTTCATTATTACGGTCATTATCAATTTCATTCTGATTTCCAAATTAATTTTTGTTGTTTTTTGTTTACTTCTTTCCCCTAGCTTCAAATGTGGCTGATTTGACAGTGTGGCGTTTAATAAAATGCTTTTTATCCTTAGATATTCGTCGGGATTTTTTATTAGTAATCCAGATTTCCTGGATGGTTCTTTTTCCAAGTTACGCCAAGAAGTTAACATATTTAAAATTGAAAATAGTAATAGAAATAGAACTAAAAACATATTTGATTTTGGGTGAATTCGTCGTAATTTTAAACATGGAAAAACGGCTGCGGCAAAGAATGGAAGAAAGCTGATGCTCTAATCAATAATTACCGTAATAATGTAGGTACTCCGTTAGCATAGGGTAATATTGGGTAAGAGCGCACATCTGATAAGAGTACTATAGCCCATATCTCTATGCATTGGAGTGAGATAGAAATATATTGTTATAACGTGTAGTTAGTGTCTGAGTCAGTGATTTATTTACTGTATTTGGTGAGTCTTCGGATTCAAGAGAAAACCGAATGATTAACGATTTACAAGATGCAGCCGGCGTCCCTAATTAATTGTACACCCGGTACAGAACAACATTTATTATAAATTCAATGAAGTAGATAATCCATAAGATTCAGTTAATATTAAAAATCCTCTTGACTTTTCAATCAATAACGGAAAATTTAATATAAAAGCAAGGGGCTATCTAGAAAGGTTATGTTTTTAAATTTTGCTTCCATATTTTAAAAATAGATAAAAAGGTTTATTTTTATTAAGTACCTCTTTAAATTAAATTCAACGTTCGCAATTTTTAATAATTTGATTAACTCTGGAGATAAACATTAAACTTATTACCTGAGGTTTTCATTTTAAATTAGATATTTACAGCCGCATTTACTAAACGGTTCTTAATTTAAATTCATCCTAAATTGACAGTTGTGGGTTTAAAATGAAAAGTTGTTGCTGTTGGACGTCATTCCAAAGGAAAAGACCCTATTTCGATTTTTACAGTTTTTCAGGAAAGTGGTTTAAAAGAAACCTGTGGTGTTCATTTTTTCTGTGGCTGATACTAGTTTCTTATTTTATGGGTATGCCTAGTGCCTACCCAATGCCGACATACGACGCATTTTGTTGACATATAAATGGTATCCGGTTTTAGACAAGATCTACTAAATCAGTTCTAATAAAAAAGTTAAATCTTAACACGTTTTAAGGGCGTAAAGTTTTCAACGTATAAAACTCCTAGTAAAATTGATGCCGTTAGTGTTAAATTAAAGTTTATCGTGCGTTTTCATGCACATAAACTATTATGTATTTATAACATCAATTATATTTTAGATAAATATGTTGTACTAAAAGAATTAAAATAAAATGTCATTTAATTTTTATCTGTTATGAGAATGCATGTACTTTTTCCTTGTAGTTTCCATACAATCATATTTTTAGCAACAAGTTAAAATAATGCCTCGAAATGGTAAATTCGCCATATACAGCGTAATAAATTAAGGGCTATATTTTGAAAACCATTTATATTACGATTAAATAAAATAATTTGATTACAAATATTTTTAAGTTTCTATCTTCACTGCTGTATGTGGCTCTTATGTAACTAAAAGTGGATAATTTTCCCATATATTTCATAAACAAAGCAGCTCTGAAACGCACCATATACAATCTCTGTTCAATACTCTTAAAATTTTATTAAAACAATTTTTCTTTAATTACCATGACAACGACAGTGTGAAGTGTATAACAATTCAATGAATTTTAAATGCTGTAACTTGTGGTTTCCTTTACCGATTTTAACAAACTATGGCTTAACTTAAAGGTATTTTCAATAGGATTACGTTTTACTGTAACCAATGCTAAGGTTAATTTGTTTGCTCCACAATAGGGGCTGCACAAAAGAAAGTTCTATTACAGGTTGTTATCTATTATCGTTTCTCGTTAACAGAAATACAAAAAACTAACTTATTAAAACAATTTAACAAATTGTCTTAAATGTTCAAATTGTCGTCCATCGTTTTTAATGCAGCGATTAGAAAATATAACAGCTTCAATTTCCGCTTTAATTTCCGCCGTAAAAATCTTAGCTAAGTTGTTGAAGGAACGCTTCTCGAACAACTTCGTATAGATAGTATGAAAAATATGAAGGAACATGTAACCGCGGCAAGGTGAGAGGAAAACATCTTTGCTGTGCTAAGTTAAATTTTTAAAAGGAACGCTTAATTTAGCCGTTGGCTTTGCTTTTCTATTTAAAAGTAACTTAAAGGAACTCTGCTCATATCTTCCCGGGGTTGCTGGACTAGTTTAGTAAATTATGACCTTTATTCTTCACCATAGATAGAAATCCATGCATGTTAAATCGGGGGACCCAGGTGAAAAAAAACAACAGACTAAAATTAACAAATTTAAAAACTTCAATGCCAATATCTCCTAAAATCCAATCAAATGTTATAACCAATTAAACGGTATAAAGGGAGGGATGCTGTAAAAAATAATATACAGCGTGTTCTATTTAAAAAAAAAATCGACTAATTTTAGATTTTAGAAACATTCTTCACCAGTTAAACCGAATATACCGTTAAGTTAAAGACGATGGTCTACTAAAGTTAATTGGTGAAAACTACGTTGGTATGTTGTCTCACAATTAGGACATAAAGCAGTAATTTTGTTAAATTATTAAGTGCTTTTGAAGTCGATAGTGATGTGGAAAAATATATTTTATGAAAATATACTGAGCCTTCAAAATGCATCTTATAAAAAGTATAAAAATCGGATCGGTATTTTAATTCAGTTCTTTCAATAAATTGACAAGTCAATACATAGAGGAGCGGCGGATATTATGAAATATTCTGGAAATTCGGAATACCTTTATATTTCTTCAGTAAAGTAATATTACACAGCGGAAATACTGTCCTTTCCATCCAGCAAGCATTTACTAAGCAGGCACAGCAAATCAGTATGTTAATGGCAATCAAAGTGAAATTACGTTATTTTAATTGATTTTAGTGCACTTTTTGTAAGGTAGGAAATACTAAATAATTTCTGGTGTAGTGTGATATTTTTTTATCGATTGCTCTTATATTACGGATAAAGCTTTGTTCAACCTTTAATTAAATTAAGTTAAGTCGTTTCTAATGTTTTTTTTTCGACATATTTTTGCCACCAAATTCAAAATGGCAATGTCGGGTATTATGGAATAGTATTGGCCGACTATTCCACATTACCCACATTATTATTATATATTATTTATGGAATGCCAAAAAAAAGAAACAGTAGTGGGCATAAAAAACGCAAGCAATGGGACAAGGGTAGGATGAAGGAAGCCATTGAAGCAGTTCGAGATAAAAGGATGGGCTACCTTAAAGCAGCTAAAGTATTTAATTATGTTGAAACAGTTTATATTTATTAATTTTTATGTATTTTATGTTCAGTTCCACTAAAAGTTATTAATCTTAAGAAATATATTAGTAAAAGTTTTTTAAATTCTTCAAATAGTTTTAAAAACTTAAAATTCCATATTATCCGACTATTCCATATTACCAGAAAAAAAAAGTGTTGTTGAAAAAAAGACATATTATTTAAAAAAAGTATCAATACCACCTCAAGGTATCTTAGAAACAAAACCCATTGTAACCCTTAACCGTATATTATATTTAATATTTTCTATTGATTTCCGTTTTAGAATGAAAAAACAAAATACTATTCCATAATACCCGCCGCTCGCCTAATAATATATCTGTGCCCCGGAGGCATACGACACTATGTGCCATTAGCTTGATTTGTAGAATTTAGTAAAAACAATTAAGTTTAACACAATTTTGAGGTTAGTGTTGATTTATGAATGTATTTTCTTACTTTTACTACACAAAGTATTAATTATTTAGTGTTAGTTTCTTTGTAAATAATTTTTTTTTAAAATTTTAACTATTATAATAATTACAATAATACAAATTATTTGTATTTTGATGGACATAGTGTTCTATACCTGTAAAAAATTATAAGCCATAATACTGTACTCGGGAGGCATACGACACTATGTCCAATTTTTACAAAAAATGATTATATTAAATGGAAATGGTATGCATTTTGGTAAAAGGAAAAGTAATAATACACCAAATAAAAACTTATTGCCGCCTAAATGCCGATGGTCAGCTGGCGTTTAACATTATGTGTAATCCCCACCTACTATTATATAGATCTAGTTAGAGGCATATAACACCAAGTGATTATATAGTGTTCTATGCCGCTAAATGTGTTGCTAAAGATATTACTAAAGATCCGAGGCATACAGATATTATTACCTTGGTGTCTTAGGCCTCTGAATAAAAATGCGCATAGTGTTAAAAGTCTACCCTGTTTCTCAGTTACCTTACCTTAACTAATTGGACTTGGTGTTGTATGCCCCACAAAAGAGTTTAATTTTCTGAATAAAACCACATAGTTACCTAATTTTTGTTAAAATTGGACATAGTGTCTTATGCCTCCGGAGTACAGATAATGTACTCTGGGTGAATAAAATTTTGTTTTAAAGATTCCTATCAATTTTACGCCGTGTTGAAATATCCAAACAAAACACTAGCCGCTGTCTCTTGTGATATTCTGTTAAATTTTGGACTGGCTGAAATTTATAGGGATGGAACCGGTATGTTACCAACATTTCGTGTATTATTGATAAAGGTTTATGAAAATGGCCAGCCGTATAGGGTAAGAATTATTCAGGATTTTTTGTAATACAACATTTGTAGGAATTAAAAATTAGTATAAAATTGAAATGGTCACCACAGCATGACATTTAAGTCTAATACTTTAATTCCTCATCTCTCATTATTGTCTTCTTTTTCCTTTTTAAGCTTTTGGTCTCTTCAAATTTATTCACGACATATTTAATATTGCTCTTGGAAGGTAAAATTCTATTGGGAAATATCCTGTGGTATTCATTACGAGTTGTAGATGAATTTTTATTATTTAAATAATTTAGATGGATAATATCGAATTTTTCTTAATATCACATGTTATTGTTATTGTTTAATTCTAGACTATAATTTTGATCATTTATATTTTAAAAACCGTCGGAGTTAATATACAGGCTCCTGCACTTCACCTCCCATCTTTTATAGGTCACTTTGTAACTAAGTTAGAATTTTGATATTTTGCATACCTTATCTGTATCTTAAGGCGCATTTCAGGAAAATATTTTTTTATTTTTTTTTCAAAAAAGTGTGACGTCATAAGGACGTATTTTTTAGATTACATGCCATATATTTTCTAACTTATTTGAGTGTCTCATTCACACCATATTCAATATTGCTTTTGGAAGGTAAAATTCTATTGGGAAATATCCTGTGGTATTCATTACGAGTTGTAGATGAATTTCTATTATTTGAATAATTTAGATGGATAATATCGAATTTTTCTGCTGGAGAATATCACATGTTATTGCTATTGTTTAATTCTAGATTAAAATTTTGAAAAACGGTTGGAGTTAATATACAGGGTCCTGCACTTTACCTTCCGTATTCTATAGCTCACTTTGTAATTAAGTTGGAATTTTTATATTTTGAAGACCTTATCTGTATCTTAAGGCGCATTTCAGGAAAATATTTTTTTTTTCAAAAAAGTGTGACGTCATAAGGATGTATTTTTTAGATTACATGCCATATATTTTCTTACTTATTTGAGTGCCTCCTATAGTTAGCTACATACCCCTAAAATTTTATTGAAATCGATTCAGTATAGACGAAAAAAAAAATAAAAACTTAAAAATATAAGTTTTGCACCACTGGTATTAAAAATTAATAAAAAATAAAAATAATGCCTCGTTAATAAAATTATACACAGGAACTTATTAAATATGTTAACCAAGTGTGATTAATACGAATGGTACAGGGTGTCCAAAGTTTAGTGTCAAATTTTGCAAACTTTAAAGCAATTTATTTTTCTTATTTCAAATAGAAATCCCTGTATATTTTTATGCCATTCGATGCAGAATTAAAAATCCAACATTTGTCTTAATTACAACCCTATCGCAATTTCTAACGCATCAAGAATTATTTGCAGAAAACTCATTTTATCAACTATTCAAACAGTCATTATTATGAATAAATATCGATATTTAAGTACCTTCCTAAGCATAATTAAAATTTTTTTATTAATATTTAAAACCAGGGGTAAAAAACTAATATTTTTTAGTTTTATTATTTTTCGTCTATAATACTGAATCGATTTCAATAAAATTTTAGGGGTATGTAGGTAACTATAGGAGGCACCCAAATAAGTAAGAAAATATATGGCATGTAATCTAAAAAATACATCCTTATGACGTCACACTTTTTTGGAACACCCTGTATGAAAAAATATTTTTATTTAAATGCTCCCCAAGATACAGGTAAGGTCTGCAAAATATCAAAATCCCAACTTAATTAATAAGTGAGCTATAGAAGACGGGAGGTGAGGTGCAGGACCCTATAGACAAACTTTGAATTTTTGGAATCAGGAAAAAAACATCTATAATTTTAAAATAGATACATTTAAAAAACATAATTTGCTTATCTTTTTTGGCATTTTCGTAGTATTTTGATAATTTTTTGCTAAGATTCTGATGATTCAGTAAAAATCCTAAAACTTATTATATCTATTAAACTATCTCTTTGTGTTCTCGCTATGAATATGGGTTTAAATATTAAAGAAAACACTGTACATAGTTTAATTTTTTTTTTGATGTGGTAGTTTTGTAATTCACTCAACGCAACATAATATCGTTCATGCGATCCCCTTTTCGTTGAGGCCTTTAAAGGATTCATCAATTTTATTTTATATATTTAATTAATTTACTTTATTAATTAAATTATAACTCTTAAATTTATTTTTTATGAATAACTTTCACCTCATTGGAAAAGTCAGGTTTAGTAGTTTTTAAAATATTTTGCTGACAGATAGAATACGCATCTTGGCCTATAAAATACCTTGTAACATAGCAATGAAAATTAGAAAAGTTTTCTATGGAAAATGTTTTATGCGTCAAACTTCAAAACTTTTAACGTTCGAGATTTGCCCGCTAAGGAACTATTACCTCTTGCTATTGAAAACTGAAAACCCCTTTTCCAATATTACTGTGGGAATAAAATCCTGTGTGTTTTAAATGTAATAAAATCTTTAAAGTAAAAGTTAACTTGTTGAATGTAAAAGAGGAATTACATGGACCATGATATCGATTACGTTTTGCGTATAACCAGAAGAATCAACAAGTACGCTTGCGTATTAGCGCATTTCTTTACCACTTGATGCTATATAAGGTCCCTCATTACTCGAAAGCATGCTTGTCGAATGAAAGAAGCCTTGTAGCTTGGTGCAGAGTGTTCCGTAATATGTAGTCACTTCGACATCGGCAGTCAGTAGAACAACTTTTTTTTAAAGAGTAAGTAATTTGTTTTTACTCAGTATTTAATTCTATAGGTAGTTTAAGTCATAGTTTTAAAGAACATGCCGCAATTCTATTTTTAATAAAAATATAAAATTAATACTTCTATATACGTCTTTCTTATAGATATAAAATTAATTATAACAAATTTTTAAAATACCTTAAACTGCCGAGCGTTATGTTGCAAAAGTTATATATTTTTTTTGGCACTCAAATTTTATAGACTTGCTTTATTTGACTTGAAAAATAGGTAGCATAATTGTATTTTATTTGTATTGTATTGTATGAGTATGTATGGCTTTAGGATATATTTTTATTATAATTCTTGGGTTTTAGAAAATAGTTTTTGTAATGAAGCTTGCCAAAAAATTTCTTAAACATAATTATCTGTAGCTACCTCCATAAAATATTTTGAAATGTAAATTATGGTATATTTTTTATAGAAACTTGCATGTGCGGTTTCAGGATAGGTAAGTTTTAAAAGAAATTTGCTCTACTTGCAATGTGATCCAATTTTTTAAACTTACTTATGCTAAGCACTACCGTAAGTTCATTTGTTTAGCGTTTATTTGTTTATATTCAGTGCAGTTAGACGGGTATTAATATGCACACATTTCTAAAGAAAATTTTAAAACAAGAAATATACGAATTAATAATATTTTTATTTTAATCGTTCACCTTTCTGAACTAACGTCTTTGAAGTCGGGCTCTTTTGGATTTAAACAAAAATGAAAATAAACTCATGCAGCACGTTTACAAGCAGAATTATTGGTAATCCTGATGCACTAGTGGTATTACTCCCGAAACGATACATTGTCGTATATTAAATCAATAGTAAAAAAGTTATGTAATTAAACATGGAATTTGAACAGAGTAAATAACAGTAGAATTTAAATTTCAGTTGTTCAAATTAAAATATTATGGGATACAATTTTTTAATTTAGTGGAAATTTTGCAAGCTCAACTTTGTCTTACTGTATTAATTAATTCGTTCAAACTAGTTTAATATTGTGGAAAACAACCAAACTATACCATAAAATCTTATTATCGCCAAATCTTATTTTTATGTCATAAAATGTCATAAAATAACTCTCGAACTTAGTGTATTCAATTAAAAAAAAAAACAAGTATTTATGACACTTCTCGTGCCAAAAAGTGGAAATCTAAAAACTTTTGCTTATAATATTTGAAGGTGGTAGGCAGCGTAGTTTTATCAAAAAAAAATTAACTTGTCGGACTTTCATTGTCTTTATTTTTTATATATGAAAGCAGCCATAAATGCCCATGCTAAGTTTTCTAACAATAATAATTAACTAATTTTTAATCTATGAATACTAATTAATTGTTACTATGCTTAAATGAACATGTATTTACCAGTTGTAATTTTGTTATAACAAAGCTGCAAATTGAACCACATTTTACCTTTTAATTACTGTTTCTTCCAATCACAATCCAGGACAACGAATTTAATCACCTTAATTATACGGTTTTCGAATAGATGCAATTTGAATCTCAATTTATAGCGTACACCTGTGTATTTGTTATATTTGCACAACAACAAAGCATATGCGAATAGTTTTTTAATCCCCACTTATTAATTAGAATGTGAAATTGTAGGAGTAGGTGTAAGAAGTTATATTTGTTCAGTCGATTCCTTTACCTATAGCCGTTTCTAAAATATCAGCGTTTAAAAGAATACATTTTGACAAGCTGCAGAATTTAACTTTAATACTTATGCTTTAAGCAGTTGCTATTAAAAGTCTATATTTGAGTTATTTTGGTAAATTTAGTATATTAATATGTATGAAGTTTAAATTTATAATTACCTAAATTTCTTATAGTCGTATTTTGCCTAACATTATTAGATACTAAAATACTAATTGAGATTGAATTGCTTTTATTTGTCAAAAACTACTAAAACCATTGAATTAAAAGAATTGCTGTTTAGTGACAGCTCCTAAATTAATTTTTGCATAAATATTCGACTTTCATATATTTCAAAAATAGTTGCAGGCATTTGGCTGTCACAAAACATTATTGATAATAGTATATTTATTATTTTTCATAATATAATTTACCATTTTTCTCATTATTAAATCTTATTGACGTAAGATTAATAATTCTGTATGTAATTATAATTTTTGAATGTATGATTTACCATTTTTCGTGTTGTCATTACTTACTGAAATATGATTACTAATTATTTTTCTTCTCATCACCTCTTAAAGCATGACTTACAATTTTTGTTAAGTTCATAATCTTTTAAAGTATAATTCACCATTTTTCTCATAATCATTATTGCATAATATATTTCATGAAGAGTAGAAAATGCTTTCTATAATAGAAATTATATACTATAGCAGCACTCCAAGCTTATTGAATCATTATAGGGTTTTAATAAATTTACTTTCGTGAAAAATGCTTTTCATACAAGATTACCCTTAAACAAATCCTTGAATAATAATTAAGCTTTATAAATATTGGAGTAATGTGTTTATAAACAAAATTTTTGTGAATACCAACATGAAGATAATGTTTAAGGTAAGTTAGTATGGCGAAAGATATAAAGTTTAAAGAGTCTGAAATAAAATTTAAAATTGTAATTAAAATACAGGGTGGTATTTAGGTATGTGGCCAAACCCCAAGGGGTGCTTCTTTAAGTGATTTTAAGAAGAAAAGTTCATTTAAACATGGTCCAAAAATGGATGGTTTTTACGATACAGAGTGTCAAACTTAAAAAAAAATCGGATGTTCGTAAATATCTCAATACTCTTTTATTCGATTTTGTTGAAATTTGGTAATTCTGTTTATAATAACAAGAGGATAATTTAGCCTCAATTAGATTAAAATTATTAAGTCCAGTGGCGTCCCAGAAGACAGTCCAAGTAACATTTTTGACAAAAAATTGCACGCCACTGACTTTTTAAAAATTATGTATTTTCTTAATTAATTAAGCAACTACAAATACAACTATTTTATTTTCTGAGTTTTTTTCATATCTTGTTTTGTTTTCGAGAAAAAAATAAAAACCACTTTATTGCATGTCCCCGTGACAATAAGAGTAAAAAATTTAAACTACTTACAAACTATTAAGCAATTAAAATTACACGAAAGATCTCTTTTGAATTTTTTCGCACAGATTAAAACTGTTTTTGATAAAAGAAATTAACATAAAATAACGCATAACGTAATAATTTATTACAGCAATGTTTTAAAAGTAACAACTATAACTCTTATTGTCCCGGGGACATGCAATAAAGTTGTTTTTATTTTTTTTTCTCGAAAACAAAGCAAGATATAAAAAAAACTTAGGAGATTAAATAGTTGTATTTGTGGTTGCTTAATTCGATGAAAATTCATAATTTTAAAAAAAGTCAGTGGTGCGCAATTTTATTGTAAAAATATTAGTTAGACTGTCTTCCACTGGACTTAATAATTTTAATCTGATTGAGGCTAAATTATCGTTTTGTTATTACAAATAGAATTGTCAAATTTCAACAAAATCGAATAAAAGAGTATTAAGATATTTACGAACATTTACCGATTTTTTTTTTAAAGTTTGACAACCTGTATCGTAAAAACTATGCATTTTCGGACCCATGTTTATATGAACTTTTCTTCTTAAAATCACTTAAAGAAGCACCCCTTGGAGTTTGGCCACATACTTGAATAAAACCCTGTAGAATTAGGAGACAAAGTACGTTTTAGCATTTTAACGTAAATGGAAATATGGATTTCTGCTGAAAACACAAGAAAAATACAAAATCTATTTTACCCATCACCGAATACAGAAATTTAATAGGGCACATGTAGTCATATATACCTTATCTTTTTTTTTAAACCAAATTAATACATTTTTTTTTATTCTAGGGATATAACAAACCTCTCACGTTTAAATGAAATGCCTAGTAGTAGTGCAGCAGCATCGTCTTCAACGGCGGGTAAGAACCTTTAAGGCTTTGACTTTCTTGCACTTTTTATATATAGGTTTATGACATCATTTCATTATTTTCGCCTTACTCACAACCCAATAAACCAGGGATCTCAGAGACTGCGTTAAAATTCGAAATAAATATTTACATTGTAAATTAATGTTATTAAAAATTCCATTTTAAATATATACAGATCTGACAGACGGTCCATTGGTTGGCATTTGTGTTTATTGGAGTAAAATGTATAACATCCCTAATATAACAAAGACAGGAAAATATCAACGTTGCTACTAAGCGGCCAGGTAAGAGCTCGTGCTTCAGTAAATTCAATAACAACACATTGTTATCTAGTCCACTTCACTTTGGAACTGAAACTGATTCATTATTCTTTTACTTCTTGCCATGAAATTGCCTTACACAGGAATTGCTTGCTAGACCCAGTGTTGCCAACCTTTAAAAATCAAATTTTCCATGAGAAGGAAGAAAATTTCCCTTTTTTAAAGAAAAATCCCACGAATAGCCAAACGTTTCCAAATAATAAATATTAGCGTAAATTATAAAAGAAAATGTCACCTCTAGTAATAGGGTAAATCCCCAAATGCAGATTCCTAAAGTAATGGCAACTTAATTGGTAGAACGATAGCAAAATATTCTTTAGGGTGTGATTATAGCTCTGCATTGGACGTCTGCAGCTGCAAGTAGCAGTTTGCAGACGCAAATGACAAAATTGGAATTCCAGAAAATGTTTTCGTCTGCAAATTTGCCGAAGGTTGGAAGGTTCTACAAACTTGCAGATCGTAGAACGTATAAAATTTGTTAAAAACTAACCTATATTTTGTGGATTTGATGGATGGTGGTTATTTATAATTTGTATTCGTTTTTATACAGGGTGTTCATTTGAAAACTTCCCACCTCGATTTTCCTGCTTTAAAATGAAAATGCGGAAAATTGCTCGGACCCGTCGATTTTTATTTCGAGGGGGACATCTTTTACGTATATTATCAATCTTGTTACTTCAAGCCCATAGGAGGGAGGGGGTAAGATCGAAATCTTAAATGGATACCCCTATTTTATATAATTTTTTTGGATTCTGCATAAAATTATGAACATTTTTTAATAAAAGCATTATTAGTCTATACTTAACAGTTTCCGAGATATTGACTCTTGAAAAATGACATTTTTGAACTTTGACAGCGTCTAGCTTTCTAACTGTACGTCTTAGAGCAACGGCTTACATGTCCCTATCTTCGATTTTTATTATCTTTCCAATAGTGTCAACTTTCGGTCAAACCGGAAGTACTATATTTCTTACATCCGGTTTAACCGAAAGTTCACACGATTGGAAAGATAATAAAAATCGAAGATAGGGACATGCAAGCCGTTTTGCTCTATTTTTTCTCGATTTTAAAGATGGCGTTCCGACATTGATAATCCGTCGCCACGTGGTTAGAGGTTGTTCGACATTTCGATGTTCGCGATTATTTTGTTCAAAAACGGTTAGAGCAAAACGATTTAAACTTTCTGGATGTAGAGAAGAATAGTAGGGGCACGTTCTGGGAAAATTTCCAATATACAGGGTGTGCCGGAAAAAAGTTATTAAAGTCAAAGTTTTTTTCGTTGCATCGCGTTACAGGTGACAAAAATCATTTTAATCGATTTAAACTTTTTCGGCGTGTAGACGACGTTGGGCTACAGAACGCTGTTGTTTGCCAAGGCGATCGGAAGTTGGGAAGTCAATTATTTGATTTTTTTAAAATTAATGTAGGGTCCATGTTGGATCGTTAATAAATCGAATTTGGTGCGTCCCACATATTTTTGGTTTGAAGATTTGTTTAGGTCATCTGAAATACTACTTTTTTCAAATATATTGTTCTATACCTAACGGTAATAGAAATGGTCAATAATTGTAAACAAGTGAAATAAGCTATTTCAGACAAGTTTTTTATGCGGTTTTTATTTTTTCTCGTACTGAAAACAACTTTTGATTGAAATGTTATATACCTTAGCGAAGAGCACAAACTGCAATGAATGTTTCTTCATTTTTAATATGGAAAAATCGGGAAGCTTTTGAATTCTTACAGCGACAATGCTCGGTACAAAAAAAAAAACTTGGGTTCTGAAGAAAGTAAACATATATTTTTTATCGCAAATCGAAATGCTTTACAATTATTAGAGGTTGCTAACAAATGATTTTGTAAAAAGTATGAAATAAAATAAATGAACTCGAACAGTGCCGTGCCCGAAGGGCTCGGCACAATAAGCTTTTAAACTAATTTAGCAGCTATCAATGTAAGAATAGTTTCTTTACTTATGTTTAAATTGATTGAATACATATTTTAAATAGGACAAACTTGGAAAGTATATTCCACATTGCATACGTTTGCTGTGCGATTTTAAAAGGAGCCGGTGCTGATAGATTCAATGTTAATATCAATGTCATAATATTAAATATCTTATATTTCCGTAACGAAAAGTCGTAGCGAATCGAGCGAGACGGCATTGGAAACGGGACATCGAGCACTATACGATGCCGTCATCAAAAACTACCTATCTATAGGAGAAAACGGAAATTTTGCACCCGTTATCTTTATTTTTTAGTTTTTGTCAGTTGTTATAATGACAATTTGGCGATATGTTTCCCCTTCACGTTCCGCAGGAAGGTGAGGCAAAAAAAGCAATAGAAAACATAGAAAAAAGAAACTAAGAATAATACTTTTTAAATACAAATTTTTAGTACTAATAATAGATGCACTCTCGGCTGACGATTAGCGATATGTACCCAGTCTAGTTATTATAAAGATAGTAAGATGTTAATCGTACTTTGTCGTTGTTGATTGATACAAAGTTTTAATTGGAAGGTTTAGGTTAATTAATTGAACTACAAACCAAAAGGTTTTAATTAACCTTTATTTATTTAGAGCATCGAACGAATATGTAGTCAATTATTGTTATTAACGGAGTATTTTCAATAGCGTATAATCACTGTAAATGATTGATGAAAAATATTCATTTATTTTTTGTTTTGCTTAGCTACTTAGCGACTAAACCTAGAAAGGCAAAAATATCTAAAAAGGTTTGAACGATATAGACCTTAAGACTAAATGAAGAAAATGGCCACAAGAGAGGTTTAATTACTAAAGCTTCGAATAAAAAGAAAACAAATAGGAATTTGTTTTAATTTATTATTAAAACTCTGTTTAGAATTGTTTGGCATTTAAAATAATAAAAATGAATGTTCTTGTAAAATAGCGGTAAAATATTAGATTCATTTCAAATGAAGTTTAGGAAAAAATATAAATAAGCAAATCATTACACTGAGAAATTAAAATAAAGTTGTCCGCAAACATAAGAGATATTTGTTTTCTAATAAGCTTTTAAATACAGCGAGGACGTAAAGTCTGGAATAAATTCATTATTTAGGAAACGCTGAATGTTTTTAAAAATCGCTCGAACAAGTCGATTTTGTTTTTTTAATACGAATTTTTTTCAATATTTTTTGTTATACAGGGTGTCTTCGAAAGCACTCTGCTTGGATCAACTTTAATTTTTTAAATAGGAACCCCCATTTTTTTTTTAATTTTAGGATTCTGTGCATATTCGTAAACATTTTTTTATCTAACATGTCATTATGATTTATCGACAGTTAAAGTTCGAAAGTAAATACAACAATTAATTATTTATAATTTTAATAAATGTTGAAAATGTTGCCCAAAGGTTAATTGGCAGTAACCTAGACGATCGAAAAATTCTTTCTGCACATCTCTGACAACTTCCGGACTGATTGACTGTATTTCTTGAACAATTCAATTCTTACAGTCCCCCATGTCCATTGGCTTAGTTTGGAAAACTTTACCTGTAAGGTAACCCCACAGAAAAAGTCAAGGGGGGTTAAGTCGGGAGACCTCGGCGGCCATTCAATAGCTCCCCTTCTTCCAATCCATCTATTTTCAAAAATAGTATTAAGATAAGCGCGAACTTCTGCTGAATAATGAGGCGGGGCACCATCTTGTTGGAACCAAATATTTTGATGTGGTAAATCGGGATTTTCTTCATCAGGAAAAATCGTCGAAAGAGCTGAAGTAAGATCATCTTGTAGAAAACCTAAATATCGTTGACCGTTTAGATTCTCATTAAAAAAAAACGGTCCTATCACGATATCACCCACAATGCCTGCCCACACATTTATTTTTTGTCTATACTGAGTATGTCCCACTCTTATCCAACCAATACCTATAATTTTGTGTGTTGACCTCACCATTCAAGCAAAATGTGGATTCATCAGAAAAAACAATGTTTTTAACAAAATTGAGATTCCTAATGCATATTTCTTGTAAAATTTTACAAAATTCAAGCCGCCTGTCAAAATCCTCTTCATAAAGTTCTTGAATGACTTTCATCTAAAAATGATGGTACTTATTTTCATGCAATACTTTTAAAACCGTTGTTTTCGAAATATTTAAATTTGTAGCCATGTTCCTAGAGTTAATATGGTTATTTTATTAACCACTTAATAATACGTCCATCTTTTTGTCATCATTCAATGCTTTTCGACCACTTCTTGGGGCATCTCGAACATGAGCAAGCTGAAGAAATTTATGCTCGATCTTACTTACAGCTGATTGTGAAATTGGCGGACGATTATGATATTTTTCATTAAATAACTGACACACTTCTTATTGGGTTCTTACCCTGTCACCATATCCTATCATCATTAGAATTTCTATCCTCTGTGCTTCATTAAGTTTCATTTTTGTTAAAATGAAATTTTACAATAACTATTACTAAATAAACTTCAAAAATTAGAAAAACGTTAGAGTAAAAATTTTCTATCTTGAAAATAATGACACAATATTACGATATTTTGACACGAAGCATAAAACTGTCTAATTTGACCAAATGTAACAAAGTGACAAGTAATTATTCACTGAGTTATGCTGATACTGATTTAATTGTTGTATTTATTTTCGAACTTTAACTGTCGATAAATCATGATGACATGTTAGATAAAAAATGTTCACAATTATGCACAGAATCCTAAAATTAAAAAAAAAATAGGGGTTCCCATTTAAAAAATTAAAGTTGGTCCAAGCAGAGTGCTTTCGGCTTCGGATAATAAAAAATATTAAAAAAACTTCGTATTAAAAAAACAAAATCGACGTGTCCGAGCGATTTTTAAAAACATTCAGCGTTTCCTAAATAATGAATTTATTCCAGACTTTACGTCCTCACTGTATAACCAATAATACGTGTTATCATAGGAACATTTATCAAAATTATAACATAATTCTTTAAAGTATGTCTTGAAGGCATTCTTAGCTGATCCTAAGTAAATAGTGAGAGTATTTCAAAAATCCAGTTTAAATGACTTTAAGACAAAAAAAGTAAAAAAAAAATTGATGACAGACTTGTCAGGTCTACATGGACTATCTTCGAACATCTGTATAGGGAGCGATCAATACAAATTTTGTTATATTTGTATTGTAGTTTCAATGTGTGATGCAGTAAATTGATCGTACCCCCAATATTTACGTTGTCTCAACTGACTTCGTATGAAGTATACCAGTATTTGTAGTAGTTACACATGAAATATACTTTACGATTCATCATTAACACGAATGCATGACTATAATAAAATGTTTGCTTCAAAGTTTAAATCAAGTTAATAAATATTGATACAATGCCTATCTAGATCTGATATTTGTTGAACCTAAGAGTAGTAATAAAACAATTCGCTAAATTATAATGGAAACAGCTAACTGAGCGTATTTTATTATTAAGCTATGACTGTCTAATAAAGAAAATACCAATTTTATCAAAATTGGGGTTTGGATTTTGTGTTTGTTTTGTTAAATCCGATCAAGCTTACAAAAGGGGAAATTAGTTTCTCGTTCTAGCTAGAGGCTCCATAAAAGAATATTATAAGAGATCTCTTGTAATCCTTATAATATAATCTTATACAGTGCCAAAACTAATAAAATGTGTATATAAATTTTATTTTTTTCGAAGGTGAACCAATTTCAATATTAACCCTACGCGTCATAGTTAAGGGATCACTATCAGGTCAAGAATCCAGCAGCTTATTTACATAGGGACATCTATCAATATAAATTAAGAACGATAATAGGTACCGCTTATGTAATATTCATATTCTAAGTTCTGACAATTGTTTATAATAATAACACAAAGTCTACAACTCATCTCGTTGAAAGAAAAAATAGATCTTAGTTATCAGTGGTTATGAATGAGTATTATTTTCCCTTTATAACACCGTCCCCAATTTGGAATCGCATAGGAGATTTCAAAGTGTGTACAACTAACATGAAAATTAAAAAAATATATGACCCAAGTTGGTCGAGACAATACCAGAATCTTCGTAGCAAAATTGTTCCAGCGTTCGACTGGCATACAAGAGGTACTGGGTCCAGTCCCCAGTGGAGGCATAAAACTTTTTCAATTTACAAAGCAAAGCATAAATTTATATATTTTAACGGATTGAATTTGTTGACTATTGTTTGGATTGTTAAAATTAACAGGGTGTGTTTTAGTATTGAAAATACTACTGGGTGCGTATATACGGGTATATTTCATAAAAAATGAACGCAACATGCGACATGCACATAAATAACACGGCGGTGAAGTCTAAACAAACATCCGAGCAGCACAGGATCGATGGCATCATCTGCTGAGTATTAATATTGTTTTGTTTTAGATTTCGGCATTTATTATTATATTTGTTGATATTAAGATAATATGGCCGGGAGAGAGAACAGTAGAAGTCTGAGAACAGTTAGTGGATAGTTATTAATGATACTAGTTCGATGAACACTATAATGAAACGTGTGCAACGTTGCACAAGTTTTATTAACAAAGTTCATATCGAACGTGTATCATTCAAAATTTAATATACGACAGTGCAAATAGATTTTATTCGTCTAAATTTCATTGATATCAGATAGCGTTTTCGTAATTTTTAAAATTTTCAGGTGTCCATATTAGTCGATATTATGGTAACCGCATGTTTGATTGTTTCAATTTCGATAAAATTGGAAAAAAATAAACAGTGAATGTCGCTGAAACAAAGCGAAATAGCGCGGCGGTCTTGGCGTATTACACAGAAAGTCGGGGGAGAATGGATATACCAATCCAAAACATTTCATAGCCGACTTAAGATTTAGACATTTCATGAACAAAGAGTACAAGAACCAGCAGGTAAATGGCTGTGTATAGCTAAAGAAATAATTTTGTCGCTATTTTTGAAAAGGTGGTTTTGAGCTCTCTTCAATATGTACTAATATACAGATTATCCTATATTTTTTATTTTAACAAAACAGTAAAATTTACACATTTCTAAGTATAATTTACACATTTCTAAGTATAATAATTTAATTATTATTTCAAACTAAATCGGAGCATCCATGCCGTCATAATAACGGGTGATAGCGGCACGTTACATACTCACAGATAGGAGTAATCTGTGCTGTGACATAATGGTTTCCTTCTCGCCACTGTATGTGGTAGGTATTTTCAATACGCCTATGATACTTGCGTAAGATGCAAGATCTGTAAATTTTTTTAATCTTTGTATGTTACTTTTCATGTCAAGTGGTTTATTATATCATATCTCATTTTGTACGTTATAAGTTTATATTGAATAACCTGTAAATCTTAGGGCAAGCTAAAAGTCTAATTACCCACAGAGCTTTCAAATAGTAAATGCTGTTATTGTACCACACACATACTAATTAACGAACACCAAAATGGGGCAATTTCAATGCACAGTTTAGTCTCGTATTACGAAGTTTTAATAAAGCTAGACCTGCACTTGACTCTGAAAATAAAACCTTATTGTCTAAAAGTTACAAGGTACATGTAAATGACGTTATTAATTAAAAGTCATTAGTTAACTTTACTATAATGCACCTATGCGGTCAGGTATTTAAAGCTCATAGGGTTTGTTCAAGTTTGTTCCGATCTTCGCCTAGATATATTAGACAATTTTTGCCATTATTTAGAGGGTATCCCAAAAATCTGTTTCATGCCATCAAGCGTTTTAACGCAAATATGTTAAAAACTAATTGAAATATCGAAATTAATGAAGTACAACTATTTGACGTATAAAAATGTGAGACGAAAAATATATGCGAGCACTTACCAAACTCATATTTTTTAACTAGCGTTCTCTATGAGTTACCATAAAACTAATTATGAAATCGTTGCCCATAAAAACATAACTTCACCCAAATTGCGCTCAACCATTATCACCAATTTTTTTAAAATAAATATTTATTAGTGCCCGTGTATATTTTATTATAAAAAATTCAGCATAACAAACGACCTATTTTTTAATCTACTGTCTTCTGTTGCTGTATGCCCTATTAGCTATGCGATACATTAATAAAAGCTGAAAAAGAAATATAAATTTGGCAAATTTTGTTTCTTGCTTTTTTTAATAAATGATGAATAATCTGTTTGCCCAAAGATGTTGGATAAAATTAAAAGTTCCAGACTTTTGATTTCTTATAAAATAAAAATTAAAACATAAGTGTTAATTATGGCCTAAAATAACTCATTATATTAATTATATAAAGCTGTTTACAGTACGGATACAGCTTATTAGAATATAAGCACAAAAGGGTAAATCTACTGAATTACTGAATAGTGCTTTAATTATATGGTACATTAGAGCTCTTGTTTTACCTAAAATAGGTTTAACTCCTACAATACTACTAGGAGAGGATAATTACTATGAAATTCGTGTGGACAGGACGTTTCAATAATATAGTAATTGTTAACCTTAAATTAGGTTATATGTATAGTTTGGTCTTCTTCTTAAAGGAAAGTTATACATTACTGCTACTACAGCAAAGCACCTGAATCTTTATCTTAGTTTTAATTTTATTATTATACAGGGTGTCCGGAAACTTCGTTCGTATACTTTAAGGGGATATTCTACATATGAAAATATGAAAAAAAGTTCATATGAATGTAGGTCCTTAAATGACTTATGAGGAAGCTATGGCCGTTCAAAGGTGACCTCTAAAGATTAGTTTCTATTTTATATCTATGCAACCGCTTAAGGTACCGGTGTGCTTCTTGGCACACAAACTAATATTAACAATTGCTAATTTATGATATTGAGAGTTATTATAAAATTTAGTCAGGGACGTTCTTACGGGGGGGGGGGGGGCTTAGTTTATTTATTCCTAATTTTTTTACATGACATATTTAAAAAAATTTACCCAAAAATTGTAATTCCAGTGATTTTTCTACACAAAAAAGGTATTTTAAAAAAAAATTATTTGACCAATGATTTAGGAGAAAAATCGATTTATTTAAATCATTGCATAAACTATTATCGAATTGTGTTTAAACTGATACATCAAAGTAGTCTTATGGCAAATACAAATTGGAAGTAAAAAAACATCAAGAAGCCCATGGTTAGCGTTAAAATAAATTAACAATGACGTTTCTGTGATTTATTGTAGTGATCATTGATCAAGTGCAAAGTGTTTTTGATTAATTAAGGTGCAAATTTTAAAAAATGGCAGGTTATTCATTTGCTGAGTTAGCTGATATGCATTTTATGTATGGCAAAGCTAATGGTTGTGCTCGAGAAGCTCGCAGGTGGTATCAAGAATATTTTCCAAACCGTCAAATTCCTTGTGAGAAATTATTCATTAATTTACATCAACGATTAAGAGAAACCGGAACTTTTATGCCAAATATGAATGAAACTGGGAGAAGCCGTACTACTAGGGCTCCACAAGCAGAAGAAAGAGTGCTCGAATGCGTTGCAGCCAATCCGGGTATAAGCACAAGAAGAATTGCCTTACAAGAGGGTATCCTAAGAGTACAACATGGGAAATTTTGCATAAACAACTTCTTTATCCATACCATATCGACACCTTACAGGCCTAGTGGCGTAACCCTCAAAAAACGAAAATAAGTTTTACCTTCATTTTAAATGGCAGGTGTGAAAATACATCAGTACCTAACCTAAATGTATGTCTTCTAAACCAGAAAAATTTGAAAATCATACATATAACGTAACCCATTTCCAGCATAGCCAAGTGATGTAACCATCAGCAGTAAGCCACTTTATTATCATTCGATATCCGCATGCGGCAAAGCTAAATTTTATTTACATTTTATTCACATTTTTGAGTAGCATAAATAATCTTAATTAATAAATCTTTATAAAACAATATTTATTATTTTATTTTTCCTTTTAAATAATGTTTGTTCAATCCAGCCAATTAAGGTATCCCCCAGGGTTACGTCATACAGAAAATAGTTTATGAGACATGGAAAATGACGTAACCCTCATTTTTCAACAATATTTTCATTTTTCAGCTCTTAAAGGCTATTTCATATAGATATGTTTTATAATAAATAGTTTTAATAGGCTAAATCATAATAAAAAATATTATTTTATCGACAAAAAGTTTGTAGTTCAAATTTTATTAAGTTTTTTCGCTCTCCTGTAAAATTTACATTTTGAGGGTTATGCCATTTGGCTTATGAGGTGTCTTAAGAGTTCAGGCGCTTAAGCCTCAAGACCTACTTCCTCGTGCAGAGTTTTGTCAGTGGATGCAGAGAAAATGTCATCAAGACCGTTTTTTTTTACATAAAGTCTTGTTTACTGACGAAGCAGGGTTTACCCGTGAAGGCATCGTAAATTTTCATAATAACCATGTATGGGCAGTAGAAAATTCTTATGCAATTTTCGAAAGTCGATTTCAAAATAAAATTTCAATTAATGTTTGGGCAGGTATATTGGGCGATCGATTAATAGGACCATACATTATGCCTTAACGTTTAGATGGGCCAGCATATTTAGATTTTTTACAAGACTCTTTGCCTGTTCTACTTGAAGATGTGCCGTACCAGCAAAGACTTACAAACTATTTTATGGACGATGGGGCTCCACCTCATTTTAGTAAATTGGTTCGAGATGATTTAAATCAAACATATCCAGACCGATGGATAGGCCGAGGTTGGCCCATTGCCTGGCCTCCCCGTTCACCTGATCTTAATCCATTGGATTACTTTCTTTGGGGATATCTGAAGTCTCTGGTATATTCAGTACCTGTTGAAAATGTACAACAATTGGAACAACGTGTTATTTATTGTTGCGAGGAAATTCGTAATAAGGAAGGAGTTTTCGCAAGAGTACGAACATCAATGAGAAATCGTTTAGTTGGTTGTATTGATATGAATGGAAACCATTTTCAACATTTGTTGTAACTTTTCTACTTTTTTCAGATTATTCTTGTTAAACCAACAACTCTTAATTTATTTTGTTTTAAAATGACAATAAAACAACGTTTTGACTTAATTATTGTCATTGTCAATTTATTTTAACGCTAACCATGGGCTTCTTGATGTTTTTTTACTTCAAATTTGTATTTGTTATAAGACTACTTTGATGTTTTAGTTTAAACACAATTCGATAATAGTTTATGCAATGATTTAAATAAATCGATTTTTCTCCTAAATCATTGGTCCAATTTTTTTTAAGAATACCTTTTTTGTGTGGAAAAATCACTGGAATTATAATTTTTGGGTAAAATTTTTTAAATGTGTCGTGTAAAAAAATTAGGAATAAATAAACTAAGCCACCGTAAGAACGTCCCTGACTAAATTTCATAATAACTCTCAATATCATAAATTAGCAGTTGTTAATATTAGTTTGTGTGCCAAAAAGCACACCGGTACCTTAAGCGGTTGCATAGATATAAAATAGAAACTAATCTTTAGAGGTCACCTTTGGACGGCCATAGCTTTCTTATAAGTCATTTAAGGACCTACATTCATATGAACTTTTTTTCATATTTTCATATGTAGAATATCCCCTTAAAGTATACGAACGAAGTTTCCGGACACCCTGTATAGGGTAGTTTTGACTGGAATAAATTCAATATTAGAAGGCATCTTTATTTGCTGAAGAAAACTACTGCAACGTTTATTTCTAGTTTGGCATCCTTTTCTTGTGTCTTCATAAAATTTACCCCTCTTTTTGGGGTAGAACCGCCCACAACTTTTTTTTAAAGGTAAAGGTGCGTATTGCGAAGGGCATAAAAGGGGGAATACGACCCTCTATTTACTCTTGCATTTGGACACTGTAGATGCAATTTGCGTTTTATTGTAAAAATTGTTGGAAATGTTACCCATTTTTTCTTAACAAGCCCCAAATCTATAATAAATTCATTCTTGACTTATATACGAATTTCGTGTATAACTCGTTGCGTAAGTTAATCTACATTTTCTGGTTTTGTTATGTAAACTTTGGTTTACGTAAAGAAAATAATTTAGAGAATTAAGGTGCGGCGATCGTGGCGGCCATTTCCCTTCTTCCTATCCAGCCGTTTGTAATAGCGTTATAGTCAGATCTGGTCTTAACGTGCGGGTCCAAAGGTCACTGATCATATGCGTCAAATCAGACAACACAGAGGCAATCAAAATGTTGTGAGATTATTTACAAATATACCGAAGGAAGGAAAAATAGTTTCATTATTTTAGCTATCGCGAAGATAGCCACATATACCTAATATTACTAGTTTTGTAAAAATTATGTACAGGGGAGTTGAAAAAGTTACAAAAAAATTATATAATCGTTAATTATATACCTACTGTACCCTTTAATTAAAAACGACAATAATAAACAGTGCAATTTATTTTAACAAGTATACTACTAAAACCTAAAAATCCAATGGCATTTAGTCTAATAAACTATTTCGATAATGAAAGAATAAGTGGAAATTCGCAAACCAATATGCAGGAAACCGTAATGAAAACACTGGGAATTAGTTTAAGGACTATCCAGAATAACGTGCATGAAAAAAAAGCATAATATAATACCCAAGAATACTAAAAAATGTAAACGAAAAACACCGTTTATAATTATAGCCTAAAAACTCTCATCGTCACTTATAAAATCTGAAAAGTCCTCGTCGTCTGAGTCGTCTTCGAATGGAGCAATTATCATTGGCGCTACTTCGACATCTAGTACTTGTTCTCGATCCCACCAATCCCTTATTAATATTTCTGTATGTTCCACCGATTTCTTCCAGTACTCTTGTGTAATATGATCTAACGAATCTTGCCAAACTATTTGTACTTGGTCGGATTTAAGACCATCACCTACATGTTTTTCATAATAAGACTTTGCACCAGCCCATATATTAATTCTATTGCGTTAAACTGGCAATGATATGGCGGCAGTCGTAGAACCTCATGACCATATTCACGCAGTATTTCATCTACGGCTATATTTTGGGTTTTTTAAGAGACTTTGCTATTGATAGGAGTTCCGATTTAAGCATATTTGGGTAAAGGATTTTGGTTGTGTTTTTCCAGCCACTCATAAATATCACTTTTCCTCCAAGATGAAGTAGGCTGTTTATTTAAAATTCTTGAATGATATGATGCATTATCTAATACAATTAAAGACGGAGCATCCAAATTTGGTATCAATTGAACTTTTAACCATTTTTCAAACATTTCGCAATTCATATTATCATGATAGTCAGCACTTTTTGATGTTGAAGAAAAAATTAAACTCGCACCTGCAACATATCCTGTTGCAGAACCGGCATGCAAAATAATAAAACGCTTTCCCGTACCGCACCCCTTTTTCCTTTTAACACTTTTTACAGACTCATCTTGCCAAGATTTTGAACCACTTCCATTCGAAAATATCCACGTTTCGTCTAAAAATACCACTTTTCTAAATTTCGATTTGTAATTGTCCGTATATTTTTTAAAAAACTGAACACGCTGACTCGCTATCTGTGGCTGCTCACATAAAAATCTTCGGTTACAGTCTTTTTTATAGTGAAAACCTAAATTTTTTATTAATTTTGATAACGCTTCAAGTCCAATTACCAAAACACCCCGAATTTTTAATGTTTTTTGTAAAACTGGAAGAGTTACATTGGTTTTTGATTTGTATAAATCGTAAATCACATTTCGAACTCCCATTTTAATATTTTCGCTTAAATCCTCAGTCTTTGGCTTTCTTCGTTTACACTTTTTAGTATTCTTGGGTATTATGTTATGTTTTGTTTCATGCACAATTTTCTGCACAATCCTTAAACTAATTCCCAGTGCTTTGGCTACTGTTTCCTGAATATTGGTTGGCGAATTTCCACTTTTTCTTTCATTTTCGAAATAGTTTATCAGATTAAGTACAATTTTTTTTAATTGGGGATGCAAAAACCCAGAAAATTGTTTCATTTTGTCAAAAACTGTCAAAGTCACAAAACTGGCATATTTAAAATAAAACGTAGCTGGTGCTATTATAAGCTTTTTTAGAATCGCTGGAAAGTAAATACATATCCTTTTTTTTCATGTCAAAATGGAATAAGTCTGTCTCATTTATCTTACGTATTTTATTTAGAGGGTAAAATTAAACGCAAGTAAAGAAAACAAAAACTGAGAGTATGTCTTTCTTGAATCGTATGACCCGCACGATAAGACCAGATCTGACTATATTTAAATTTTGTCGAACATTTATAGTGTAATGAGGTGGAGCACCATTCTGCTGTAACCACATTCGATCATTATGAATATCTGCTTCTACATGGTGAGGTAATAGCTAAAATAAGTTCTCCTTACTAAAAATCCAGATATGTATGGCGATTTAAGTTACCTTCAAGGAATATTGGCCCAATGACGTGGTGGACAATTATGCCTGATCAAACATCAGGTTTTTGCGAAAGCTGGGTGTGTGTTTCTCGCATCCAGTGAGGACTTTCTGCAGATCAATATCGATAGTTCTGTTTATTGACTTCACTATTTAGTACAAACGGACACTCACTAGTAAATAATTAAGTCCAAATCTACTAAATGATGATCAAGTGCATTCATCGTCAATCCACAAAACTAAAGACGGCGGTCTGGATCATCTTCCAGTAACTCTTGTCAAATGTACCTATTTTATAAGGGTACATTTGACATGGTTTTACCAACTTGAATGCAGACGTATGGCTTATGTTATTTTCTCTTGCAAATTGCCGAACTGGATTAATAGGATTTTTATGAAGAGCAAGTAAAACGTTTAATTGCGTTGTTTGTTTGAAGGTGGTAGACAATGAAGTAATATCCAAAAAATTACCTTGTCGGACTACCATTGTCTTTATTTTGAACACAACGTTCTTTTGTTCAGAACTCTAATCATTTTGTAAATATTCTGAAAACCGTCAATTTAGAACCACAAGACACATTTGTCAGTTTTGATGTAGAAAGCTTATATACCAACGTCCCAATAGGGGAATCACTGCATATCATCAAACAAAAGTTACAAGACGACCCAACCCTTTCAGAACGCACTAGTTTGCCTCTGGATGGAGTGATGGAACTATTGGAGTGCAGTCTACGTAGTTCCTACTTTCAACTAAAAGATAGGTTCTATGCCCAGGATGACGGTCTTCCAATGGGTTCATCTCTCTCTCCGGTGGTGGCTAACCTGTACATGGAATGGTTCGAGTCACACGCTATTAACACTGCCAAGATTAAACCTAAACTTTGGCTTAGATATGTTGATGATACCTTTATTATCTGGACAGACAGCAACGCTGATACGGTTTTTGGAACATATTAATAGTATAAGACAATCCATTAAATTTACCATGGAAACAGAAAAACATTCCACTCTACCTTTTCTCGATGTTCTTGTCAAACGAAGTGCTGATAACATAAAAACTTCAGTATACAGGAAACCCACTCACACCGGGCAATACCTTAATCACGGATCGAATCATTCAAACTACATAAAACAGGGCATAATTCAAACTCTTTATCACAGAGCATCTAACGTTTGCAACAATCCGGAAGACCTAAATATTAAAATTTCAAACATCAAAAGAGATTTAAAACAAAATGGTTACCCTGAAACTTTTGTAACTAATACCATCTCAAAACTTAAAAATCGCGAAGTAAAAACTAATACAGAAGCTAAAGAGGGGCAAAAATTTCTTACAATACCTTATGTCAAGGGGATTTCTGAAAAGATTAGAAGAATAACCAAAAACTATAATATCAGAACAGCCTTTAAATCCGGAAATACGCTTAGAAGCTTTCTTACAAAAATAAAACCCCCCAGTAATGAAAACACAAAAAATTGTATCTATCAAATCCCTTGCGAGTGTGGCGAATCGTACATTGGAGAAACAAAAAGACCTCTTCCCGTACGAGTTAAAGAACATCTGAAACATACTCAGAGAGGTGAAACTTCGAGATCAGGTATAGCAGAACATGTATGGACTAACCAACATAATATACAGTGGTCAGAAGCCAAGGTTTTGGACACGGAACAGCACTGGAAAAAACGAAAATTCAAGGAAGCAGCTTTCATGAATCAAAATACACATATATTCAGTAAACCAAGTATAGATATCCCCAATATCTGGAAGCCTCTTCTTGTCCAAAACCAACAGCTCAAACTTCCCACTCCAATAAGCACGTAGGCGGAGTCATCAAGCTTCATTGCACATGGATAGTATTTAAGACAGTAGCTTTAGAATTATAATTTAGTTTACACTTGAAAACGGTTAGAGATACTAACTAACCGAAACGTTGTATTAAGTAACAAAATAAAGACAATGGAAGTCCGACAAGGTAATTTTCTTTAATTGCGTGTCTTCATCCATTGCCCCAAGCTGTCTTATTCTTGGTATATCCTTGACGTGTCCCACTTTACGATAACGTTTTTTAATTTTGTTGATATGGCCTTGGGAAATTGGTGGCAGATCGAGGTGTATTTCGTAAAATAAAGCTGCTACAAAAAAATTATGAGTACGCGATCTATCGCCAAAGCCAATCATCATTAAAATTAACATTTCGATTCTGTGTAATTCAGTTAAATAACCCATTTTAGTATAGCAAAAATACTTTTACTATTACTACTTCTACTACCAGAAAGTAACGGTTTAAACAGCACAAAATACTACAACAGATACCTAAGTAATCACGTTTTCTAAACCAAAAATAAAGTGACCATTGGAATGCGGCATCAAGTAAACAAATAACCTTATCAATAACAAGTTCCCCGTTTCTAAAAACAGTCTGCGCTGGTAAAACCCAATTGTAGTATCAATATTTCTGGCTTTCTAGATTACCGAAATGAAAAAGTAAATAGTGGGTCGTATTCCCTATTTTATGCCCTTTCCAACAATACATACCTTAATATTCTATTAATACACTTGGGGGCTGTTTCTACCCTAAAAACAGAAAGGTAAAGTTCATAAAGACATGAAAAAAGTGCGTCAAATTAAAAATAAACTCAGCCATAGTTATGTCTTTTTTCAGTAAAGAGGCTTATTTCTTATATTGAATTTATTCCAGTTAAAAATTTCACCCTGTATATTATAATTATTATTACATTACTTAAGATATGAAACAGGACCACTCAGTAAAAAAATTCTTCATTTTCTGAATTTTCACTAAATGCATAGATACCATAATGCATAGAATTATTACTCTGTATTAATTTCAGACAAAAAGGAACCTAAAGATCCAAAAGAACCAAAAAAAGCGTCTTCATCTGGCTCCTTGTTAAGTCCAAAGATGCAGAAATCTGTTAAGATCAATGAAAGCCAAGTAATATTTTTGGCAGAGAGGGCCGTTGATGACATACTGTTGGAAGGTTCCTTGTGGAAGAAGTCAAAATCTTCTGACAAGTGGCAAATGCGGTACTTTGTGCTATATCAGGTAAGAAAAAGGAAATTTCGTAGATGTAAAAAGTTGTTAATTTTAATAAACAAAAGTTAGAAATGAGGTAATATTTTCACAGATGCCCATCGGCTAAGTTTTATATAATATATCAGATTTATTCCGGTTGTGCTCTTATTACAAATATTTGTATATAAAATGTATTTCGTTTCACAGTATACCTAATAGATAATTAGGAATTTTTTGCGGAATAACCGGAGAACGACAATGAATTTCTAAAAATTAATTTCAATTTTCAGGAAAAACAATAACTTTAAAAAAAGAATTTCAAGTAACTAATTTTTATAATTCAATCTTACTTTACAATGCGAAGCCCGATTTTTATAAAAGCAAAATTTTGAAAAAATAACTTTATACTTGAATGTATAATCAAATATTTCTAAAATTGTACTACCGTGCGAGCAAAAATTATTTGCATCAAAAAAGGCTTGGATTAAAAAACGTGGGGCTTGGTTTAGATCACAATGATATGGGGACGATATATCTAACCAAATGCAGGATAAAATTTTTTCAAATTCATGAGTAATAAAACAAGTAGACAAATACAAATTTATTTTTGTTGTTTACAAAATTAACAAAGTAAGAATATACAAAAAGAAAAAGAAAAATAATTACATAAATTGCTGAAATTGGCCACCGCCATGCTCCAAGCATAAATTCACACGTCTCTTCATATTTTCGAAAGTGTTGACCAGCATCTCTGAAGAAATGTTACCACATTCTTGGATACTCCTTTCTTGTAATTGTTCTAAATTTGTAACTGGTGTTCTTTAAATAAGGAAAAACGAAGTAATCCATAACCGTTAAACAAGGTGGGAATTCAATGTCTGATCGAAAACTGATCAATCTGTCGTCGAAAAAATTGCATAAGTAGTTATTAGTTTCGGCGGCTGTATGGGCGGTTGCACCGTTCTGTTGAAAATATCCAAAACGTACTTCGTCGTCAAGTAATTGCTCCACAAATTAATGGATTCAAAATATTGTCTCTATACCGCTGTGCTGTAACTGTGTCATGGAAAAAAATAGGACCAACAATTCTTTTTCGGAAAACAGCTAACCAGACACCAATTTTTGGAGGGCGCAATGTGGACTCTACAAAAAAATGGGGATTTTCACTACTCCACATGCGTGTATTCTGAGAATTCACGTAACCAGAGAGGTGGAACCAGGCTTTATCCGAAAAATATGTCAGGTCTAATAAATCATTTCTTTCCAATAAATTTTGGGTAAACCATTGAGAGTCATTCCTGCATGCATCTTTCAAAATCTGCGGCTTGTATTTCTTGGAATACTTGCACTTTATAAGGAAATAAATTTAGCTGCTTCTTAAGAATAGTCCTGCATGTTCCATAAGATCTTCCCACTTCTTGGGACAGGCGTCTTATACAATTTGTTGTTGTTGGCGTATTTTGCATTATTTCACGAACGTTTGAACAAGTTCTTCTGTTCATTCAGATGGTCTCCCTGGTCCTTTTTTGTGTTGTATAGAACCTATTTCCCTAAACACAGCCACCTTTCTTTTCAGGCAATGATAAAAATCCCCAGCAATAAAAGCAACGTTGGGAAAATGTTCGTGAAAATCGTCCATGCACAAACCCGGATTGTGTTGCCACTCACCATTTACTCTAACCCCGTTTCAAAAAAAAGCTTTAATCATGAATGTTTTGTGCTGTTTCGTAAAGCCCATTGTGTGAATTGTTCAAGAAATTGGAAAAGTTAGCGATGAATCAAATTACTTGTAATGACTGTCGAAGATGACGGAATAACTGATTGATTGTAATTCAGGTAGTTACTGACACCCAACAGGAATTAAGCTCCTCGGCTAAGCATTACGTCCTTAAATGCAAGGCCCTCTTTGATGCAAATAATTTTTGCTTGCACGGTACTTGAATATAATAGTATAATCAAATATTTCTAAAATTGTAAATTTTTTTTCTCCAAATTGTATACTTTTCTTGTTAAAATTGGAACTACTTATTAAACTTTCTTGTTATTTTCCGGCTTTTTTATAACATTTTTCCATTTATTTATATTGTCGGATGAAATATACAGCGTGTATTCGGAAGTTCTTACCAAATGGGAAACTTTTTATTATTAATTTTACGAAAAAAATATTCTTTATAAAAAGCTCTGCATGGTCTAAAACCTAAAATGCAACCATCAAATATCGAAATTTTCCAGTCATATACGAGGTTTGTCAAAAAATGTGAATTTTTCCCAAGAATACCAAGAATATGAATTTTTCCCAAGAGTAAAGTACCTTTACTCTTGGGAAAAATTCACATTCTTAGGAAAAATTCACATTTTTTAACAAACCTCGTATATGATTTACTCTTGGGAAAAATTCATATTTTTGGGAAAAATTCACATTTTTTGACAAACCTCGTATATGACTGGAAAATTTCGATATTTGATGGTTGCATTTTAGGTTTTAGATCATGCAGAGCTTTTTATGAAGAATAACTTTTTGTTGTAAAATGAATAATAAAAAAGTTTCCCATTTGGTAAGAACTTCCGAAGACACGCTGTATTTTGTGTACAAATAATAATAATACTAATAATAATTACCCTAATGCCAGTTTTTGAAAATATTTAAAATAACAGCTTACCAGACATAAAGCTGATACGTACAGAAAAATTGCGCCAATCTCCCTAACCTATTTGTTATGGTTTAACATATTTGTTATTATCGAGAGGACAAAAGTTTCTTTTTGTCCTTATCCCATATTTTCTCTTTAAAGAATAACGTTTCAGGAAAATCTTTAAAGCTTCTAAAAGTGATGTCACAATAATATAATTCGAATGAATCGTCCAAACAGAAAATAAAGTTCATAAAAACTTTTGATCTCTTGAGGGGAACAACAGGTTTGCTGAAGATAACATTTGCTCTAAGCAGTTAATAAATCATTTTGTTTTTCAGAAGGGTCCTGTTTTATCGGCTGTTATACAGGGTGTTTCATTAAGGGTGGCCACCAGCCATATCTCGGAAACAACTATGCATAGAAACTTGAAAACAAATATAATGGTTAAAGCCGTCATGAGAAAATTCTGGAAATTACTTTTAAGTTTCTCATTTCGCCGCAAAGGGGCACAATTAAATTTTTTTTTTAAATTCTAAATTTCTCTGAAAATTCCCATATTAAGGTATAACTCTGATTACATCATCGGAAAGCTTAGACATTCTCCATCATTTTGGTTTAAGGCTCATTGGCGTACCGACCTTGATAAGAGTGGGGGAAGCTATTGAATGTGTAAACATTAAAATCGCTGTAACTTCTAAACGACTTATCCGATTTTACTAAATTTAAGCTTGTTTGGAAGAGAAAGGTAAGTACCTTCAATTTTCGTATCCAATGGTACAATAAAACTAATAAAATTGCTAGAGGGCGCAATTTGTATTAAAAATTATTATTTTGGCAATAACTCTGAAACGAACAAAGTTATCGAACTGCGGTCTTCACATCTTTTCTTGCAAGTTTCATTTACTTTTCAATTATGATGTCCTAGTTATACCGTATGATTTGGATTTTCGGGACAAAATCGAAAAACTGTTATTATTACAAATTGCATCCTCTAGCAATTTTATTAAACACTATCGTGTACTGTTGGATACGGCGATTGAAGACACTTACCTTTCCCTTCCAAACAAGCTTAAATTTAGTAAAATCGGGTATGTCGTTTAGAAGTTACAGCGATTTTAATGTTTACACATTCAATAGTTTCCCCCACTCTTATCAAGGTCGGTAGGCCAACGAGCCTTTAACCAAAATGATACAGAATTGTCTAGGCTTTCCAATTATGTTATCAGAGTTATCCCTTAATATGGGAATTTTCAGAGGAATTTAAAATTAAAAAAAATAATTTTCAATTGTGCCCCCTTGCGGAGAAATGAGGAACTTAAAAGTAATTTCCAAGGTTCTATGCCTAGTAGTTTTCGAGATATGGCCGGTGGCCACCCTTAATGAAACACCCTGTATTAATATCCAAATAAAGTACACTTTCTTTAAGGGGAAACTGGGTCTAGGTATCAAACTTTTTGAATACGTAACTCCATTTCTCCTTCCCAGTCCTCGCGTTATTGTAAGATCTATTTCGTGGTAGTACGCTAAATTAAACTTAAACTTCATAATATATTCAACCAAACATTCATTTTTACAGTTCAAAACAATAAAATTTTTAGTACAAAACCGATAAAGTTTGCGATTTAAAAAATCATAATTTCCTTTATAGGTTTCTACTAATTAGGTATCTTGTTCCTATAATAACCTTTATTCAAACCCATTCAAAGCATTTAAAATGATTTGTAAAGCATTAATAAAATACCTCTCCTGAATGAAAGGGCGCTTGGATTCTTTTGCCCCGAGATCTATTTATCTTTAATTTAAAATTGTATTTTTGCGGTAATAAATTGAAACAGTTAAGACTAGCTGCAAACAAAATCTGCGCCATCTACTGGGTTATTTGTTAAACAGAACAAAATCCGAGAAATTTTTGTTCACTATATTAAACATTTTCTTTTTTGGTTGTTAAAGAAAGTAAACATTAAACATCATTTTTGGAGCGATTTGTTTGTATCATTCGTGTTTTAACCACCACTTGATTTTAGTTTCAAACAAACCTCGTGAACACGTAACTGGACTCCGTATGGGATCGCCGTACATTTAAAAATAATACTTTTCAGTATTTCCTTACTCGCCCTGTAGAAAATTAATATTTTACTCGAAATCATCTTTTTGGGAAAATTTTAAAAAATCAGAATGCTTTCTTATGAATTGCTCTTTTCTAAAAATGAATATTTATATAAAAAATAAACATTTCGCAGATAACTTCTTTGGTAGTAACCTAGTAATCAGTGCCGATCCCTTCATAAGAACACATGAGCAACCAGTGGCGTAGCTATGGTAGGGCAAACCGGTGCAATGCCCGCGGGCCCCGCAAGCTTAGGGGCCCCGAAGCACCGTTACATAATTATAACGTATATTTAAATAGACAACTCTAATATGAAAACGCAAGCGAATTTTTTTTACTGCATTATTTTCCTTCAACACATTAACACATTTTTTTTCGATTATTCTCTGTAATTATTGCCTTCGGGTTCGCGTCAAATTGTGCTTAAAGTTGGACTGGGTTCTTGAAGAAAACACAGTTGAATCGCTAACTCGTTTTATTTTATAAAACGTTGCACAAAAAGCTTTTTTATTTTTTCAACGCTGTAAACTCAATTAAAAACCACGAGCCGCCTCTACGCTCTTCTGCTCGTGACTGCTGGCCGTGCCGTGCCACAACAAACCCGAACAAACCCGAACTTGTCATATAATTCGAGATAAAGAAAAGCTACCTCAGACTTTGTCCATAAAAGAAACTTTTTTGGTATTTTTTAAGCTAAAAGGATCATTCTACCAAAGGAATGACTCAAGAAGTTGTTGCTATTTTAAAAAACTTGAATATTCCAATTGAAAAGTGTTATGGGCAAGGTGATGATGGAGCAAGTGTTATGAGTGGTACGTATAATGGAGTGAAGGCCCAAATTTAAAAAATTCAAGGAAATGCTGAATATGTTCATTGTGCGAGCCACAATTTAAACTTGGTTATTAATGACGCAGTAAGTAGTTGCAAAGAGGTTTCGCAATATTTTACCACTTTGCAAAGTATATATATTCATTTTTCGGTCTAAGTATAAAAAGGTGGGACCTTCTTGCATCTTTTACCACTGAATCAAAAATATCTCTTAAGAAACTAAATCCCACTCGTTGGTCTGGAAGAATTTCTTCTATAACTTCTATCAAGCTTCGTTTGATAGATATTATTAAGGTACTAACGGAGATGGAATTACGATTTCAAAAAAAAGATTATAGGGACGAAGCTTCTGCAATAAAAAACAAATGTCTTGTTTCGAATTTGTATTTCTTACAATTTTTTTACACAAAATATTAATTTAAGCGAATTTGGCTTCAAAAGTTCTACAAAAAAAGGATATCGACCTCAATGAATCTGTTGAAGTTTTAGAGCAGGTACAAAAAAGTATAGGCGCACTTGATCAAGTTTTGCCGAAGTTAAAGCTGAAGCTATAAATTTTGCCAAAAAGTGGGATATTAGTCCAATGTTTATGGAAAAACGACAGTCAAAAATAAAAAACATTTTGATGAACTCTCTTCTCATTATAGATTTAATATCACTGAAATGTTATTAAAAGTAAATGTGTTTAATTTTGTGATTGGCCGTGCGATGGGGCAAATTACTGATAGGTTTAATAGTCTGAAAAATATCAACAATCTGCTTGATATTGTGGTCCCAAAAATTGTATTAAAGTGTAATGAAACAGAAATTATAGAAAAATGTAAATCTATTCATAAAATATATTCTGAAATATTTGATTCAAATAAACTTTCAGCTCAATATATTAACCTAATAAATATTGCAAAACCTAACTTAAATGACGACTTATCGGTAAAAGATTATTTTAATTTAGTTTTAAATAAATACGGTGTACCTACTCGAAAGTGACTTGACCATAGATAAAGGTAAATTGTCTATGGACTTGACCGAAGTTTACCTGTTATTCTTATTATTTTTAACACTACAACAGCTAGTGTGGAAAGATCATTTAGTAAACTTAAATTAATTAAAAACTAAAATTTTTTGCCCGGGGGCCCCATTACTTATAGCTACGCCACTGTGAGCACCTGCATCCCCTCATAAAGAAGAAGAACACCTTCCCCCCGTAATGGTTCATTTAAATTTATCTTATACAATATCGTATTATAAGTTAGAACCTCCTTAATATTTTATCGTACCGTCAAACATTCCAACCAAACTGGTGTAATAGCTCTCCCTCCCCCTAGTAGCATCATCGTAAGAATTCGTAGCATTTGTACGTGCGTAAAAGTTAAAGTTAAAATTAAAAGTCAAGCACAGCTTTATCGAATGTAATACCACAAGATGTGTCGGGATTACCTTCGGAGTCGTAGTGTTGCCGGATGACGCGTTTCGTGTCAGGTAAAAGTATTAGGTAATCCCCAAACATCGAGTTGTATTCAACAGATTATACAACGAAATAAAGTACATATATCCTTCTTATTTTAAACATTTTTATTGCAATAATTATTGTTAATAACAAAATTACAATTATTATAGTGAAAACTTGAACCATTGGATGAATTATTATCATAGGTTGAAGGTGTTTAAATTTGGGCTTCAGCATTAAAAGTAGATGACGGTGTATTTTCGGCTCTCATTTGCTGCATTTTGCTTCCTGGAGATTAGCGCCTGAACTGCTAAGAGTACTTACTGTTGAAGCTCTATTAGAGTGATTCGTGATTTTTTTATTTTTAGTATCTAAGCCGATGTTGATTGCTCCCATTTTTGTCCAGTTTCTTATAATGTTAATACCTGCTGGACAATTCTTAAACCATGGGGAATTATCATTCTGTTTTCATTTCTGATTGACCGTCAAAAATAATCGATTAGTTTTAATGTTTTCGTCTCTTTTGGACATTAGCTCAAAATATTATTGTATTGGACATAAATCCGGATTCACAAGATTTTTTACAAGCCACTTACTTTCGCATGTTCGACTTGTTCCTCCTTGGACCGTTTTAGCAAATATTGGGTTGTATTTCAGACGACCGGTACTAGACACGTTATTATATTTTTCCTCCTTAAAATATTCCAATAGCAAAAAAACCGCTTAATTTCCCCTCCATGCTAGTTCGGAAGCAGCTATGTGGAAAAATTTCCGTTGAAGCCCATCTGGGGTATTTTCCCCAAACTAAAGGCCATTTTTTTTATTTCCTGTCTCGTCAAAGCTGTGCAACTCTCCTTTCGTGCACGAGGTACCGCCTGCAACTCCTTTCGTTTTGCATTTCGGGCAAAACGGGCCCTTTGAAAAACTATGTCATTGAATGGGTCTATGCGGCGATTATATTTTTCAAAATATAGTTCCTGGCGCATTTTGGCCGTTTTGTTCCATAAAAGCTTGACCACCCCTTCTTTATAATCGCTTCCATCAGATTTTCGCATATTATATGCCCAGTCTTTTAAAATGTTGCACAAATCCTCGTCTGTTGTCGTCTTCTCAATTGAAACTCGTGCAAGGCAAAACTCAGTAAACTGCGTCTATACAAATTTGTCTGAACGCTCGGTATTTTTTGGCTTCACATTTTTAATAGCATCGTCGACTTGAGGCAACAAAATTTTACCAAATCTTTCTCTTGCCATTTTGTAACAAGAACTGACAGAAATGACTTCTGAAATAATTTGTCAAAAAATGACAATTACAATATGGCCACCAAGCGATAATCACTTAAATGATTATCACTTATTACATCCTTCTATATAGGAAAAATATACATGGAGTTGTATAATCACAAAAACATACTCTCATTGACAAAGCATGGCCTAAAATTTTGGTAACATTATAACTAAAATTATCTAATCAATTAGGTACAAAAATTTTAAAGCAAAACACGACTGCAATCACAATTCTTCAATTATACTAGTCAACGCAACCAGTTTAAGATACCGAAAATTGCTAGTCTAAGATATTATTTTAAAACAACAGCACGGATTTTTTTCTACGTAGGTCCGTTGAAAGTAATCTGGTGGAATTCACGAAGCATGTATGATCGGAAGCAGGTCGACGTTGTATACACGGACTTCAGTAAGGCGTTTGACAAAAAACAGCTTGTCGAAATTGGTTAGGTTCTATTTCAGTAATAGACGAGAGATAATTTCCCTTGGAGGCTTTTGCTCTAAACCTTTTAACATGCCGTCTGGTGTGCATCAGGGCAGTCATCTTGGTTCCATCTTTTTTTTTTATCAAATATTTAAAACACAGGTACAACAATGCTTTAAATTTTTTAAATTATTGATGTCCTAAAAAAAATTCAAAAAATCACGGTGTAATTTCAATATTGAAAAAGTTTTACGCCTTCAGCCATATTGTCACGAATTTCTCTTCGTGTGTCGGGGACGTAGATGAGGGGAATAAAAGTCTGGAGTTACAAAACGGTGTCTATTGTATTCTTCTTAATTTCTATCCTAGAACCAGCATGTCTCTTATTGTTCCGCGTAGGTGCGCCACTTGGCCTAGACCAAGGCTTGTCAGCTATTGTTAATTAAATGTGCAGATGCGTAACTTGGCCTAGGCCAAAGCTTGTCACCTGTTGTTGGTTGACCGGGCAATGAACACCGATGCCTGCTGCTAAAGCTGGCCCAGTTTATATAGCCGAATAAATGCTGAGGTCATGTCGCACTTGACCCTGATCTGTGTACAGTGGGACGCGACCTGAATAATGTATAGTGGTTGAGTATCTAAATATACCGGGCCACTGTGTGATTTAGTTAAAACTTATTCAATTTTATGTTAGTAATATACAGTTTCGAATCTCCTGCGATTTCAAACTAGGAGAGGGGGCTATTAGGGTAAGGAACTCACTCACGACCCATGATCATTAAGATCCATATTTATCTTTCATCCATGCCTCGTCGACATATAGTGACATCTGCAGGAATCGATACGAAACCTTTGAACTAGCCGAAAATAGTTTACTGTAAACTGAAAAATGTTTAGCTCAAGTTACGCTACAGTATGGAAATGTTCGACATGTTCAAATTGAGATTTAAAAAATATGTTATATAACTACCGTAAATTTTCTGAAGCCGATCGTGATTGGGATGAGTGTCTGTTGTAAAGAAAAAGTTTATATTTGTTTATTATATTTTTTTGAAATTTATTTATTCAAAACATGAAATTTTAAGATTTACAATTTCAAATGATAAAAAACACGATTTCGGTTGTGGGTTTGATACACACCGTTAATTTTATTTACCCTTGCCCTAAACTAATTTGTCTTGACATCGATTTAACGAAATGTGGCAAATTTTCACATTTGACTAACCTGAAAGATGTTAAAAATAGATCCATTCCAGAGAACTTGGACAAATAAGTGATAAAAAAATTGACCTAACTCGTGTTATTGCTGTATCTAGTTATTTGTACCTACATTGAATGAAATTTGAGATATTATTCATTTATATATTTAATACAGACAAAATTACATGTCATTAATAACATATTAAATTTAATTTTCTCTGTACTTATATCATTTAGATTTTATGCTGAAGGTAATTTTTTTGATGGACCGGCTATTAAATTAAATAAATGAATCGGTAAGTGGAACAAGGGCCCATCTACCTATTTTTTCGATTTCCGTATTTTCGCATTTTGCGATACTTCTCTTTAGGACGCATCAGTGAACGGAACATGGGCCCTTAAAATGGCACCCAATACGGTTAAAATCATCTGTTTATTTTGTGGGTCATGGAACAAGGGCCCAAATGATGTAGTTGGGCCCATGTTCCACGGCTCATGCATGCATGTATGATTTGCAATGAGTAAACCTAACCTAACAATACTAGTTGTTTTGTTGACGTTTACCGGTATAAGTAAACACTCGGTTCTTTTGTTATTAAATATAGTTAATATACATTGATTTATTTCTAATTAAGTGTAAAAATGAGTGACGATGATGCAAATGATTCCGTTATTGTTTTAAAAAAGAGAGCCCACCCTGAGGAGTGGAAACAAAATAAAGCTAAACGATTGAGAGCTTCGGGGGAACCCCATATTTCCAAACGTGGTAAAAACGTTCCGGCTCGTTCCACTGTCTTCAAATGCAGGTAAAGTTTTGATTATAATAAGAGAAATTATTGTTTATAGCAAATTTGTTAATCGTAGATGTTCGAGAAATAAAGAAGCGTATTGCTTATCAAAATTCAGCGACATGTGCCTTCAAAAGTTGTTGGAAAATTTTAACAATATAGGAGACAAAAATGCTCAAGATGTGTATCTACAAGGATTAATCAAAATTGGGGAAACTAAACGCAAAACTACCAGGAGACAACCGAAAGTTCAACGCAATTTCAGTTATCATTATGAGGTATAGCTAATAATATACTTATTTTAACCTGTTATTTCCAAAACTTGTTTTTCAGGTACAACTTGGGAATGTAGCTGTGAAAGTTTGTCGCGAGGGTTTTGCAGGCGCTCATGGTATTAGTGTAAAAAGAGTACGTCGAATTGCAGCATTAAAAAGTCAATTAAAGCTTCCTAAGGATTTAAGGGGACTGCATGAAAATAGAGGAAATGTCAAGGGAGATGAAATTCAAACAAAAATCGATACTCACATTCAGTCTTTTCCGTATTATATTCAGCATTACGGGCCGTTAGGCCAAAAAAGAAGATACTTAGCCTCTAATCTAAGCGTACTTAAAATGTATGAACTATTTCTGGAAAAGTATTACCCAGAAATTTATGCAAATATTGATGAAGCGACTGATTTAAAAAATATGCAGTGTGAAGTAAAATATAAGTACTACTTAGACTTTTTTAGAAAAAACTACAACTATCGGTTTGGAAGGCCCAAAACAGATCTTTGCACAGAATGTGAAGAAATTAAGGCCTCAATTGGCCGAGAAAGTAATGGAGCGATGATTGCGGAATTAAAAGTGAAACTAAAAGTGCACAAAAAGCGTGCACATGTTTTTTATGAGAAACTAAAAGAAGCAACAAGTGAGGCCAAAGAACATGATCATGTTGAAACATTGTGTTTTGATTTTAAGCAAAATTTGCCCTTGCCTCATTTAAACACAACGGACACCTTTTATGTAAGGCAGTTATGGGCGTATGTATTTTGTGTGCACTCTGCCAAAACTGGAAAAAGTATTATGTATATGTGGACGGAGAATACGGCTAAAAAGGGCTCCAATGAAGTTTTGTCAGTTTTGCATCATTATATTGATGCATTTTTGCCCCAGGGGGCAAAAAAACTAAACATTTTTAGCGATGGCTGCCGTGGACAAAATCAGAATAACAATATGTTAAAATTTTGGCAGTCTTTAACTCAGAATAAACGATGAAATTCGTCACCATTTTCCAATCAGGGGTCATAGCTTTCTACCTTGTGACCGTCACTTTGGAATTATCGAGAAAAAACAAAGAAAAATGGAAAAAATAGAGGAACTCGGTGGATGGGTCAATCTGATTAATGAAAAGTTTAAAGTTGTATTACTAAGACAAACAATGGTAAAAAATTTTGGCGATTTCTTCGATACTTATTTCAAAAAAACCGTCACCAAGGACAGGCTAAAATTTCAAATTACAAAATATAAGCTGTTCATTTTTAATGCAGCACACATGTGGGTGAAAGTCTCTGCAACTCTCCAAAATTTAATAACTGATAAATTCGTTTTGCTGAAACCTGAAGCTCAATCAAATCCAATAGTATTTCCTACTCAACCACTAAATAATGCAGACCTGCCAATTAAAAAGGAAAAGTTGCAAAATATTTTGCAACTTGTAAAATATCTTGAAAATCTTGAAGTCATATTGTTTTATAACAGCTTAAAAGCATCGCAAGGAAATCAGGATGATGATTCGGATGGTTAACATGGCGTATAAATATAGATAAAGTTTTCTTTTAATAAATTAAACTGTATTTGAACAAATAAATCGTTATTTTTTCTGAAAACATGTTTTTAATTCTGGAAATTTTCATTGAATGGAACAGGGGCCCAAAAAACCCTTTTTTTTTTCAAAAAATTTCCTATAAATGTTTAGAAATGACTGAAGGCGCCTCATAAAAGCATTTTGTATCACCTATCACTATTTTGTTTTTCGGTAGTAAACTCACCTTTTCACCAATCTTTCCGTATATTCAGTTTTTTGTCGCTCCTGAAAAATTTTGGTTTTCCAATTTGGGCCCATGTTCCACTTACCGATTCAAATGTATGACGAAAATCAATACATCTTCATTCGTTTCCAGGGAATGTTAGTCAGGTATTTCAAATAGGTACAAATGCTTTGTAATAATTGACCATGCAAATGTTCTATTAGGAGATTTCATAGCCAAATGGCTTACGGCCTCAATTTGTTTGTTTGCTTGGCGATTTGCTTAAATGAGTTGTTTATATTATTAAGTTACTTTGTTGACAAAGAGCGTCATTGGCAAAAAGTTGACTTTCCATTTTACGTATTACCTTTCAAATAAGTATTTAAAAAAATAGATTATACCAATATAACCAGGAGAGGCACCAGCAAATGTTTCCTTATAGCAAAAAAATTGGCATTAATTTCTATCAGATAAAATAATTTTATTTATACAGTGTGACTACTATAGTCCGCATCATATGGGATTTTTTTTTATTAATAGTTTTATTCGAAATTTGACTTTGGCATCAAGTTCTGCTTCGATCGAGATGAAAATTAAGCACAAAAAATAGTAGTCACGTGATTCGCATTATCTGTCAAATTTTAATTTTTTTCAAAAAATAATTAACAAGTGGGGTTATTTCTGAAAATATCGAAAAAAGTTATAAGAAAAAGTTTCCTTAAATGCAGTTTCTAGCCCACATGCAAAATTTGAGCTGCATACGATAACTTTGATTTTTTACCCACCACTAAAATTTATTTTCCATTTAATGAACACTTTACTGATGACACTGTGTTCTTTTTTGTCTTAATATTAAGGTGTATTACTTTCAGACATAAACTATGTTTTCAAAAATACTTATTTTATGAAGTTACCTTATACAGGGTCAAAAAACAATAAACTTTGCATAACATACGACCAAATTTTAATATCCCAATTTTGATTTTGTAGAAAAACACACATTTAATATAGCGCTACTTGTGTGTGTATGTATCTGAAATACAGCCTTGTCAAAACTGAGAAGTTTTATGTAGGTTGCGTTTGAGTCTTATTTTGCAAAAGTGGTGCAATTTACAAAATATAGGTAAAAAATCAAAATTATCTTATGCAGCTGAAATTTTTGCATGTGGGCTATAAAGTGCATTTAAAAAAAGTTTTTCTAATAACTTTTTTCGATATTTTCAGAAATAACCCCACTTTTGAATTATTTTTTGGAAAAAATTAAAATTTGACAGATAATGCAAACCACATGACTACTATTTTTTTGCTTAATTTTCATCTCAATCGAAGCAGAACTTGATGCCAAAGTCAAATTTCGAATAAAACTATTAATAAAAAAAATATCATATGATGCGGACTTTACTGGTCACACTGTATTTATATTCATAAATAAGTCAATTACAACCTGTCAAATTTATTGGTGTTATCAAACATTTATTTCTCGTTTAAAATGCCCCATCAATTTTCGAAACAAGAATACGCTGATATAGTATTTGTATATGGTTTTGGCGACGGTAATAGACGAGCCGCTGCTCGAGAATATGGAATGAGGTTTCCTGGTAGAAGATGTCCACACCATCAAACATTTTCCAATGTATTTTCTTTTGTTCGTGAACAAGGACATTTTCTGACACAAAATAATATTGATCAGCATGAGAAACACCCAGAATAAGAAGAAGAAGAAGAAGAAGAAGAAGAAGAAGAAGAAGAAGAAGAAGAAGAAGAAGAAGACGACATTTTAAATTTGGTTCAGGAAAATCCAAAAATATCCACAAGGGAAATTGCTAAACGCCTATATTACGGAAAAAACAACGCATTTAATAATACCAAAGAAAGGCTTGCATCCTTATCATATCCAAGAGGCATAAAGATTAGAACCACGTGATTATGCTAACCGGTTGTTTTTTTGTCACTGGATTAGAAGGCATGTAAGAGATCTTTACCGGACTGTGTGGACCGATAAATCTCAGTTTACCAGTGATGGTGTCAATTATTCTAGAAATTGTCATGTGTGGTTCCTAGAAAATCCAAATGCTATTAGGCAGTCGCATTCGCAACATAAAAGTTCAGTAAATGTTTGGGCGGTTATAATTAATAGTAAATTGATTCGTCCGCACTCTTTGAAGAAAGGTTAAATAGAAACCAATATTTACACTTTTTAGAAAACTTTATTTTTATTTTTATTTTTTAATTTTACGTCGGCCTATTTCCGCAACGAGGCCAATCACCGACGCCAGGGAATTTGTCACACACTATCTGGTAATTTGGCCGAATCCCTCTTTGTCGAGGGTAGGGTTCTTTAACGTGCCAACATCCATGACACGGGACCCACAATTTAACGTCTCTTCCGAAAGACGGTGCGGTGCACCTCTTAAACCAAATTCCAAATTAAACATCGACGTTGCCGGCACCGGGGATCGAACCCGGGACCTTCGATCCGCGAGGCCGCTGCACTGACCACTAGACCACAACGCCGATACTTTTTAGAAGACCATTTGCCAAATCTTCTCTAAAATGAGAATCTTTATTTAATAGGAATCTATTATTAAATTAAATAGAGCCCCAAGGTGTGTATGAAATTATTGCAGCGATACGAATATACTGGGCATTTAAAATGAAGAAACAAAATGGGGACGATTATAAAGAGTATGTTGTCAAAACTATATTGAATACCACCGCAAAAATGCTCCAAAATATGTATTTTTAAAAGTATAATTACAACCACCTTAAAAAGAAGCCATGAAGTGCCATCGGGCAACGCCGCATCAGCTGGGAGTTGCGAATCCACAAGCTATTATTATGACGCGCGGCAACGGACGAGTTTTTTATTCTTTCAATCATTGTAAGCCAGCTCATTACTTTTTAAAAAAACCTTTACCTTCATATCAATGTCCACTGAAACCTGATTAACAATATTTATACTGTCATTGGTCAAAACTAAACTATAAAAATATATTTTTGAGTCACTTTTTACTTACTCAGAAGTATTAATTTTTTGTTAATAATTACTGAGATCGTCAAAACTTTTTATAAAATCTGGTTGCTCGAAAGCTTCATTAAGTGGAGAGGTACGCTCTTGTTGTTCCTCGTTTCTCTCCGCTGGACTTTTTCTAGGAATGAGAACAGTTTTGACAAGTAAGCCGGCAAATTGGGATAGAAGCACGGAACAGCTGTTAAATTTAGTCTTACTTTAGTTGGATTTTTTTGTGGTGCCATCGGGCAATATATCACTGGGGACAAAATGCTTAGCACAAACTACAGAATACTGTGTGGGGTCTTGGAATGGCTTTTAGCCATAGAATTTTCCGATTTTCATCTTTTGGGAAGTAAATAACTGATACACTCTCTTCACCTATTTTTAAAAAACTTTTATAGTTAGAGTAACACCCATGAATACAGCAGGGGTTTGGTATGTTGATAAATAAACAAACTAAAAGAAAAAAAAATAGTACTTACCTAAGTACCTAGGTATCTAGAGGTATCCTACCTACTTACGAACTATCTCTACTAGTGATATACCTTCAAGCTAACTAAACACTTCAATATTTAATAAATTAACTGTAGCCACAAAACAATAAAGTTTATCCCAAAGAGCTAACTAGAATACAAAAAACAGAACTTTTAAATTAAAAGAAATAAAATTCTGCCGCCATTTATAAGACCCTTAAACAAACCGCCGGCCGGCCAGGCTGTTCAATTTCTCACTTTATTAATGCTATTAGAGCAAACCCGCACCAAAAATGTTTACTAGTATTTTGTAGAGGTTTTTAGCAATCATGTCACCTAAATGTTCTATTAGATATCAATCGAAAACCGGATAAAAATACAAATTAATACGAAAAACCGCAAAGTTAACACCTTCGTCGCGCGTAAATAACATACTAAAGCATGGATAACCTCAAAAAAGTCACGTGACACATGGATCGTCAAGCAGTAATGTCGTTGATTCTGTTTCAGGGCTTCTTTCAAGGTGGTTGTGGTATAATGTTACTTTAAACCCTTTCACTGATTCTGCTTTCAAAAAAGCTCGTGATACCCTTGATTCATGTTGGAAAAATGATACGTCAAGAGGTTGGTACAAAAATGTTACCCATCGGAATTAATGAAATTCTTAACTGGACAAAAATATCTGCTGCAAAAATTACACTACATACTAAAAACAAAAAAAAATACTAATCGTTCACATCACTCAAATCTTGTATCGAGCCTCCTAAAAAATTCTTCGGATACTATATAAACTATGTTGTCAACATCAGCGACCTGGTTGAAGTCAGACATACAGACTATATCTACACGAGAATCTGCCTCGGTAAGAGAGTCAACATCAATGGAACAAATTATATTATAATAACTGCTTATTTTAAATATGATATTTTTTTTATCAGTATTTAATGTTCTTTGGTTTTTATATATTCTCAAATAAAGTTTGATTTAAATCTTATTTTATGGCTTACCAAATATTAGCTCAGATTTTGAGCAAAATATTTTTTTGAGATTGCTTTCTCATACTTACTTCTTGTTAGTTTAACAAGAGATGTTGATAAATTTTTTGTTTATACACCAATTTGGGGACTAAACACCACAAATCATTTTTATAGAATAATATAATGGACAAATGCAGTATCTACAAAATAAAACCCATAAACAACGAAACTACAATAATATTACTAAGGTTAATCAAATGGAGAAACGAAATGTTTAAATAAGCGGTATTTCAAAAACTATTTTTTTTACAAAACAAAATTATTTAGGACATCGATTTTCGACATCGATTATTTATTACATTAAAGCAGAAGTAAAGCACTGCATTTGCATATAAAAACCAAAAACGCGGCAACTACAAACATATGCCGCTGTTTTGCTCTCTTTTAATTTACAAATTATTGCAGATACGGCTATTACTTACATTAAAGGCTGCTTTAGAGTGCATCGCTGTTTAGTATGTAAAACAAGAGAATACATTCTAACCAACTAGCGAATTTTTGGTTTACAAGGGTTTATATTCTAGTCAAGAATTAGGGAACCACTTTGAAATAAAACAATAACTAAAGGTAATTTAAAAGTTAAGGGACGTGGGAAAAAATGCTCCCGTTTTAGTTTTTTGAAGAAGAAGAAAGACATTTTAAAAAGTAACGTTTTATGGTCAACTTTACGTCTTTATAATTTTTTTGAAATTTTTTTTTTGAAAAAAAAACACTTTGCAGGTTTTCAATTTACCTCATCAAACGAATTAATATGGCACGGTAACTTCTCAGTTGATTAGAACACGGCTACGTGTTATCACGATAAAAACGCAGTTTTAGCTACTGTATGGGGAGCTCTTAAGCTTTAAAGCAATACAAATTTGTATTAATCCAGTATTTAATCTAAATGGCTGTAGACGATGACGATGAGGCATTGAATCGTTTATCCTCCTAAGTTCTAGGCCAACTATCTTAATTAAATCCTATGATTATTATTATTATTATTAGCCTATCAATTCACACACGGAGTTTTGTGGACAGCTGTTTAATTTCAACGTCTATATCGGTACAATCCCAATATTACAAAGGAATTAATATTAGGTAAGCATCGAAAGGTTTAACCTTTATATTATTATATGACTTGAGGCAGTTTTGATTTATCCACCTATACTTAGTATGACTGTATGACTACATAATACAGTGATGTTTGAAGGTATTGGACAATGAACTATTATCAAAAAAAAATACCTTATCGGACTTCCATTGTCTTTATTTTGTTAAAGAACATAACGTTGTGGTTAGTTAGTATCTCTAATCGTTTTCAAGTATAAACTAAATTATAATTTTAAAGCTACTGTCTTAAATACTATCCATGTGTAATGAAGGTTGATGACTTCGCCTACTTGCTTATTGGAGTGTGCAGTTTGAACTATTGTTTTGGACAAGAAGAGGCTTCCAGATGTTGGGGATATCTATAGTTGGTTTACTAAATATTTGGGTATTTTGCTGTGCTATTCCGTGTCCAAAACTTTAGCTTCTGACCACTGTATTTTATGTTGATGTTGATGTCTATACTTGTTCCGCTATACCTGATATCGAAGTTTCACCTGTTTAGGTACGTTTCAGATGTTCTTTAACTCGTACGGGAAGAGGTCTTTATTTCTCCAATGTACGATTCGCCATACTCGCAAGGGATTAGATAGATGCAGTTTTTTGTGTTTTCACTACGTGGGGGTTTAACTTTTGTAAGAATCCTTCTAAGCGGATTTGAAAGCTGTTTTGATATTATAGTTTTTGGTTGTCCTTCTAATCTTTTCATAAATCCTCTATACATAAGGTATTGTAAGAAATGCTTGCTCCTCTTTCGTTTCTGTGCTAGTTTTTACTTCGCGATTTTTAAGTTTTGACATGGTATGAGTTACAAAGATTTCAGGGTAACCATTCTTTTCTAAATCTTTTTTGATATTTAAAATTTCAATAGTAAGGTCTTCAGGATTGTTGCAAATGTTAGATGCTCTGTGATAAAGAGTTTGAATTATGCACTGTTTTATGGAGTTTGAATGATTCGATCCGTGATTAAGCTGAGTGTGAGTGGGTTTTCTGTAAACTTATACTGAAGTTTTTATGCTATCAGCACTTCGTTATTACAATACTACAATAATATTTTAATATAGGTTTGGGATCATTTTCCGTTTTACTTTTATTTTCTTATTGTTCCTGCCCAATCTTGTAAAAGCCAGATTTAAAACATTTTCTCAAAAATCAACAACTAGACTCGTATTGACTATAAAATTTGACCAAATTTAGATTGTTCAATTTAAATCAATGATGGAAAACACAAAACGAAAATGTTCATTATCTTGAAAATTAATTTTCTTCTGATAATTACTTCCTTTACCGAAAATAGATTAAAAGCAGTCATTGTTTGCATCCGCTTTTTCCTCGCCGAATATGCACTTTACCAAAGGTCGATATGAAATTTGAATTTATCAGAGTTTATAAAATGACAAAAGTTGTGTCAGCTTACTTGATGAAGTTTTTCAAGTTAAAAATTTTGTATAGGTATAATCGTTGACCGCTTTGTTTTTTATAATTACGTGGTCTATATGCAATGTTGTATTCTATACAATGTGAGTTTGTAACTTTGAATAAATTCAATAAATCCAGAACAGTTTTTTTTTGGAATGGGTACGGGTGTCCCAAATATTTTTTTTAAATGGCAACCCTAGTTTTTTATTGACTGTGAATGGACAACATTTTGACCATTTATTAACGAAAAAGTATTAAAACTGGATAGAAGGTTGTTTGTTTTTCAATTAAATAAATTTTTGTTTGTTTAAATGACAAAGAATAAAAATTTGAAATTTAGTACCTACTTAATACACGAACAAACCCGAACGCAAGTAGTTTCTTCTACTGGACATTTTTCTGAGCCAAGAAGTCTCTCGTGTGGAGTACCTCAGGGCTCGATACTTGGTCCCTTGTTGTTTTTTCTCTATACGTCGCAATTTTATAGACACCTAAAACATTGTTCAGTTCATTTCTATGCGGATGACACGCAGATCTATATTTCATATGCACCTGATAATATTGATGAAGCGAACCGGAAAATAAATGCCGACTTGGGTGTCCTCTTAAATGTTTCTCATTCTCATTGTTTAAGTCTGAATCCCAGCAAGTCTCAGGTTTTATTGTTTGGAAAAAGTCATTGTAGAGAGACACATATGAATCGTGTTGGTGTTTGTCTTAATGATGTTCAGTTGGAACTGTCTGGCGTTGCCAAGAATTTGGGTCTATTAATGGATAAAGATCTTAGATTTTCTGCACACATTTGCAATTGTATAAAAAAAGCATTTGGCAATCTGAAACTGATTTATGGTCAGAAAAATCTACTTAATGCTTCGCTTAGGGCAATGTTATGTGAATCCCTAGTCTTGTCACATTTTAACTATGCGGATGTTATTTATGGTCCTTGTCTTCTGGATGAGGATGTTCGTCGTATTCAGTTAATACAAAATTGTTGTGTAAGACTAATAGGCGGCATTAGAAAGTATGATCGGGGTGTTTCTGCCAAAATAAGGGAACTTAAATGGTTGAAGATGGATGAAAGACGGGTGTTGCATGCGCTTACTTTATATAATAAAATCATATCTAAAAAATGTCCAGACTATCTTTATGATAAAATTAAGTTTCGAACTGATATACATAACCTTGATTTACGTCATAAACTCATTATTACCCCACCAATTTACAGAACAAATTATTTTCAAAGATCTTTTTCATTCAATATTGCAAAATTGTATAATAAAGTTAAACCAGAAGTAAAATTGTTAACAGGTTATAAGTTTAGGCAACTAATTAAAGCTTCGATAGACAGTTATATTATGTAATATAATATGTTAATTAAGATAATGTTATTTTGGGTCTTCGTCAGTATCTCTTAAGCGTAGTAATTGTTACCAAACAGCACATTTCAGTTTCAATATTTTTTTTATCTAGCAGGCCAGGCCGCTGGAGTATAACAGGACACAGTTATATTAATTAATAGTGGTTATATTTTTAGGTTAAGCTAGGAGGTTCTGCCTCAACTTCGCCTTTTGTAACTTATTTACAATAAAGTCTTTTATTATTATTATTATGGACTTGAAAAATTGTTCTAAATAGAAATAAACTCCGAAAAATATCTCTTGGTAAACTTCAATCAGCATCTTCATCATCATCATCAATCAGCCATCTGCGTCCACTGCTGGACATAGGCCTCCTGTAGTAGATTCCATCTGTGCCGTTCTTGAGCTACGGCCAGCCAATTTGTCCGGAGTCTTTTGATGTCGTCGGACCATCGTTCTTGTTGGTGGCCGTCCTCTATTACGATATGCATCCTGCCTCGGTCTCCATTTCAGGATCTTTCGTGGCCATCCGTAAATCTAGCCACGTGACCGGCCCAATTCCATTTTAGAGTGGCTATGCGTTCTATCACATCTGTTACACCCGACATCTTCTGCAATTGTTCGTTCGGTATCCCGTCTCTGAGGGAAAGGCTTAGCATTGATGTTTCTATCCCTCTCTGGGCAGTGGCGTAACTAGCCCTTTGACCTGGAGGTGGCCCTGTTATTGCGATTTGAAGTGGCGGCTCGTGTAGAGGCGAAATGCGCCGCAGGCGAAATTTTTTTCTGGACCACGCCTAAATTTTAACAAATTTGGTCAATAATCAACAGTAATATTACAAGACCTCGTTTTTTATAGGTTAGATTTTTCAGCTGTCACCAAACTTTTTTTTGGAAATTTTTCGAGTTGAATTTGGACATGTTTATTCTGATTAGATCCCGGGAGCGTCTTGGCAGGCAGCATTGGATTTCTAACTTTACAGACCTGGCTTGGCGTTCCGATTCCGAGTTTTAGTTGCGCGTATAGGGTATAGACTAAACTAAAAATATAATAAAATTGATGAATAAATATAATTAATTTATGTAGGTATATAAAAAAAATTCAATTAATCAATTTGTCGTTTGACTTATCGTTCGCATTTGGGTGGTCTGGCAGAATAAATTTGTTTCTCGCGGATTCTGGCGGGGGGGGGGGGGGCAGGCAGACCTCTGGGGGGGGGGGGCTGGTCCCCCCTAGTTACGCCACTGTCTTTGGGCGATGCGTATTTTGTTCACAGATTATTTTGTAAGGGTGAGGGTTTCTGCACCATAGGTGAGTACAGGCAGTACGCATTGATTGAAAACCTTTCTCCGCCCATATTAAGCCAATTCTTCGTTTTATCTGGCAGGTTTGGTTATCCCTTCCAATGCGGATCTCGTGGCCAAGATATTTATATGAGCTTGATTGCTTTATATTCTCCATTCCATATTCCATTCACTGATATTTCTTCACTCACTACTAGGTTTGTCAAATATTCGGACTTATTGATGTTTATTTTTAGGCCTACGGTTTCCGATGCGTTTTGTAGTCTATGCAGCATTTTCCTAGCTTCGTCGATACGGTCCGCAATTATGACGATGTCATCGGCAAATCTTAAATGATTTAATTTTTCGCCATTTATGTTTATGCCCAAGTCTATCATTTTAAACATATAGGTACTCCAAGAGGGTCGTGAACAGTTTTGAAGATAGAACATCACCCTGACGAACTCCTCTTTCGATACGAAAATCTTGAGTGGTATCGTGGATTTTAACACGTGCCGTGGCCTTTTCGTATATATTTTTTATGATAGCTATATATCTGTAGTCGACTCGACATTTTGCGAGAGCTTGTAGCATTTTACTTTGGCTTATAGTGTCGAATGCCTTTTCGTAGTCCACAAATATCATAAAAAGGGTTTTGTTGTATTCGATACATTTCTTGATGAGGGTTTTCATAACTTGTAGGTGATCGTTAGTGCGGTATCTCGCTCGAAAGCCTGCTTGTTCGTAGGGTTGGTAGAGGTCTAGTTTGTTGGTGATCCTTTTCGTAATTATCCTCATAAACAGTTTATACATATGCGATAGAAGACTGATAGGTCTGATAGCATCTTGATAAGCATCAATAATTATCTTGTGACGCAATTCTTTTAGAGAAACCGGCTGGATTTTATTGTTGCAAAATTTTCCTTTTTTAAGGGTGAAATTTATACATTTTCAGTACTTTCATAACATAATCTTAGGATACTCCGATAACTATTGTTTAATGACGCATTGGCACCTTCGGATTTACAAAAACTTGCCGGCAATAACCTCAGTCTGCATATATTCACCCAAATCTCTAGGTTTTTGTCATTTCTATTTCCAACGGATTCAGTTTCATTAAATTTTAAAACCCAAACTCTTATGTAGACGTGGCTGATTTTTTTCTTGTTAGGATGCGTTTCATTAAGGTAATAGTAGTTCTCAAATAGCACCATAAAGAAACATCTTTTCTACTTGTTCTTCAATGGAATACATCATATCCGAATTAAATTAAATTCGCAGAAAAACACAGACACGTTAAATGTCTAATAATTTGTCACGGTGTATATTGTAAGTATTGTAAGTGACTTGATTTACTTTACAAAGGAACGATGAGCTACCTATAAAAATTTTTTAAAACGAAAACGTGTACGAGATACAGGAGCAAGAGGCAAAGTAAAACTTTATTGCAAGCTTAAACATAATTTTAACTAAAAAGAATAAAAGAAGATGGTAAATAAATTTGCCTTATACTTTCATACATACTTAATATAATATGTTATCGATGTAGATTATGAGTAATATGTTCAAGAAGTCTATTAGGCTTACATCTGCTCTTTTAGTCGCATTGAACTTGAAGTACGCTGATTGCATGGAATTGGAAAGTGAATTAAAATTTTTTTTTAATAAGTCAGATATGTTTTAAATTCACCTGTATAATTGGGTATTTTTTACTTAAAAACACAAAACTTTATATTACCAAATAAGCCTTATAGTAATATTGCATAAAACATTGGATACCTACTGTAAAGGGTGTTTCATTAAGGGTGGCCACCTGCCATATCTGGGAAACTACTAAGCATTGAAACTCAAGAAAAATGTATGATTAAAGTGGTAATGAGAAAAGTCTGGATATTATTTTTAAGTTCCGCATTTCGCCGCAAGGGGGGGCACAATTGAACATTTATTTTTAAAATTCTAAATTTCTCCGAAAATTCCCATATTATGGTATACCTCTGGTTGGTTAGAAAGATTAGACAATTGTGCATCATTTTGGTTTAAGGCTAATTGGTGTACCGACCTTGATAAGAGCGGGTGAAGCTATTGAAAGTGTAATCATTAAAATCGCTGTACCTCTAAACGATTTATCCCATTTTACTAAGTTTAAGCTTATTTGGAAGAGAAATCTAAGCACTTTTAATTGTCGTATCCAGCGGTACACGATAGTTTCTAATAAAATTGCTAGAGGGCGCAATTTGTAATAATAACAGTTTTTTTTATTTTATCCCGAAAATTCAAATCATACGGTATAACTATGAAATCATAATAGGAAAGTAGATTCAATTTGCAAGAAAAAATGTGAAAAGCGCAGTTTGATGTCTTTGTTCGTTTCAGAGTTATTGCCAAAATAATAATTTTTAACACATTAATCGAATAAATTTTTGTTTTTATAGTTCCATAGGTAAGTAGGTTGGATTAGCAAGAAAAAATGTGCAGACCGCAGTTCGATATCTTTGCTTGTTTTAGACTTATTGTCAAAACAATAGTTTTTAACACTTTTATCGGAGAAATTATTGTTTTTATAGCTTCGTGGCCACGGCAAAAAAATATTTTTTAACTTTATGATTCTTTTATGTGTAGGTTTGTTCTCATTATTCCAATGGCTCAAAAAACGACTTTAGAATTAATGACATAATCATGGAAAACTTCTAATTTAGGCTTAATATTATGATGTTTTAAAAAATAAATCTAGATAGCCGTGAAACAAAATCGGCATATTTAATTTTGATAGGTGTTGACAAAAGTTTCTCCTTGATTTTTTTTAAATTACTTCTTCCCTATTCAAAACTTATGCTATATCCCTCAAAAAGGGATTATACCAGTTGCGACGATAATATGCTGCCATATAGGTATATCCTAAACGAAGGCACCATTTCGACGACTCGGGAAGTGTACGACCTATTTCAGTTCGTATCAGAAGACGTCCGGTAAGAAATGAAGACAATATTATAAACGTTCTTGCGTACGTGGGAGAGAATGTTCACGAGAAATTTCCATAGACCTAGGCATAAGTGCTACCTCGGCGTTCTGAATTATAAGGGATTCTAAGCTGCATCTCTATCATGTAGCTTTACACCAGGCCCTTTCGAAAACTGATTTTGATAAGCGGCTCGACTATTGCTATTGGCTTAGAGAGATTTGTAATGAAAATCCTCAATTCCTTTTTCTTAATATGCACTATTGGTCACAAACAAATCCTCATTGGATTCGAGAAGCGGATCACCAAAACAGTTGGAGTGTAATCGTGTGGTGCGGAATTTTGGGACAGAATTATCGTACTGTTTATTTTTAATGACCATCTAGATCCCCGGATTTAACTGTGTTAGATTTTTATTTCTGGGAACGAATAAAAGACTTTGTTTATAATACGCGGCCAACCACACGAGACGCTGAAATTGATGTAGCTATTTCTAGTTCTAGAAAAAGAATTAATAGTTGTATTTTGCAAAATGGAAGTTTTATAAAGTCTTTCGATTGTTTCCATAAAAAGTTTACCATAATTATTTTAATGCTGTTGTTATTGCCCGTTGTCCTTTAAACACGCTCCAAATTTGGTTTTTTACATAATTTGGAGTAGTCCTAAGCCTAATAAAGTGTAAAGGGGGGCATGAAAAATGACAAATGATAACCTATTATTACTAATCCAACCTACTTACCTATCGAACTATAAAAACAATAATTTCTTCGATTAATGTGTTAAAAATTATTATTTTGGCAATAACTCTGAAACGAACAAAGACATCAAACTGTGGTTTTTACATTTTTTCTTGCAAATTTAATCTACTTTCCAATTGTGATGTCATAGTTATGCCATATGATTTGAATTTTCGGGATAAAATCAAAAAAACTGTTATTATTACAAATTGCGCCCTCTAGCAAATTTATTAGAAACTATCGCGTACCGCTAGATACGATAATTAAAAGTACTTACCTTTCTCTTTCAAACCAGCCTAAATTTAGTTAAATCGGATAAGCCGTTTAGAATTTACTGTGATTTAAATGATTATACTTTCAATAGCTTCCCCCACCCTTATCAAGGTCGGTACGCCAATGAGCCTTGAACTAAAATGATGCAAAATTATCTAAGCCTTCTAATGATGTAACCAGAAATATTCCTTAATATGGGAATTTTCGGAGAAATTTAGAATTTTAAAAATAAATTTTCATTGTGCCCCCTTACGGCGAAATGCGAATAATTTCCAGAATTTTCTCATATAGCCACTATAATCATAATTTTCTTCCCCCCAAGTTTCTATGCTTAGTAGTTTCCGAGATATGGCCGGTGGCCACCCTTAATGAAACACCCTGTCTAGATTCATTAGTAACCAATTTACTGCTATTAATAACTATACAGAAAAACGCAATTTATAGAATATCAAATCATTTGTACCCCAATAAATTATACAATTGGTATCAGCTCTTTGAGCCTCGCATTATTAAATTTAATCCAATTTAAGCTTAAGTCGATAGAAATGTTGAGATTGGGCAATTATTTTTATTAGCTAGCTTTTGTATTTTAAAAAATTGTAAGAAATACTTTGTGCTTTAAGCGAGTGAATAATATTTTTTTCTCTAATGTAGAAAAATAATAAACTATAATTTACCTAGGTAGGTTTTCTTATGTTCCTCACGTCCCAATTATTACTCAAATGCGATTCATGTTGCCTATAAAAGTCAATTAATATTACCAGAGGAGGCAATAAAGTTTGAGTACCGGCAATAAGATATTTTATCTTACAAAAACCTGAAAATGCGGTAAAAATTCCAATCCTTGTCGCCCAAGTTTTTACGAAGTAATTTACTTGTTAGATTGTAACGCGTTTTTGAAATGTTTAATGAAAAGTATTAAATTTTATAGCCCTAAATAACCCTAGCGCCACTGGAAAGTTATTTAGTTACAGAATAATGAGCTTTTTTTTTTTTTAATTCGTAAAAACGGTATTTTGCATATTTTCTTCGTTTATATAAAAACCATTTTTCTCGAAAAGTATAGGAGATACGGCTACAATGTATAGAAACGCGTCTGTGATGGATCTGACAAAATAAAAGGAAAAAAAATCTTCTGGTTATAATTATATTATTAAAAAATTCAAAACTACTTAACCTAAGGGGGCGGGCATCTGTGTCTGATAGATTAACTGAGCTATCCTGGCTAAATGTTTCTAAAAGGCGATTCCTACATTGCTGCACCCTGTTTCACAAAGTCGTTAAATATGGTAAACCAAGTTATCTGCATCGTAGGGTTCTGTTTCGTTCGGACGTACATAATATAAACATTCGTAGGAATGATCAGCTTACTATTCCTCAGCATCGCACATCACAGTTTCAGAGGGCTTTTTCTTATACCATTTGCAAATGTCTTAATGTCTTACCGAATGATCTAAAAAAGCTTGAGCCAAACAATTTTAAGCGTACCTTAAAAAAAACAGCTGATGGATAATATAATTATGGTTAACTTTAATATTTAGCTTAAATGTAATTCAAAGTGAATTAATAGATTAATTGAAATTGGTTAATTGTAAATATTTTAATATTGATTATATTTTATTATTATTAATTATTTGTATATTGCTAAGATAGTAACTTTGATGTTGTTCATTTTGTTTAAGATATAGTTCCTAGGGCTACATGGAAGAGTGAGCTCTGTGTGTATGCAAATGCACCTTTGCTTAAATGTAGTCCTTTTTTTTTCAACTAACAGTAAGTTCATTCATGTGTTTTCTTTAAATTTATATGTTCATCCTTATAGATGCTGTTTTGTTGAAAATAAATAAATAAATAAATAAATAAATAAATAAATAAATAAATAAATATATATACTAAAAGGTTTAGTAAATATAACAATATATCCGGGAATCGAACCCGGAACCTCTCGATTATCAGTCGAACACTCTGCCAATTCTCTTACTATCTTCGGCCGTATAACTTACTCAAATATCATAATAATTACAATAATACAAATTATTTGTATTTTGATGGACATAGTGTTCTGTACCTGTAAAAAATTATAAGCCATAATACTGTACTCGGGAGGCATATGCCACTATGTCCAATTTTTACAAAAAATGAGTATATTCAATGGAAATGGTATGCATTTTGGTAAAAGGAAAAGTAATAATAGACCAAAAAAAACGTATTGCCGCCTAAATGCCGATAGTCAGCTGGCGTTTAACATTATGCGTAATCCCCAACTACTATTATATAGATCTAGTTAGAGGCATATAACACCAAGTGATTATATAGTGTTCTATGCCGCTAAATGTGTTGCTAAAGACATAACTAAAGATCCGAGGCATACAGATATTATTACCTTGGTGTCTTAGGCCTCTGAATAAAAATGCACATAGTGTTAAAAGTCTACCCTGTTTCTCAGCTAGGTGTTGTATGCCCCACAAAAGAGTTTAATTTTCTGAAAAAAACTACATAGTCACCTAATTTTTGTAAAAATTGGACATAGTGTTTTATGCCTCCGGGGTACAGATTTGATCTTAGTCGTATATTGTTTGGAAACTGAAGCGATTTTATACTGGGGAGGAGTTATTAGGGCGAACGGACTTACTTTAAATTATTTATTTATTTATAGTATCAACAACTTTACAAGTTAGTTATAGGTACATAAACCCTATTTCTAAAAGCTTATACCTAAGCTATACATTCAATTAGCGTTACAATTACAGTAATTGCCTAAGCAGTTCATTCCTTAATTTTAATTTTAATTTTTCTTATTTTAAATTATATATGTCAATGTATCCACAATATTTATTAAAATAAGAGCACATTCTTATAAGTGGTGAGTTTTTGTATAGATTTGTCCTCGGTGCAGGAACATAAAATACATGTGCGGATCTAATATTGACTAAACTTATTCTAAACGGAAGTTGCCCTAAGAACTCTTTATTATCTATTCCACTGACTTCGTCTATTAATTTGCTGGGTGTCAACCTGGGAGGAAATATGTCTTGGCTAAATCACGTTGTGGCAATCGCCACGGCAGCTTCTCAGAAGCTCGGTATACTTTTCCGTACCAAAAAGTTGTATAAACCTCAACAACTTTTGACACTTTATAAAGCCCAGATTCGACCATCACTGGAATACTGCTCTCATATCTGGAGTTCTGCACCGAAGCATACCCTTCGGTTGTTGGATTCCATCCAAAGGAGAGCCGTTCGTCTAATCGGCGACCACGAGCTGACTAAGAACCTCAACAGCTTAGAACATCGAAGACAGGTTGGTGATTTGACTCTCTTCTACAGATATTTCCATGGCAAGTGTTCGACAGATATTGCCCGCTCGATTCCACCTAGAGTAATGCATAGCAGAAACACACGACGAACTACTGCCGCCCATCCCTATGTGGTTCAACTTAGTACACCCCGAACATCATTGTTTCAGAACTCTTTCATTTGGAGGACGTCATCTTTGTGGAACGGCCTTTCTGAGACCGTGTTTCCAACCGAATATAACCTCCAACGATTCAAGAAAAACGTGAATCGCTTTCTTCGCACACGCACCGCTCCCAGAGCGCCTTAAAGGATTTTTCCTATAGTGCTTGTGCTCAATCATAAAAAAAAAATATATATGTATATACAGGGTGTTCCGATGATCATGTTACAAAATTCTAGGGTAGATAAAACACACGAAAATAAGAAAAAAAGTTCATGTGAACATGGGTCCGGAAACGCTTCTTCAGGGAGCTAGGGCCCTTCGAAGATGACCTTCAAAAACTACTTTTCGTTTTATAGCTTCGGTACTACTGCAGCTATCGCAACCAATTTTGGGACATGAAATCTAGTTCGTAGGTTCATCAATTTGAGCCTTCCGGATTTTGTCACCTTTAACCAGGGGCGTACAAACCAAGGGGGTATTTGAGTAAATTTGACCCTACTCCTCTTAGGCTTTAATTTCTTACCATTTTTATATCTGATTATGATTCTCCAATGCCTTTTACATAAAAAAGGTACTCTTAGTAAAAATCGCTATCTGTCACAGTTTCCTCCGAAAATGGCTAAATCCAATCAATAATAAATTATTGGTCTTAAACCAATTATTACGTTGAAATATGAGAGGTTCAGTACAGATAGTTGTCAAAAATCTGTCAATAAAATATTGTGTCGCCAGTGAATCATGGATTATACTTTCGCCGAATATGCCGATATGCTATTAATTTATGGCGAAGTTCATTGCAATGGAAGAGCCGCTTCAAGATTGTATCAGGAGCGGTTTCCTGAGAGGCGTGTATCTGCTCACACGCTATTCGAGAGGGTAAATCAGCGCATAAGGGAAACTGGCTCCGTGAAAATAACGAGGCCAGATAATGGCGCTCAAAGAACTGTACGAACTCCAGAATTTGAGGAAGAGGTACTCCGACAATTCGAGGAAATCGTTCGTCTAATCGGCGACCACGAGCTGACTAAGAACCTCGACAGCTTAGAACATCGAAGACAGGTTGGTGATTTGACTCTCTTCTACAGATATTTCCATGGCAAGTGTTCGACAGATATTGCCCGCTCGATTCCACCTAGAGTAATGCATAGCAGAAACACACGACGAACTACTGCCGCCCATCCCTATGTGGTTCAACTTAGTACACCCCGAACATCATTGTTTCAGAACTCTTTCATTTGGAGGACGTCATCTTTGTGGAACGGCCTTTCTGAGACCGTGTTTCCAACCGAATATAACCTCCAACGATTCAAGAAAAACGTGAATCGCTTTCTTCGCACACGCACCGCTCCCAGAGCGCCTTAAAGGATTTTTCCTATAGTGCTTGTGCTCGATCATAAAAAAAAATTGTCTCGAATTAATTTATATAGGAAAATAATTCCTGCTTCTATACGCAATAGACTTAAAGCTTTTGATCTGTACCTCTTGGTGGATAAACTGAAAAATTATAAAAATTTACGCTGAACAGATTCCAAAAGAGCAATCTTATTGGCATACTGAGGATCCCAAATAGTGCATGCTTACTGAAGTTTTGTAATTACCGGGGATTTATATAAAGTTATTATGGCATTAACATTTTTAAAGTATTTACAAGTTCTTATAATAAATCCTAGCATTTTTAAAGCGCTGGCTCGATGCCCTCTGCCCACTACCTCAACTAAAATGAAATAATTATTCAGTAGTCAACCACTTCATTCAAGATCCGCCGAAAGGCAATACTGTACATAAATATAAATTATAGTCTGTGACTAATTTAATAAACAAATATGATCCAAAAAGCGCTGGCAGTAATATTATCAATATGCCCAACAAAACTTAACTTAGGATCAAAATAGAGACCAAGATCTCTGTAAAAATCAGTTCACTTTAGAGGCACATTATCAATGCAGTAATTAAAATTAATATTTTGAGTTCTACATGTAAAGGACATTATCGCACATTTACCTACATTTACATTTAAATTATGTTCTCTACACCAACGCACAAATAAATTCAAATCGTTTTGTAAAGCCCTTGCATCAAGTTCATCCACAATAGTATGAAATAGCTTATAATCATCAGCAAAAATAAGACCTTTGGTGAAATTAACGCTCACTCCAATTTTATTGATAACTAGTAAGAACAGAAGTGGTCCAAGATTTGAACCCTGGGGCACCCCTGATGTGGGTGAATATATTTGAAAAGTGTAGCCCTTAAGTTCAACGAATAATGATCTTTTATGCAAATATGATGATAATAATGAAATAATGTTTTGGTCCACTGAGAAGTCTTGAAGAGCTGTACTTATCTCGCCAAAGTCCACCTTGTCAAACGCTTTTTCTAAATCGTTGAACATAACATCAACTTGTTGGCCGTTTTTAAAAGAATTATGAATGAATTGTGTAAAATTTATTAAATTAGTTATAGTTTAGCGCTGGGGTAAAAATCCATAATATTTAATACAGACACTAAAAAAACTATATTTACAATTATTAATATTTGTTATTGTATGTTAAGGTGGAAATGAACAGAAATTAAAAACGAACATTAAATTATAACCATAGAAAAATAAAACCAAGAGAAACTATCCAATATAAATATTTTACCGCTCATAATTGTGTACGGCGTACAAATCTGTAATGAGTTACGCCAGACCTTACCTGTGATATACGTTTAGTGAACGCAAATATCCGTCTCTAGAGCTCTTCGCCTTTCGGTATTTACATCGGGACATTGCGCCCCGCTAACCTATCGCAAATAAGCAGACAAAATTATATTACAGATATACTTGCCTTACATATTGGTAAAAATACAGTTGCAGAAATTTTACGATTTATCTCTTCAAAAATAAAAAATCTCCGTTTTTTTTATTAGCATATTTATTTTTGTTGCAGAATCTCCTATTTTATTTCGAAAATAAAGAAAAACAAGACAGGCCATTAGGAGTAATATTCTTGGAAGGATCATATATTGAACGATGTATTCTAACTGAAAATGATCTACCCATACCATCACCTGAAAAATCTAAAGAGAAAAAAAAGGACAAGGACAAAGAAGTTTTGGATATAAATGTACGTAGTGTATATGTGTGTAGTAGGTCTTACGTATGTTTGGTTGTACAAAGAAGTTAAGTAACAGACATCTTTGATTGTGACATCAATATTGAACAATTAGTAGTAGAAGTAGTAGTAGAAGTAGTAGTAGTAGTAGTAGTAGTAGTAGTAGTAGTAGTAGTAGTAGTAGTAGTAGTAGTAGTAGTAGTAGTAGTAGTAGTAGTAGTAGTAGTAGTAGTAGTAGTAGTAGTAGTAGTAGTAGTAGTAGTAGTAGTAGTAGTAGTAGTAGTAGTAGTAGTAGTAGTAGTAACAAGATTTATTTTGCGATGTGCTACAATTTAACAAGTTTTACAAAATATTTAAAATTATTTAATAATATCATCTATGAAGCATTAAAAAATTTTTATCAGCCACTATTTTGTTTTTTAAATGAATAATTTTTAATGATTTTTTAAAATTTTTCAAAGAACTCTGTGATTTATTTGAATTATTCAAGTTGTTATATTCACTTAATCCTTTATGGAAAACCGATTTATATGTTGAATGTTTTGATACCCTATTTAAACAAAAATCGTTTTTATATCTGGTTGAATAGTTATGATTTTCAAAATTTTGAGTTAAAAAATCTTTTAAATAGAAAGGTAGTAAGTTATCTTGTATTTTAAAAATAAAAGTACAGATGAAAAGAAATACTGAATTTTTAACATTTAACCACTAAAGTTTCTCTAACATTAAATTTATTTTCGTATATTTATCCACATTTAAAATTATACGCATAGTTTAATTTTCCAAAACTTGAAGTCTATTAAAGACTCCATCAATTGCTTTATATAAAATAGTTGAACAATATAAAACATGAGGTAAAATTATAGTGTTGTAAATTGTTTTTCGTAAAAATAAACTTAAATTTTGACTAATTCTTTTTAAATAATAATAATAATAATAATAGTAATAATAATAATAATAATAATAAAAGTTTATTCAAATATTTTTTTTACATTTAATGATAATATATATTTTTTGGATAAACTATCAATTCCGAACTTACAAGTAAAATACTTTTATTGAGTTAAATATAATAATAAGTTAAATATAAATTTAAAGTTAAATAATAATATAATATTTATTGTAAAGAATATATTTCATAATTCAGGCACAACCAGATTATAATATAAAACGAATATGACAATATTTAATTGGTATATTTTATATCACTATAATATACGAAGATACAATACATTACGTAGGTATATAATATATATATATATTTATTTTATTCATTATTTATTAATGACGTTCTTGAATATATCTCTTGGAGTAGATAATTAAATAATTAATTTTTTTTCCAATTTTAGATACAAGATTTTTAAAATGTAATTCAAATTTTAATTTAGACTCTAAAATTACTCCCAAATATTTAAAAGAGTGTATAATTTCTAATTTTTCATTATCAATAAAAATATTTATATCTATATTATTCACGTTATTTCCATTAACCATAAATTTTGTTTAAGAAACATTTAATTTTAATTTATTTACCTTTAACCAGTTTGATATAGTTTTTAATTCAAAATTTAAAATTTCTGTACAATTAACAATATTTTTACCCTTTATATATCTACAATAAAGTATCATCCGCAAACATTTGAATGAAACTTTATTTCAAAACATTTGGAATATCATTTATATAAAGAATAAACAATAATTGATGTAAAATGCTACCTTGTGGTACCCCAATATTATTACCTATATTCCTTTTTAAAAAAAATGTTTATCAATTTTTGTTTTTTGCTGCCTATTACTTAAATAATTTTAAAACCATTTATAAACAACTCCCCTTAATCCATACTGATATAATTTTTTCAATAATTTATCACTATCAATTCCTTCGAAAGCACGTTCAAAATCCAAAAATACTGCCAATATAACTTCATTTTTGTCAACGCTTCGCTTTAAAAATTTCAATTACATACTGAACTGCCGTTTCTGTTGAATATCGTTTTCTAAAACCTGCTTGCATATTTACTAAAATGTTGTTTTCTTCAATAAATTCGAGTGTCTGTTCCTAAACTGTCATTTCTAATAATTTTTAATATCCCATAATATATTTATTGGCCTCATTACACAGTTTTTTTTTTGATTTTTGATTTTGGAACTGGTGTTATAAAAGAACATTTTAGATCTTCAGGTATTTCTCCATATTTTAGGCAGTTATTGATTAATCTTAATATAATTTCACCTGTGCTTGTAAAAGTTTCTTTCATTACTTTTTTTTAATAAAATTTCACTATAATTAGTGTTTGATTTGAGTTTGTTAATTTTAAATTTTTTTTCTCTTAACGAAACGTCTCGGAATTCTTTAATGATACACCCATTTACGATGAAAAAATTATTTTTTCTTTTTTGAAACGTATGTGTACAATAACAATGCAAATTTAACTGTAGTTACATGTAATCTAGGATGCTCCGACATAGAAATGAATTGTTGATAGCAAGAAATGTTTGATAGCGAATTACATAAAAATGGTGGTATAAAGTTGTGAAAAAAAATTGAGATTGTTTTGATTGTGGGAGAAAACTATAAAACCCATAGAGAAGCAGCAATTATTTTTAATGATAGACATCCCAATAAGAATATTAATCATTCAACTCTTACATAAAGATTGAATAAATTTAAGACTAGTGGAAGTTTAAACAATAACTTTAATGGAAAACGCCGAAAACTGGTGGCCACTGAGAACGCACAGTTAGAAGTAAAGTAATGCTGTCTGTTGTAGAACATCCAAAAGTGTCATTGCGCAAAAGAAAGTGGTTAATACAACAAAATGTAAGTAACGATACAGTGGAAAGAATTTTAAAACGAAATAAATTCAGACCATTCAAACCAAAAATCGTTCACACATTGAAAGAAAGGGATTATGATATGCGCTTTGATTTTTGCTCTCTCATCCAAGCAGAATTAGAAGAGGACCATTTTTTTCCGATGAGGCAACATTTTCTTCAAATCGAACTGTCTCGTGCCAACATTGTCGCTGGTGGTCTGAGGAAAATCCCAATTTTACAATAAAGCCTCGTGACCAATATTCATTTAAAACGAACGTGTGGTGTGATATTTACAAGGACAGATTAATAGGACCGTATTTTTTTCACCAATCTATGAATGCCGAACGTTATTTACAATTTTTGCAAAATCATATTAGTGACTTCATGGACGAACTACCTTTACAACGTCAACGTATTTGGTTCCAACAAGACGGTACAGCATGCCACAGTACATTAAATGTTAGGGCATATCTTGAGTCATCCACAGATATTTAGATATTTTTTGGACTGCTAGATCCCCTGACCTAACCCCTCTAGATTACTTCTTATAGGATTACTTAAAACAAAAAGATTACCAGCAATGGCATTTTCATGATGTTAATCATTTGTAGCGGATATAATGCCGGGAAATTTCTCCACAAATGATAAGGAAAGTATTAAGGAAATTTGCCAATAGAACGATTAAATATATTGAACGAGAGGGTGGATATGTCGAGGTATTAGTGGAATTAGTGAAAATTAAATTTCTTTTTATTTCTAGTATTACTATTGTGTTAGTTACACAATTTATTATTTGTATGAGTTTTCTTATTTGCAATATAAATGCATATTATTATGCATTCATTACGTGATTAAAATGGCAACATTGTTAGATGAAATTAGGAAACGAAAAGGTTATCATGTTTTTTTGGCGGATCGACTGGTACAAAATCGATGCAGCTCCGATAAGAAATGACGAAATTACACGCATTTATGTATCTTCCTCCTCCGTTGTTTGGTACAAGAAAGGTGCAGCTCCGGAGCTGCAAACCTATCTATTTTTTTTAGTTTTAGTTTTTTTTGTAGTTTATATTCCATACTCTTTTGATGCCTACTTAATAAGAAAGTTTTCACTGGCAACTTTTTTTTTTTTTACAAACAATGTGGTAAGTACATATATTTTCACATGTTTGGTGGAAGAACGGTGCAGATTTTTTGCTAATTTTTTTCTCATTTCTCAAAGAATTGTGAGATTCAAAATAGTCTGAAATATTGAATAAACCTCTCTATTATCGATTGGCGTTTTCTTTTTCAGTTTAAAATACAAGCAATTTTTTCTAAACAGTTTTTTTTCAATTTCCCAACAAGTACCAAAAATGGAGCTGCATCCTTCTTGCAGCAAGGTCCTCAATTATAAGAGATAAATGTTCATTCATAATTAATTAATAATGCAGAAAGATTATTAAATAATAACAAAAACTCTTTTTTTATCCTAAATGGGTGTAATTACCTGCTTGAACGTGGTTTTTAGTTCTGATCAACTTTTTTTAATAACAATTTTCGATATTGTCAAAAATAAAGGTACTTTGCTCTTGGGCAAAATTCATATTTTTTGACAAACCTCGTATACGCCTAAAAGAATTAAAAATTATCAGCGACAATCAGTATGGTTTTCGTAAGTCCAGATCAACAGGAGACCTTCAAGCCTATGTCATTCATCTTTGGAGCAACGCAATCGAACATCATGGGAAGTCCCGGGCTATTGCACTGGACATCTCTAAAGCCTTTGACAGTGTCTGGCACGAGGGGCTCCTAAGTAAACTGCGTTCTTATGGTATGCCCGGTAGATTTTGTTTATGGTTGTCTAGCTTCCTCAAGGACCGTTCTCTGCAAGTGGCGATTGACGGATTTCTCTCAGACACCTTTACTATCAATGCTGGTGTTCCTCAAGGGTCCATATTATCTCCCACTCTCTTCTTACTGTACATTAACGACCTTCTAGCGAAAACAGAAAATCCAATATATAGCTTTGCTGACGACAGCACACTTATCTCATCTTTTACTTTGAAATCTCAAACATCGGCTGCTAACGCACATCTTCGCAGACAACATGAGGTATCACGCCTCAATATAGACCTGGAAGAAATTTTGTCTTGGGGTGACAGTAACCAAGTCGAATTTAACGCTCAAAAAACCCAGGCAGCAGTTTTTTCTAAGAAGGTTAACATTGCAGAACCCGATATCGTTATGGCAGGACACGCAATTCCACTGACTTCGTCTATTAATTTGCTGGGTGTCAACCTGGGAGGAAATATGTCTTGGCATAATCACGTTGTGGCAATCGCCAGGGCAGCTTCTCAGAAGCTCGGTATACTTTTCCGTACCAAAAAGTTGTATACACCTCAACAACTTTTGACACTCTATAAAGCCCAGATTCGACCATCACTGGAATACTGCTCTCATATCTGGAGTTCTGCACCGAAGCATACCCTCCGGTTGTTGGATTCCATCCAAAGAAGAGCCGTTCGTCTAATCGGCGACCACGAGCTGACTAAGAACCTCGACAGCTTAGAACATCGAAGACAGGTTGGTGATTTGACTCTCTTCTACAGATATTTCCATGGCAAGTGTTCGACAGATATTGCCCGCTCGATTCCACCTAGAGTAATGCATAGCAGAAACACACGACGAACCACTGCCGCCCTTCCCTATGTGGTTTAACTTAGTACACCCCGAACATCATTGTTTCAGAACTCTTTCATTTGGAGGACGTTATCTTTGTGGAACGGCCTTTCTGAGACCGTGTTTCAAACCGAATATAACCTCCAACGATGCAAGAAAAACGTGAATCGCTTTCTTCGCACACGCACCGCTCCCGGAGCGCCTTAAAGGATTTTTCCTATAGTGCTTGTGCTCAATCATAAAAAAAAAATATATATGTATATATATATCTGATAGTTGCATTTTAGGTTTTGGGCCACGCAGAACTTTTTATGAAGAATAACTTTTTTTCGTAAAATTAATAATAAAAAGTTTTCCATATGGTTCCAACTTACGGAGGCATACTGTATATTGCAAGAATTTTCTAGGTATGCCAAATTTCCCACCTAATTTGGAAGTTCGTTTCCTTTCTCGGACAAACACTTTTAAAATTTTAAGTCTTAAATAACAAAATATTTTGAAATTAAAACTTTCTTTTCGTTCGTTGTCGTGAATAAAATGTTACCAGTAACATTTAAATTTCTTTACCTGAGCCTTTGAGTAAAAAGAAAGACGAAAAGAAAACAGAACTGAAAAATAAACATTTTAAGGGCTTAAAGTTGCTTGTTTCTTTAATAAAATCCGCACAAAATATAAAAATAAATTTTCGTAAATAATAAATATGCATATACAGTGATGACCAGAAGTCCGATACATTTTTCGGAAAAATGCTTGAACACGTAAATTTTTATTTTCATTTACGCATCTTTTGACGTGAAAGTTTAGTAAACAGGGTGATACATGTTAAAGATATTATATAAATCGGTATTTTTTCTTATGGAACACCCGGTATATTTTTCGATTTTTTAATTCTAATAAACATTCTAAAGATATTATCTGATACAGTGGCGGAACAACGTAGCCACGGGCCCGTGTGCGAAAACTTTGCCGGTTGTTAGGGGGGGCCGCCAATCAGTGCCGGAAGCAAATTTTTTAATAAACTTTTAAGTTACGCATTTTTCTAGAACTTTGTAGCTTTTTAACAGGTATTCTCAGAAGATCGCAATAGCCTAGTTCAATTCAAGTTCAAGTTTCAAGTAAATATCTAAAAAAATTGACTTTTGAAAATATCCACTTTAATAATTATTCCGGATAATTTTGTAATATCTTAAACAATTCTTTATTAGTCAAAAGCAAAATGACTTTCCCGGGTGTAGAATGTTGTACCAAACAATTTTTCTTAAAGATATTTTTCAATATCGGCCTTACTTTTTTCTCAAAAACGTTGGGCGCGTAAATCCACTTTACACGCTTAAATTCACTTTACGCGCCCAACGTTTTCGAGAAAAAAGTAAGGCCGATATTGAAAAATGGCTTTAAGAAAAATTGTTTGGTACAACATTCTACACCCGGGAAAGTCATTTTGCTTTTGACCAATAAAGAATTGTTTAAGATATTACAAAATTACTAAAAATAAAAAAAAATTATAAAAAAAATTTTGGGAATATTTTCGATCGTCATTTACTTTTCTGGATGGGGTATTTAAAGTAGAATTTATTTTCTAAATACCAATTTTCATTTTTTCTTTTCGTTTGACCATCAAAACGTTCCGCAAATTTTCATTGTGGTAAAAGGGGTTACTGCTCTAAAGTACGATTTTAAGTACTTTAATGTGGAAAATGACCTTTCAGAGGTACTGGCGGTGCCGGGAAGGGTAACAAAAATTTGCAAAAGTTTTTATATTGGGAAATATCATACCATTACATTGAATATATAGCTTAAACATATCGGAAGGTATTTCTTTGCTATCTGTAAACTTGTCGTTCCATAATTTAAATTCGCATATTAGAATGCTTTCATTATAAAAATTTTCAAAAAATGAATAATTTGCATAAGAAGAATGAAGGCTGAGAAAGGTTTGCAAATTTTCTACTTATAATACTGAACAAAAGTAATAAAAATTATATCGTTCTTTGTATCGCGCCTGGAAATTAAAGTTTTAGTGGGTTAGTGGGTATAGTAAGTTGAAGTCAATTTCATTGGTGGTTTTGGGGGGGCCAAGGCCCCCCTGGGTGCGCCACTGAGTAGGTACACAAAAAAGCAATTATTGTTATGTGCACATACTATTTTTTCTGCAATCGAAAAGAAAATATAATACTTAAATACAAAAATAAAATGATTGTGCCTAATAAAAAATTAATTAAAAGTCATTATTCCAGTATTGTTAACCGTTGCTACGCAATGGGCCATAATATATCGATACGAGAATATTATATTCTCGGCCTAGGCCGGGAATAATATATTCCCTTATCGTTATATGTCTCATTGCGTAGCAACGGTTAACAATACTGGAATAATAAACTTTGTGGCGTCAAATCACGCCAGAAAGATGCCAGTTTGTGGACGATTGCAGAGAAAAATCTTTTTTTCTTGCTTTTGCATGCGCAAAGTTTGAAATCAGATTAGAAATGTCTATTTTTTGAGCTTTCTCATTTTCTATAGAAATAATTGCTAAAGCCGATAATTTTTTATTATTTATCGGCAATTTCTCAAATAAGTTTTAATTAACTTTAACTTGAAAAAAGACCGTTCAGCTGATGCAACCGAAATAGGGATGGTCAAAAAAAAATGCAGGCAGTTAAATGTTATAAATCAAAAATAGAAGTTAAATTATCTAAAACATTCTCTAAATGAAAGCACTTGCGATGAAATTTTGTCAGCGATATCTTCTAGATATTAAAGATGCATGGCTTTGACTCATATCGTAAATATCCTTATCAGAAAGAGAAGGATCTTGTGTCCTTATCAGAAAGAGAAGGATCTCGTAAAACGTTGGGAAACAAAACGCGAAAATAAGAACAAATTTTGTAAAGGCCAGAACTTCGATTTTTTAATTGAGCTGTAATTATATCTATAGTTTTAAAAAACACATTTATTTTAAACCAATCATCACTTGTTTGAACTTGATAATGGTTATTAACATATCAAAAATTATTTTTGGTCTTGATATTCTTTTGTTTTCGAATTCAGGAGTAGTGCCCCATTGCCTAGCCAAAATAACAGAGTCCGTTTTAATTACATCAACATTATTTCTCATTTGATTTATGATTTCAGTGGCGGTGGTAAACGTTTTAGACGCAGCTTCAATATTTTGTTTTTTTTTTGTGAAAGTTTTGACAATGCATCAATATTCTTTAAAATTTTTTTTTGAAAAACAATAAAAAAAATTGTTTCAAATTTTTCCAAGTGTTTTCTTAAAGACTTTGCTTCATTAACTTCCGCTTTATTTGTAGAGGTTAAAATTATTTTTGCCAGTGTTTTTAAAAATATCCATATATCTAAAACGAAGAGCTTCTAATGCATCGTGTCTCGATGACCATCGAGTGGGTGTAAATTTTTTAGTTATTTTGACACAAAGACCAGGCCCTTTAAACTAAATGCCGATATTGCGAATTGCGGTTTAATAAAAACAATAATAAAAAAAATTAAGGCCGTTTTATTGATTATTTCAGCAGTTACTATCTATAAAAGTATTGAGTAAAGTAGTTTTGCGGATACGTTTCTGGAGTATTGCATTTTTTTTTCTATGAGAAAATTTTGTTTTGCATTTTTATGTTTTTGTGGCTCCGCTTCCGGGCCCCTTTCAAGCCCGGGCCCGTGTGCTTCGCACACATTGAATACCGGTAGTTCCGCCACTGATCTGATATTAGCATACCCTACGCCTAAAGTAAAAGATTGTCGAGAAATTTTCGATTGAATATTAGTCTTTTTAAAGTTACCTTGGGTTTTATTATTTAAATAGGTATAAAGCAGTCCTTCAAATTTGTTGTCATTAGTTGTCAGTTTATAGCTGACAGCTATCAAGTAATATTTAATATTGTCTCATGCAGCATTTCGTAGATACTACTTTACTAAATAAACTTGAAAATTAACAAAAGAAAATGGTTAAATTAGCTAAAACTCACGAGAATAGATGATTTTCTAATTTCGTTATCCAATATTTCTTCAGTGAGTTTATGTGGATTTTCTTCAATGGATAGATAGATGTTTAATTTTTTATCTTCTGAAATTGAAGGCCGACCGGACCTAGGAAGATCTCATACCTGTCCCGTTTCTCTTCTCGATTCTGCTTACGTTGAACTGAGATATCTGAATGTCTTGATATTTTATATTAAATAGTTCATAAACTTCCCTTTAAGTCCTAATACGATCACCACATCCTATCGTAATTAAGACATCTATTCTCGTGAGTTTCAGTCAATTTAACCATTTTCTTTTGTTAATTTTCAATTTTATTTAGTTAAGTAGTACGAAATGCTGCATGCATGAGACAATATTAAATGTTACTTGATAGCTGTCAGCTATAAACTGACAACTAATGACAACAAATTTGAAGGACTGCTTTATACCTCTATATTTTTACAGTTTCAAATTCTACAATCAATTCTAGATATTTTTCATAAATCATGCTCTATACCTATCTTCAACCGTTTACGAAATATTAACACTTTAATGCTGGTATGTACCATTGATATGTTTCTTGACTTAGCAACTTTTTGAATTCAAGTCACAATCTTTAAGGTATTGATAAAACATTACTACTACGTAATTAATAACCATAATATTAACAGAGTGGATTTGACATATAAACTAATTGAGCAAAGTTTCCTTACTTGGGTATTATAAAAGAGAATTAAAAATAAAGAGAATGTAAAAAGCTACAGATATTTATATGAAAATATTTGAGAGCTTAAACATAATTTTCCACTTTGTAATATCAGTTAATATCCGAAGCTTAAAATATCTTACTAAAGTATTTTTCACGCTCGAGGATATGACAAAGCCTATCTTTTGAAAACTTTAAACGGGATAATGCCCAGGGGCGTGCAGTCTAATTAACAAAAAGAGAAACATATTTTATTAAATTTAATTCTTCCATATTTTCTTAAAAGGTATTATACATTATCTTATCATACACGAAGGGATTCTAACATAATGCTATTATAATGTCATCGTGTTTTCATAATTTTAAGTATATAACACTGGTCGTCCTTGCATTTTTATATATACTTAATAGCAGAAAAGTTTTGTGAATGTACCATTCTTTTATAATAAAATTTACCAAAATCAACAATTTTTAAAATTTAATATTAGTATCTTTACAGTCAGGGCATATACCGTGCGAGCAAAAATTATTTGCATCAAAGAGGGCCTTGCACCCAAGGACGTAATGCTTAGCCGTAGAGCTTAATAACTGTTGGGTGTCAGTAACTACCTGAATTAACAATCAATCAGTTATTCCGTCATCTTTGACAGTCGTTACAAGTAATTTGATTCATCGCTAATTTTTCCAATTTCTTGAACAATTCACACAATGGGCATTACGGAACAGCACAAAACATTCATGGTTGACGCGTATTTTCGAAACGGGGTTAGAGTAAATGGTAAGTGACACTACAATCCGGGTTTGTGCATGGACGATTTTCACGAACATTTTCCTAACGTTTCTTTTATTGCTGGGGATTTTTTAAAATACTTTTATACTTTTATTTGATTTTTTTTTCAGGGCTGAAAACTTTTTCTTAGTGTTTAATTTATTACTCCCAAACTACCAAAGCAAATTCAATAAAATTATAAACAATTATAAAGGAAACTAAGACGAACCCAAAAATACAAAAAATACAACTTCATGTTTTCACACCTTTTTAGGCCAACCTGTTTATGCGATAATATTTTCCTGAAATACATCCCGTGTTATAGAATAAGTCAGCATATGAATGAAATTCCCTACTTACTCACTTCGTATAGGAGCTATGTAAGCCTGAAGCACTATTGCAGGACCCTGTATTGGCAAAAATCTAAAATATCTATGTCTATGTACGATAACCAATTATTTTCTTTGAGTAAATAATTGCTTATCGTTGCGCCTCTTACATTCTAAATTATGCTGCTTATAGGAAACTTTTTTTAATTCACCAAACTCTTCTAAATTTATTTTATAAAAATTGAATAAAAAGTTACATAAATATGCAAAAAAATATGCATGCGTAGCATAAAACAAAGTAGCGGAAAATTACCTCATGTAATTTATTTTTTAGTTAATATATTTTATTTTGCAATTCACAAATATGTAATCAGTGATCGTAATTTATATTATATTGACATATTTGGTAGCTAACCAGAGGTTCTTTTTTTGATATGTTGCCATGAAAGAGAGAAAAATTTTGTAGTTGTTTTTCCTCCTGGGATCGCTTCGGCTTGTTCGGATTTGTTTGTATTACAGCGGACATTTTTTGAATTGGCTCACGTTATTTAATTAGTGTAGACAGAGACGTTAATTTTTATAGAATTTTTAATTTATTTGGGCATAAGTAATTAAAATGTGTTTTTGTAAAAAAATACCTTCGCTCAATTTTTGAAACTTGATTAACTCGTCAGGATAAATGAAATAATGAAATAATCTTGTGTAAGTCTACCTTTAAGTATTAGTATGCTGAAAAATAAAATTATTCTTCTATGCCCTTCGTGTTTAAATATAAGTTCTAAATTTTTCTTTACGATTATTAAACTTTTTCTTGTAAGACAAATATTTTGTTCATTTTAAAAATTTAAAAATTTGGGGGAAGTTTAATTGGAAATTGTATTTAGGCGATAAAATTGAAAAGTATACGCAAGCGGATGAGACTTGAGACCTGAATTTCATTAGAGCATTTTCTTAATTGGGATTATATTACAACCATTTTGCTACAGACCAATAAAATAATTTGCTATTTAATAAGTTTAATGTCATTATATTACTTGGTGCTTGTCCAACAAACGAGCGGGCAATATCTGTCGAACACTTACCATGGAAATATCTGTAGAAGAGAGTCAAATCACCAACCTGTCTTCGATGTTCTAAGCTGTCGAGGTTCTTAGTCAGCTCGTGGTCGCCGATTAGACGAACGGCTCTCCTTTGGATGGAATCCAACAACCGAAGGGTATGCTTCGGTGCAGAACTCCAGATATGAGAGCAGTATTCCAGTGATGGTCTTTATAGGGTGTCAAAAGTTGTTGAGGTGTATACAAATTTTTGGTACGGAAAAGTATACCGAGCTTCTGAGAAGCTGCCCTGGCGATTGCCACAATGTGATTATGCCAAGACATATTTCCTCCCAGGTTGACAGCCAGCAAATTAATAGACGAAGTCAGTGGAATTGCGTGTCCTGCCATAACGATATCGGGTTCTGCACCACCTTCTTAGAGAAAACTGCTGCCTGGGTTTTTTGAGCGTTAAATTCGACTTGGTTACTGTCACCCCAAGGCAAAATTTCTTCCAGGTGTTTATTAAGGCGTGATACCTCATGTTGTCTGCGAAGATGTGCGTTAGCAGCCGATGTTTGAGATTTCAAAGGCTAAAAGGTCTCCTGTTGATCTGGACTTACGAAAACCATACTGATGGTCGCTGATAATTTTAAGGCCTTCTAGGTATTTTAGAAGTTGTTGGTTAATAGCTTTCTCCATCACCTTTGACATAACTGAAAGCAATGCGACTGGTCGAAATTTGTTTGGCAGGGTTTTCTTGCCGTTCTTTGGTATAGGCTGGACTCGCGCCTTTTTCCAGCAAGATGGAAATATTCCTTTTTTGTAGGATAGATTAAAAAGTCTACAAAATACTGGTGTGAGTTCATCAGCGCATTTCTTGAGCACTATAATAGGAATTTCATCTGGACCAGAAGCTTTTTTGGCATCGAGCCCCTTCAGAATTCGTTTGAAAGGACGCTGACGGAATACGATATCAGTCATTTCCGATCGAACTGCTGGAATGTTCGGGGGTGTTTTTCCCTGAAAGTCCACCGTGGAGTGTGAAGCAAATAGTTCTGCGAGTAAGTTCGCTTTATCTTCAGCCGTGGTTGCTATTGTGCCGTCAGAACGTGTTAGCGGTGGAATATTTGATTTGGTAAAATTTTGACTGACGGCCTTAGCGACTGACCAAAAGGACCTAGATCCGTTAGGACTAGCGAGAAGTTTATTTTTGATCCTCATATTATGAGCCTCTTTGTTTTGATCTATCGTTTGCTTACACTGGTTTCGAGCGGTAACAAAGATGGTGCGATTCACATCGGTAGGATTTTTACGCCATTGTCGGTAAGCTAGATTTTTAGCTCTGACAGCACGCTCGCAGTTCTTGCTAATCCAGGGCTTGCCATTAGAAGGGCGCTTCTGGGAGAAAGGAATAAAGTTTTAGATGTTTTAGAATATACATGATTATTCAAAATTCTGGAATAAAATTATTACTTTTTATACAGGGTGAGTCGGGAGGAACGAACCAAATTTCAGGAGTGTATTATACACGCGAAAACAATGTAAAAAAACCCATCTGTTCTAATCCGATATTCATTTGTTTTCAAGTTATAGCGCAATATCAAATTTTTTCTACGTTCCACTTTTATCAAAATTTTCACGTAATTAGAGTATGCCATGCTCAAGACTCTAAACTATTTGACATCTATGTTGTCTTGGCAATGTGTCTGTGTATTGTGGCAGTAATTAAACGTTTATTTTCAAGTTTGAGTGATTAAAGTGTTACAAAATGCCAAATACTTATTCAAATTTAGAATATCCAAATATGGTGTTTATTTATGGTTTCTGTAATGGAAGTGGTGTTGAAAAATATTGTTAACGGTATCCACATCACACACATCCGACTAGAAACGTGTTTATCAGAGTTTTTAATAATTTGTGCGAGAATGGTAATCTTTCCAGTGCCAACATTACATTTGAACGAGCTACTCGACAAGGCTTGGGAGAAGTAGAAAATATTCATGATTTAGTAGAAGAAAATGCAACGACCAGCTCACGAAGAATTATTGGTACTCAATTGGGCATTCCATAAAAAAGAGTATTAAACACACTCCACGAGCAAGGCTTATATCCATGCCATGTACAGAGAGTACAGCACCTAAAACCGGAAGATTATGCTAAACGTATTGAATTTTGTCGGTGGATAAATATAATCATCGTGTTGTATCGCGTATACTTTTTACTGCTGAAGCAACTTTCACCCGTGACGGTATTAATAATACTCGTAACTCTAAAGTATGGTCAATCGAAAATCCCCACGCAACAGTTGAAAGTAATTTTCAACATAGGTTTTCGGTTTACGTGTGGTGTGGTATGCTCGATAGCTATTTAATTGGCCCTTTCATTTTGGAGAATCGCCTCATAGGAGACAACTACCTAAATTTTTTACAACATGAGTTACAAGGACTACTAGAGGATGTTCGTGTAAATATCAGAAGGCAAATGTATTACCAGCAGAGCTGGGCAGTAGCTAGCTACTAAGAAGTTAAGCTACTAGCTAGCTACTTTTTTGGTAGCTAATAGCTTTATTCGAGCTACTTTTAAAACCAAGTAGCTTGTAGCTGTAGCTTTTACATTATTTTTTAGTGTATTCATGAAGCTACTTTTAAAAGTAGCTAGTTTGTCGAAAAAGCTACTTAAGCTACTTTCGGTAACTTAAGCTACTTTTTATAATTAGTTTTATGGATTGCCATTTTGTTAACTTATAAATTAAAAAATAAAATAATTTAAAGGATATTATATTTTGTATATTTATTTAATAACTTAGCATTTTGCCTTTGAGATAAAAATTTGAAAAACTAAAAAAAATGTATAAAACTTTGACAGTCATGTTAGTCATATTACATCAAAAAATATCTATTACCTATAATTGTTTAAAAGTATGGCAAAAATAATTTTTTACGATGTACCTCTCATATTCTGCACTGTTGAAAACATGCTCAATAATATATTTACTTATAATAATACTTAGTTACAGGTAAGTACCTACATTATTAAAACTATAATATTTTTATTACTAAACTCTTTTAATGTCGAAGAACGTAGTTTTTCAAAACTGCATTCACTGACATAAAGTGAAGTAACCTTTGCAGAGTAGCTTATAGAAGTAGCTTTAAAAAAAGTAGCTTAGCTACCAGTAGCTAAGCTACTTTAATTTTAAGTAGCTTGTAGCTAGCTACTTTTTTCCAGTAGCTTGCCCAGCTCTGATTACCAGCACGATGGAGCTCCTGCACATTTTGCTCGTCAGGTTAAGCAACATTTAGACGAAACATTTCCAGGGCGTTGGATTGGTCGCGGTGTTCCTATTAATTGGCCTCCCAGATCTCCAGACCTCACAGCACTAGATTACTGTTTATGGGGCTGGTTTAAAAATGAAGTGTACAAAGTAAAAGTGGGCACTCGAAATGCACTAATTCGACGGATTAGAAGTATTGCAGCTAATTTTCAAAAAGAAAGACATGAAGCAATTAGAAGGCCATCTTCGTAGACGAAGCAGAAAATATTTAGAAGTCAATGGCGATATTTTTGAACATTTATTAAAAGAACGCTATGATTAGGAAACCGTTAATATATGAGCTTTTCTTTATTTGGTATTACGCTATATCTTGAAAACAAATGATTATCGAATAAGAACATTATGGGTTTTTTCAAATTGTTTTGAAGCAATGAAGGGTAACAAAACATGTTTTACAATTTGAATAAGGTATCATCTTTTAAATGTAGTGATTAATTGTAGTGAGGGTTTTTTATTATTCTTCTTCTTTAGGTGCCTTGTCCGCCTCGGATGTTGGCAATCATCAGCGCTATCTGAACCTTGTCTACAGCTCGGCGGAACAATGTGGTGGTGCTCACTCCATACCATTTCCTTAGGTTTTTTAGCCAGGATACTCTTCTTCTACCCGAGCCTCTCCGTCCTTTGATCTATCCTTCTATAATAAGTTTTAAAAGTCGATACTTGTCATTCCTTAAGATGTGACCAAAATACTCCAGTTTGCGCTTTTTCAGTGTGAACAGAGCCTCCAGCTGTTTATCGAGGCGTTGAAGTACCTCGGTGTTACGCACTCTTCTATACAGGAAATTCTCAGGATCCTTCTGTACGTCCACATTTCAAAGGCCTCCAGTTTTTTGCACATCGCATCTGTCAAAGTCCAAACTTTCATTCCATAGAACAGTATGCTGAACACGTAACAGCGAAGCAATCGGATGCGTAGAGGCGAACTTAAGTCTCTACTGCAAAGTACATTACGCATCCTCAGGAACAAAGCACGAGCTTGTTGATTTTTAAGAACAAATTTTTGAGAAAAACTAATTTGGGCTGGTTTTACTGGTGTTATATTTAAAAATATAAAATTCGTTCGAATTCCAGACAAATTAAAAAACTGGCAACAACGCCAATATCGTAATTCGGTGCGTTAGATCCTCTTACACAACTGTACCAAATTTGGTTTAAATCGGCCAGTAAATTGTGATGTTATTAAGCCGTTTCCAGACTTTATACAAACACTGTATAAAAAATATAATTTTAATACTGGCTTTTGAACAACCCTATATATTTTTTAGCGATTGTTTTTTATTTATTTCAGGAAAAAATCTTATGTCAAAAATTTCAGTAATTGGCGATTAGGGATTGGGTTATGTTATAAATATGGCTTCCTAAATTAAGTGTCCTTTTCTATATTTAACGCATTTTCTCCGATTATTTCGTATTTTATAGGAAACTTTAGACTTTTCACAAAGCACTAAATTGCGGAACAAAATTTCCCGTGCTTTATTTAATATCTACAGAAATATATCAAAAATTTATTTCGATTTCACGATAGAACGGAGAAAAATAAGAGTTTCCACGTACAAATGAAGCCATTTTATTGCTCGATTTTTTTTATGAGACCCAATATTAAAAGTAGATTTGTGTAAGTTTACAAAAAAGTTTATTGAAAGCCAGTTAAAACGTAGATTTTTTTGATTCCATAATCCTACATTGAAACATTCTCTCCTATATTATAAATTTTTATAATAATTATAAGACTGGAACTTTAACATAAAATAAACAGATGGATATTAAATATACAATTACCACGCAAAATTAGAAATATTTTCTCTATACAGGGTGTTCGAAAAATAGACGGAGATATTTTAGAGGGTGATTCCTTGTTAAAAAATATAAAAAAAAGTTTCTATAAACATGGGTCCAGAAATGCAGGGTTTTCAAGATACAGGATGTTAAAAAAATAGAAATAAAAAATGAAATTATTAATTAAATTAAAAATACTTACTCGATGCTGTTGAAATTTGGCAATGATATTTGTTGTATTAAAAGGCTAATTTAGCCCTAAATAGATTAAAATTACTGAGTCCAGTGGCGTCCCGGGGGGCACCTTAGCGAATATTATTATGAAAAAATGTACGCCACTGTATTTTTGTAGCTTTAATATTTTTTGTTTAATTAAGCATCTAAAGATACAACTTCTTTGCCTCTTGTATTTTTTTCCTATCTCACCTCATTTTCGAGAAAAAAAAAATAAAAACCGTTTTATTGTATGTCATTGGACAAAATTGGTTTATTAATTTCTACTAAAATAAATCACAAGTGCATTGGACCACAAATAATAAAAAACATTTCTAGGAAAGAATGTTATTGCAACTTTTCCAATACCATAACATAAACTACAACAAATGTTGGAAATGTGCACCATCCATTTCCGTACACCTTCTCACTCGACGCATCATTGAACGACGAACTCGAACTAAAATTCGAGGTCTATTTTTTATTTCTTCGCAGCATTTACGATTTTATTTCTTAGTTCTTCTATTGTTTCTATGGGAGTAGTGTAAACCATCGTCTTAAGGTGTCCCCATAAATAAAAATCTAATGGATTTAAGTCAGGGGAGCGAGGTGGCCAGTTAATTGGTCCACCTCTTCCAATCCAATTTTCACCAAAGGTGTTACTCAGATGAGTTCTGACAGGTCTACTAAAATGAGGAGGAGCTCCATCGTGCATAAAAGTTATTTGGTTACGTATATTTAGAGGAACTTCTTCTAGCAGTACGGGCAATTATTGTAGAAGAAACTCTAAGTAAGATTCGCCGTTTAATCTTAAGGGTAAAAAGAAAGGACCAATTAAATTGTTACCAACAATACCCATCCACACATTTAAAGAAAATTGTTCCTGGTGGCGACACTGCACGAAAGCATGGGGATTTTCGTCACTCCATACGTGCGTGTTATGGTAATTAACAATACCATCCCGCCGAAATCCTGCTTCGTCTGTAAAAAGTATGGTTTTATTAAAATTCCTATTATTATTAACCTCTTGGTAGTACCATTGGCAAAACTGTAAACGAGGAAGAAAATCTCTTGGTAGTAATGCTTGCACACGTTGGACATGATAGGGATACAAGAGTTGCTCGGAGAGAACCTGCCACACAGTGCTGTTGGAATGATTACGCCCTAATCTAGTTGCTATAGTCCTAGTACTGATACCAGGATTTTGATCCACGGCACGTAAAACTGCCTCGTCAAACTCAGGCGTTCTTATGGACCTCGGCCGGCCTCTATCATTGGTGGGAACGGCAAAACTTCCTAAATAACATTATTGTCAAAAACATCACAAAAAAGAAATAAGAAAATTTACCTCTTTCCCGTAATCTGCGGTCTACGCTTTTAAAGGTTTTACTATCTGGAAGTTGCCGATTGGGAAACGCTTCTGCATACAGGCGCCTCGCTGCATAACAGTTACTATAGGCACGTGCATACATTACATGCACGTCTGCCATTTCCTCAAAAGTGTAATTTTCCATCACAAAAACCGAGACAAAAATTTTTAGAACAATTCCGCCAAAAAAAGTGTACAATTCTTTTCTAAAAGAACTAACGCGCAAATGTAAATCCTTCATGCAGAAATAATTATTTGTTTTCCAATGCACTTGTGATTTATTTTAGTAGTAATTAATAAACCAATTTTGTCCAATGACATACAATAAAACGGTTTTTATTTTTTTTCTCCAAAATGAAGTGAGATAGGAAAAAAATACAGGAGGCAAAGAAGTTGTATCTTTAGATGCTTAATTAAACAAAAAATATTAAAGCTACAAAAAATACAGTGGCGTACATTTTTTTGATAATAATATTCGCTAAGGTGCCCCCCAGGACGCCACTGGACTCAATAATTTTAATCTATTTAGGGCTAAATTAGCCTCTTAATACAACAAATATCATTGTAAAATTTCAACAGCATCGAGTAAGTATTTTTAATTTAATTAATAATTTCATTTTTTATTTCTATTTTTTTAACATCCTGTATCTTGAAAACCCTGCATTTCCGGACCCATGTTTATAGACACTTTTTTTCATATTTTTTAACAAGGAATCGCCCTCTTAAATATCTCCGTCTATTTTTCGAACACCCTGTATAGGTAAGTATATAAATTTGTAACTACAATCTATTAGAAAAGCCATATCTTTAGCATAATTACAGTTATTTAAAAGTTTAAGTCGAAAACAAATCCTATTTTTCTCTTGTTTTGTTTCAGTTTTGTTTTCAAATCAGCTTCAGCAAAGACTATGTCCGAAAATTCGAGTTTTGTGGTGTCAGCGAGTCAGAGACACTTCTTTGGATACATGAAATTGAAAAAGCAAGGTAATGTACAAGTTTGGCAGCAAAATTTTCTGTAACTCACAGTCTAATTGAGAATAATTATATATAAGAAAACTGTTCAGTGTAGAAGTCTAAACAAAATTTAACTTTAACTCCCTGAATCTCCGTTAATAATCAATTTTCGAAAAAATGTTATAGGAAGAGATAGCATTTATTTTCGGTTCCCTAAATTTTTTGCTCATCATTTCTGGATACCCTGTATAATTGTTAGTACTTATTTGAATTTATCGTCTTACCTGTACAGAATAGGGTAAAAGTCACCCTCATTTTCTAATTTTTTTTTAATGCAACACCCTATATTTCAAATCGCTTTTATAAAAACAAACATCTCATTATAACTTAATAAGTAGTATAAAATTCTCATCAGATTAATTTTCTACACTAAAACATTTTTATTTTACGTTTCATATTGGTATTTTTCCTATAAAATTTATGAACAATGCTTGATTTTTAGTTCTATAATCTATTACTATACCACAAACGTATTATGCCAAATTATTCCAAATTCAGTAAAATTTATTTTAATTTCAAAAAGAAATACTACCTAAATCTGTGTTTACTATTTTTTGACAAAATTACTGAGAAACATACCGTAGAATGGGACTATTCGGGACAAAATTTTAACATTAATAATTTTTTTCTCGTGTAACAAAATTATATACGATATATTTTTGGAAGGATAGGGGTAGGTACCACATTTACCTAAAGTATTAGTCCCCCCTCCCAAGTAGGGGGGGGGGGTAATATATTTTTTTAAGGGCTTGTCCCAAATTACTCCATAGAGTGGGGATATTTGTGATTTCGTATAAAATGCATTAAAACTCAAATAATAACCCCACCCCGTTTGGGGTTATTTGGGACAACAAAAATTGTTTTTAAAAAATATAAGGTATTATTAAGTAGGTATAGGGCAGCTTCTCGAATATTTAATTTTTTTTCCTGATATCCTCTAGTACTTTTTGTAGATTTTCCTCTGAGTAGGAATTGTAGGGATTATAATTTTTTCCCCGTCTGTAACTACTGAGAGTTCTTACGTATATTCTAACCATTTTTATCGTCTAAAATAGAAAAAAAAAATTATTTAGTTATTTGTCCCAAATTACCCCACAGTACAAAAATGTTTATAACAATTTCTCTTCTATGTCAATATTCTCAAAATTTTTTTTACGATATCTAGAAATATGCAACAATTAGTCAACGATCCTAAACTTACCGTAAAATAACGAGGAAACCGCCACGAACAAGAAGTTGGCACATAAATATTTTTCGCGGTTTTTCTAACGGCCTTTTCGGGAGCTCTAAAACATACTACAGTACCACATAGCGAGTGAACAATTATTACTAGAGAGGACGGTTAAGGCTCTACAATGCGCAAAATTATAGGATGATTAACACTGTTTTGCTACTGCAGGATTCTGGAAAGCCTATTTGAAATAACTGTCGGGACGAATCATATTTTGGTAAAGGAATGTTTCTATTTCTAAGGTATAGAGCCCTTTTTGCAAAAAAATAAGAAAATATCTGAAAAAATGCTCACTGAAAGTACGTATTTTTAGGCATTTTCCAGGGTTAATACCGTCGCGAATAATTTTTTTTTCAAAAAAATCGCTCTATACCTTAGAGCTTCCATGTCTTATGTTTACTATTCCAAAAACTGAGACTTAAATATCGCGTAATAAGCCCGTTATCCTGCAGCGCGCGAAACGTGTTTCAGGTAAATTTTGTTAAAATGTGTTAGAAGTTGCCTATCTATAGCTTTATTTATTTCCTGCCGACGTGATACTAGATAAAATCATGATACACTGAGAAAATGTTACATAGGTTAAATAATTTGGAGATGATTTCGTGCTAATTGTAATTTTCTTTTGTATTGTCTGCCAATAACAGAATATAGGAGCGTTAATTTTAGAGAGGTAGTAAAGGAAGGAGGTGATTCGTTTCGCCTCCACTAAAGGCGTACCTATTAATTTTGGGTAAGCATACATCTTTCGGCTTAGACCGGAACGGTTTATAACGTGACACAGGACCAAAAGTTACAAAGCGCGTTCGCCATTTTTTCAACAAATGATCTTTTAAATTGTGTTTTTAATGTTTGGTAAAGGATAAAAATTAAACGAAATGCAGCCGATTTGTTTGTGTATTGAAATCAAAAATGGGCTATCGAATTTTTAATTTTTTATGTTGCGTTTTTCCTTGAAGTGAGTGAAGTCTCTTGATAGTAAAACAAATATATAAAGTTAAATAGCTGATCGCAACAGACATCGGGACAAAGCCATTGAAACTGGTTATATGTCCCGGTAAACCGGGACGTATGGAAACCCTATATTAATTGTTAAAAGTTTCATGTGCCTTGGTAAAGGTTCACAGGTGCAATAAAATTAAGCTATTTATGAACTTTCTTAGTTGGTACGGGAGCGTAAAAAGAAAACGAACTGTTAGGGCAATGACACACACGGCGTTTTTGTAGCGGTTTCTGCCGACGCTGCTGCAGCAGTGACAAGACACACGTTATGGGTTCGGCGCGGTTTCTGTCAAGGCGGCGGCCTTGGAAAGACAAATCTAGGTTAATTTTTTAATTAAATAAAATAATTTGCTTTGTGTGTGTTTTGCGTCAATTAACAACACATGTACGGACTCGGCTGCGCGTTCCATGGTTTAACGACTGAATAGTACATTTGAGGCACAAATCCGGCGTCGGTCATATTTATCTGGCCTTTTTATTGACTCGCAGCGCTGCAATTTTTGGTGTAGCGAGATTCCTGTGTATTGACAAGGCGGCTAAAAAGCTATACTAAACATCAATTTTAGTAATGGGAGTACTCAAGTACAAGAAGTGAAGTGAAGTTCGATTCCCAAAAAAATCAATGGGATTCGAATACCGCTCGGAATCGATTATAATGATAATCAGTAATTCTCTGGAATGGATTTTTTTATTACAAATACCTTTTTCGAGTAGGAGATCTTTATGTGTGGCGACCTTCTTTTAGATTCTTTAAGAAGCAATTTTTAGTATTGAAAATACTAACTGGTCGCGTATATACGGGTCCATTTCATGAAAAATGAACGACATCAGCAAGCGTCACGCTAGAGACCGCGTCGGCTGGGCGGTGTGGATAGGTCAAGGTTGCACGGGGGTAAAGAATTTAAAAAAGTGGAAAAAACTAAACCGTGAATGTCTCTGAAACAAAGCGATATAGCGCGGCGGTGTTGGCGTATTACACAGAAAGTCAGGGGTGAAGAATTCAAAAAAGCAGAAAAACTGAAAAGTGAATATTTCTGGAACTAAGAATACTAGCGTGACGGTCTTGAAATATTACAAAGGAAGTCGGGGGTAAAGAAATAATAAAAAGTGGAAAAAACTAAAAAGTGAATATCTCTGAAACAAAGCGAAATAGCGCGGCGGTCTTGATGATGAATAAAGTCGGGGGCGATGATTGCAAAAAAGCTGGAAAAATTAAAAAATGCATATCTCTGGAACTAAGAACAATAGCGCGGCGATCTTGAAATATTACAAAGGAAGTTAGGGGTAAAGAATTGAAAGAATTGGAAAAACTAAACAGTGAATGTCGCTGAAACAAAGCGAAATAGCGCGGCGGTCTTGGCTTATTACACAGAAAGTCGGGGGAGAATATTTCAAAAAAAAACCGAAAAAAACTCAAAAGTGAATATACTGTATGTGGTAGGTATTTTCAATATGCCTATGATACTTGCGTAAGATGCAAGATCTGTGGATTTTTTTTTTTAAGAAATGGAAGATGTTTATACGGTATTGACGACCAACTTTTTAGAAGTTCTGGCCCCTTGCGAGCTGATAATCACTACTCAATAAAGTAATCGATTCCTAAAAGTACGTAATTTTAAACTATCCAATTCATGAGAATATCCGACTCTGCCCACCACTAATAAATTGGACAGTATGTCATGTAGAGTATAAAAAGACATTGCGTTGGTAGGCATGGCCGTTCACAGGGAGGGGGACAGTGTCTATATTTTTTACAGCCAGGTTTTAATAGGAGAAGTTTTACGGTTTTTTGGCTGCCCCCTTCTGAAATGTAGCAGTCAAGTGGTATTATTAGGTTGAATACCCTAAATAAGGCACATATAAATATTATAGTAAATTTTTATTAAAAATATGATTTAACAATGACAGTCTATTAGATAGCAGAAATAAATGAAAATTGTCTTTAATTTTTCGCTTGTTTGAGTATTGTGGATTTCTTATTTCGGGAAGAAGGCAACTGAAAAAAAAATTTTAAGTGCTCTTTCATTTTTCCTTGCCAAAACCGGTCATCTCTGTATATGAAACAAAATAATTATTAAAGGAAAATAAATAAACTTTAAGTCTTTCTCCATTGGTATATTAAAAAACATAAGTTTCAAGGTTTAATACAGGGTAATTCTCTACATGTTTCGAACGCATCAGGAGAATACAATAAGGAGTTTAGAAATATAATAGGTGCAAACAGTTCTAACGGAGCTACGAGATGATGGAAAAACAAGCAAAGTGCTGGGAAAATCTTTCAACGTATAATGGTAAACCTACCGAGAGGCCAGACATTTTTTTTTTTAAACTTTAATTTTTTTTATAGAAATCCTATTTGCCCCAATTTGTAGCACTGTTGCCTGTGAAATTGCTTTAAAGAATGGCTTTTACGTAACGTACTTTTACGTAATTTTTTACTTTGTAAAAATCCTTCTACAATGATTTCGTATTCCATAGCTGTTGATGCTCTGTCCCCGTTTTTGTAGCAGATGTGATCTTTTGCGGTTTAGGTTTTTAACATAGGAACATTTTTATTACTTCTCTAGACGAAAAGTACAATTTAGCAGCTAAATAGTAAGTACAAGACTTTTCGCCGCATGGTCAAATGTTCGCTGACGCTTTCATTATGATGCAGTTATATAGACGGGAATATCCATCGGTTCCCGCCTATTGTCGCATTACTTTTGCAATAACTCCAGAAAAATATCGCAACAAAATACCGCGACTTTGTTTTGAATCGACACTGATACTGGAATGCTTTATTCCATTTTCGTAAGTGTGACGATACGGTACCTTCTTTCTTGTTTAAAAAAAGGTCGCCAAATGTAAAACGATTACTTACCTTGTTCTCTTTTGAGGGGCAGGCAGCACAACGGCTCTTCAAAAATAAAATGCTCTAAAGAATTAAATATAACGGAACGCGACAGAAAAAATAACGCACGAGGGTCAATAACAGTTTCTACATTTTGTTATGTATGAAGTTATCCCCTAAATAAAATTTAAGTTGGCACCTTTAGTTTCAGGATGGGCCAAGATTTCAAAACTTTTATTACCTACCTTCTTTTAAATCATTATAATAGGTAGAGTTTTCCAGGGAATTCATAATACCTAATATATGTAGGTAATTAGAATCATAACAGATCTTTACTCACAAAACTTTTTGCTATCCCAAATTTTATTTTTTAGATACCTATGAAACTTACAAATTTTCTTTGATTTCATTAATAAAATAAAATAAAACAAAAAAATATAAAAATCATACTATCCATAGGATTAGGTATATTATTTTGTCTAATTTTAGAAGTACCTACCTATTTTCTATAAAATAAATTTCGTTTCCGAAATAAAATAAAGTCAAATGTATCTTCATTTATTTAGAAATAAATCGATGAAAATAACAAATTCTCGGAATTCGATCGCCTCGCTCGCGGTGAAGACTTCTGATTTCAGTGTATATCGGTGTTTACGGAATATTTTCCTACACGGCGTGATATCGCGAATATGTCCAGCTCGGATGAGTCTTTGTCGCAAATAAATTCCTTTCTCAACAAAGTCGGGCCTTAACCAATGCCAGAACGCGAGGCCGCGATGCCGATCAGTTGAGATCCACGTGGCGAAAGGCACCCCGCCAGAATTATTTTTTTTGGCATTTTCCAAATAACCCCCACAATCCCAAATAGCCCCATTCTATGGTATTAAAAAAAAATCTGGGAAGTCACGAGTCTTACTTTGTTTTTTATTTTGACACAAACAAAAATAATTGTTATCTTTGACAAATAATTTAATTCTTAGTGAAACCGAATATAAGGGTTCATTTTGTGTTTTCCAAAATAATTCTATTAACAGTTGACTTTGTCATGTCAATTTAAAATTTTAAAAAGGCTGACGTATTTTTGTTTCTAAAATTTAAATCTACGTGAAACGTATGTATTTAAATTTGTTTTTACTTGCTCCCCCTTATATAAAAATCCTTGTGGTAGTCTAGTTTAGTGTAAAGCTAAATAGTAATATGGTATATTATTAAAACACGGTTTAAATGTTGTCTCGCTCAAAATTTAGACTCTAATTTTGGGGAAAACGCTCCGTCACGTCACTTTAGTTTTATACAGGGTGGGGACTTTAACTGGAATAAATTCGATATTATCAAAACCGCTAAAGTTACGCCTACAAAATTTGGTATGTAGGTGTTTTGAAGCATGCGGAATTGGATTATGATGTCGGCGCAGTTGCCAGATTTCCCAGCTTTGCGCTACATGTAGTAATTTTGTTATTTTAAATAGAATGCCCAATTTATTTTTATTGCAGTAAATTGGGCGTGTCAAATTAAGTAAGATCCCAAATTTACAAAATTCTACCTTCACTAGTTGCTGAGCTATGGCAACACTGCATTTCCATTAAAAAGTACCGGAACGCTTATCTACCTTTAGAACCGTTAAAGTTGCGCTTACAAAATTTACTATCTGGGGGTTTCTAGGCGTGCAGAAATTAACAATGATATCGGCAATGTTGTCGGAATTCTCAGCTGTGTGCTACAGGCGGTAATTTGACTGAAACAAATTTGACAAAAAATCACAAAAACACGAAACTAGTTCTATTGATTATTTGATATATTTATTTCAAAAGTTGTTCAAAATGCGCTCCATTAACTTCTTGGCAAAAAGCCAATCGGCTATAAAACTCATTTTGTAGGCTGCGTAAAACCTGAGGTGGTATAAATCTGTTTTCTAGTATAATCCAATATTTTAGATATTCAATATTTGTATGTTTTATAACATACACTTTATGTTTCAAATCACCCCATAAATAAAAATCTAAGGGTGTTAAGTCAGGCGACCTTGCTGGCCATTCAATAGCTCCCCGTCGTCCAATTTAGCTGCCAGGAAAGGCGGTATTCAGGTAATTCCGCACGTTCGCCGCATAGTGCGGAGGCGCCCCATCCTGCTGGAAAAAAATTCTTTCGTCCAGGTTATTATTTCCGGTGGGGTATGACTCAATCAATTCTGGCACTAAAATTTCTTGCAAAAATTCCAAATATCTTTTACCTGGTACATTTTGATAAAAAAAAGGGTCCAATAATTTTATCTCCAACGATTCCAGCCCACACATTAACTTTTTACCTATTTTGAGTATGTTGCTCAACAATCCAATGCAGATTTTTTCGGCATAGTATCGACAATTCTGAACGTTAACCTAAAAAAAAATATTAATACAATCTTCATAAGAAGGTGAATAAAGAATGCATACCTCGCCGTATAGGGTAAAAGTGGCTTCATCAGAGAACAAAATCCAATGTGGAAGAATTTGGCCACTATCAATCCTATTCATTGCTGTCTCGCAAAACTATACTCGCCGATCAGGATCATCCTCAAGTAACTCTTGGACTGGTTTCATTTTCAATGGACGAGTTCCCGCTGATTTCAAAATTGTCAAGATTGTTTTGTGGCATGTATTGTACTCTCGTCCTACTTGTCTAGCTGGAGTTATGGGAGTTTCTTGGTATGTGAGAAGAATATCGAGTTTTCTTTCCTCGTCCACGCGTTGAGGCCGGTGTGGGGATACTGTTCTAACGTGTCCGCGAGGACACAGTGCCCTGATTCAGTAGTGGCAAATCGGGAGGTATATCTTGAAACAAAGTACAAACTTCGGCCTGAGTACGTTGGTGGTCCCCGAAACCGATCATCATGAGAATTTCTATTTTTAAGGTTTCAGTTAAATAAGCCATTTTGACACGACAAGAACTTTTCTTGAAGCTTGTCAATAACTTAGTAACTATGGAGATGTTAACAAGGTAACGCTACTTTAAGGTAGATAGGGGAAGGTCGCCCTTGTTAGCATACTTCCCATGATGGCATACCACAGGTATCTCTGGAATAAACCGGGTTTCCGTCATCCCGCATAGTTAGACGAGCGCGCGTATTGACCGTTCAGTTGTGAGTCGAATTTCAGTCGTGACGGACGTTTTTATGTAAAGTTATTTAATAGAACAGAAATTGCTAAGTGGCGAAGTAATATTAGCCAGTTTTTAAACCAAAAATTTATTATGTTAGGTGCATTAAATTAGAATGCACGATTTTTTCCCGATAACTATAGGATATATATTATGTTACTTTGCTATGATTATTTTAAATCTAAGTTGTGGTTTTAATTTTTTATAATTTATATACTAGAAGTGTGACATATTCCTAAGATGGCATATCCACTGGTTTCCTATGATGGCATACCTATAAATACATATAAATAGGTATGCCATCATAGGCGTCATATTTAAAACGGCGCTACTTTTACTTTTCTTTGTGTCTATGTCCCTAAACACTACTTATATGCTTTGTAAAGTTTTTGAATAGGTATATCTTTAGATTGCACTTTCCTGATAATGTTTTAATTTTTTTAAAAGTTTTAAACATGTTCCCTAGAATGTTATATATTATTTTAAGTCTTTTTAAACAGTTTTATGTGCTTGCATTTTTTAACAATAAAAATGTGTGTGTGTTTCTTTTACATGTATGCGTCCTTCAGATTTTTGCATTTTACTGGAGTATGCCATCATAGGCAACGCAGTTGCCTATGATGGCATACTTGGTGATTTTTTCTTTTCTATTCTTTTTACCAAAAAAATAGTTTTTGTATGTTTTTATAGTTTTATAATGAATATTTAACTAGTAACAAATATTTTAACATGGTTAAATTGGTTAAAACCTTTGAACTGAAAAATATATTAGGTGGTAAAAAAAAAGGTGCCATCATTGGCGACCTTCCCCTAAGCGTCCCGGTTCTTTTTAATGGAAATACAGTGTTGCCATAGCTTAGCAACTAGTGAAGATAGAATTTTGTAAATTTGGGATCTTACTAAATTTGACACGCCCAATTTACTGCAGTAAAAATAAATTGGGCATTCCATTTAAAATAACAAAATTACTACGTGTAGCGCAAAACTGAGAAATCTGGCAACAGCGCCGATATGATTTTTTAATTCCGCATAGTCCAAAACCCCCACATACCAAATTTCGTAGGCGCAACTTCAGCGGCCCTGTATATGCACACATTTTGACAATTGATGCATATGCATATCCAATTTTTCATCGTCGCCTAAAGCACGTGGCCGACCATTCCTAGGCAAGTCCTTTACTGTGCCATGTTTATCAAATTTGTGGAATATTTTACTAACAGTGCCCTGTGAAACTTGATTATCCGGATATTTAGCATTAAATAAAGTGCACCCTTCACTTTGAATTCTTATTTCCACACCCTAACAATATCAAGACTTCGATACGCTGTCTTTCCGAGAAAACCATTTTTCAAGTTCACAAAAAATGTCAGAACGTGAGACAATGAACATGTCTTACCTTGAAAGGTAAAAAAATATCAAGGCTATATTAATTTCATTCCGGACTTCTGGGCAACCCTGTATAAGGTCTTCATATGTGTATGCTTCAGTGGCGGTTGCTCTATAAGGCCGCGTGGCCGCGCGCCCCTCCTAGAAATTTTAACATAACACACAAATTAAATGTTTATTTAAATATTTATTATTACTATTCATTTTAATACTAATATTATTATTATTATTCATATAGGTAGTTAAAATTTCTAAATTTAAAAAAACCATAGCAACTCACCAATTCTGAACTCATCTCTAATTGTCCGTTTTCGTTGACCAACGATAAGCAACCCTCCTCATGTGAATTTTAGATAATTGAATTCTGTCGTTGAAACGCTGCGCCAGACGGTGAATCTTGCCTGGCGTATATAAATTTCGCCGAACAAACGCGAACGTCACCCGGTTATATCCGATTTATTAAGGGACTCTACGGCCGCGGTAGTTTAGCGCCTGCATTGCTTTATACATTTCGGACTTTGTTGTGGCGTAAGCGCGCGTCAAGTTCGAACGTTCGAACTAATAAAAATGAATTTCGTCAATAATATAATTCAAATAAATTTTTGTAGGCTGCCATTAGCGGATAAACTAAAAATTAAAGAACTGGGGGATGCCGTTGCCAGATATAAAGTTATCACAAACTTGTGAACGACGCGCGACGGGCCGAAAACCGATCTTTTACGCGTCGGTTTTCAAAAGACATTAATATGTATGTATTAAATTACCTAATTTTTTTTTTATAAATATATACTTTTTCGAGCAATTTGCCTATATGTCATTTGGTATTTGATTTCTATTGCGCCCCTCCAAACACAAACCCCACGACACGCCACTGGTATGCTTGTTCGTGACAATATTTTTTTAAGGAAGATAACACCAATATTATAATAAATAAAACCAATATTAAACATTGCTGCTGCCTATTTGATCTTGTCACAGCATTTGTTACGTACAAAAGCCTCTTCTATAAAACTTAAATGATTACTTATTTTAAAATCTTAAGCCCGTTTGCGCTGTATTGATCTCATAAACGCAAGCTGACAAAAAATAAATCAGGTTTAGCAGGTTCTAATAAATTCTTTCGATCCATCTTAGTCACTTGCACTATAGGGCCCTTGAGCATCTATAAAGTTGGCAATTTATTATAATTGGAACCATCATTTCTGACATAAACTGTATAAAAATTTAGGGAAATTCGAATTTCCATTCCTTGCAGGAAGAAAAATATTTTAATCGGGAAAAAATACTTTTCATTTGTTATGAATTAGTTTTATAGTCAGTTAAACAACATACTTCAGAGAGTACAAAAATAATACGGGCGGTAATAAATAATACAGCAGAATTTCTTTAAAACGGGAGTTGGGAGGTTGTTGGGACCATCCCTCGGTCGCAACCCACCTCTTGTAACTAAACCCTCTCCCATTTCCCATTTTCCCCATGTAAATACGACTCAACCGGGAAAAAGGAGGGTGGTTTTCAGCCATGGGCGGAGGTTGTTGGCACCATCCCTAGGTCATGACCCACCTCTTGCCTCGAAACCCCTTTTAATTTTAAATTGTTCCCCGTCCTTATGCTATTTATCCCGAGAAAACACGAAAAAGCGGTGATTTTTGGCCATCTGCGAGAAGAAAATTCATCATTGTCTTTTGTGTATGGCCCACCGCTACTGGTGGATTTTTAAACACAACTGCATGGTATAAAATGCACACCTTAATAAATAAACAAAATGATTATAAATCTAATTTATTATTCAAACCTAAAATTGTTTTTCCGCTTCGACACTTCAAACACGCACAACATAAAACTAAACGTCTATCCGAAGAAATAAAAAAATGTTTTAAACTACAGTCCTTTATTCAGTGTAGGCTGTATCTGTTGAAATATTCGTTGTTCACACCCCAAAACGATTGTGGTTACAAGCAATTCTTTTCACTAAAACAACTTACAGTAGCTTTAATTATTCCATCACATTAAAACTGGCATTTTAACTATTTTCAACGGCTGTTGTACCGGGTGGTCAAATAAGCGAGGACGTCGGCTTTATCTCGGAAACCATTAATCGTACAACTTTCGGAAAGATTTTTTTTTGACTAAAGTGGTCAAGGGAAATTGCTGGAAATTACTTTTAAGTTTCTCAGGTGGCCGCTAGAGGGCGTAATGCTAATGCTCAACTAAGAAAGCGAAGGTTTCTTCGTAATATGCCTAGTTAAGCCCTATTGAAAATATATGGGTTGTAAACATGCGAGAGCTGTGAACAACTTTTGTTTAACATTTATTGCTCCAAATCCTCAAATAGAGGGGTGGGGGAAGTCAAACATTTTTTGGGAAAAAATTAAGCAACTTCGGTTAGGGTCAACGGAAATTATCAAATTTAGTCTCGTTTAAAAGAGATTTAATTGTTTTATCATTTGCATTATAATACATATTGTTTTAGTTTCTGCGGTAGTCGCTAGAGGGCGCGGTTGGCAATCTCCTTGAAATTTACGGGTTTTCTTCAAAATTTCAAATGAAACCATATAACGAATTTTACATAGTTAAAATTACAACTAAAATTGGAAGAAGTCAGTGAAAACCGCAAGTTGTTATCTCTTTTCTAGACAAAGATATTATCCAAACATTCTGAAAATAGAAAAAATTGAATATTGATATTTAAATTAATAATATAGTAACGAGATTATATAACTGTTAAGGAGTTTTAACTATTTGTTACTCATAAAAGATAGTTTTTAGGTTTTGTCACTTTTAAAATAAATATTAATGTTAACTAATAGTATGAGAAGCTGTGAAACAAAAATTTTAAAACATACAACGAAAATCGTAGGTAATTTAACAACATAATTCAATTAAAACATTACATTGATGGGGAATAGTCCACTAATGCCTTCCTAAATGTTCAAACTGTTTCCCATCATTTTCAATGCAAGATGCTACCCTATTCCGGGTTGTCAGTACGGCGGTTTCTATTTCTGCCATGGAAAGTTGCCGTACGGCAATTTGAATTCTATCAATCATGTATTCTCTTTTTGTAGGTCTTCTTTGCAAAACAATATCTTTTGGTCTCCCCCACAAATAAAATTCCAAACACGTTAAATCAGGTGACCTGGCTGACTATGAAAATCAACTTCCTATTCCTATCCACCTATCAGGAAATGATGCATCTAAAAATTCCCGAACGTTAGCCGCAACATGCGCAGGACATCCATCGTGTTAAAATATTATATTTTGTCTTGTTTGTATTTAAACATTTTCCAGGAGCGGTGGTAGTTCATTTCTTAAAAAATCGAGATACCTCTGGCCATTAAGCGTTTCATTAAATATTAATGGCCCAATAATTCTTCCTCCTTATATTCCACACCAAACGTTTACACTCCACTGGCCTTGATGCTGCACTTCTTGCGTCCAATGTGGGTTAGTTCTCGACCAGTAGTGCATGTTGTGTAAATTTACCCCTCCATTACTACTAAAGGTAGCCTCATCGGTCCATAAAATATTGGATAATAGTCCAGGATCATCCGCCAACATACCTAATAGCCCATGGCAATATTCCAACCTTCTGTCAAAATCCTGTTCGGTTAAAGCCAGATGAAGGGCAACGTAATATGGGTGAAGTCTAGCAAAAGAAGAAAAATTATTTTTGTTTTACTTCTCAATTTTGGTAGGGCACGTATTTTATTTAATTACAAATATTTATAATAAATAACGGAATGTTTATAAAGCAAAGTTCAGGAATTATAACCGGAGTTTTGTTAGGAAACGTTCTGAATTAAAAACTTAAATTAAATATGCATGATAGCAGTCTCATGATTACAAAAAGAAAAGGGAACATATTGTCATTGTGCAATCTTCTTTAAGTTTAAAAGTAACCGTATTTACTTACCTATACCTATGCAATTCTATCGATATTATTCTAGTGCTGACATGAGGGTTGACTTCAATGTATGCTAAAACATTGATTGTATTTTCTTCACTTCCCTTGCCACGTCTTCGGTATACAAGACGATAAATACTTTCTGTAGTGCGTAATCGTAGCGCCAAACCGTTGAAAGCCCTTGGGTTATATCCGTGTCTTCTTGGATATCGTGCCGCATAAATTCTTGCAGCAATGGCTGCATTCTGCAAACACTCGAAGAAAACAGCTAGCATATTATTATCATAAGCTTCTTCATTTAAAAACAGAATTTTGAGAAGAGCAAAAATACCACCCGAGTTTAGTTTTGACAAATAAGTATTATTAAAATGCGATTTTTGTTTCAAAGCCTACTTGTTTGTTTTATAATTTTGTTTCAAAGCCTATCTATATTATTTATTGACCATGGCAGTATCTACCCATATTAATATAGTATAGTAAGTATTGTTTCACTCGGTCATATTATTAATAATTGATATATTATATTTATTTTAAGAGTGACAAAACCTTAAAACTATGTTTTATGAGTAACAAATAGTTAAAACTCCGTAACAGTTATATAATCGCATTACTATACATATTATTAATTTAAATATCGATATTCAAATTTTTCTATTTTCAGAATGTTTTGATAATATCTTTGTCTAGAAAAGAGATAGCGACTTGCGGTTTTCACGGACTTCTTCCAATTTTAGTTGTCATTTTCACTATGTAAAATTCGTCATATGGTTTCATTTGAAATTTTGAAGAAAAACCGTAAATTTTAAGGAGATTGCCAACCGCGCCCTCTAGCGACTACCGCAGAAACTAAAACAATATGTATTATAATGCAAATGATAAAACAATTAAATCTCTTTTGAACGAGAGTAAATTTGATAATTCCGTTGACCCTAACCGAAGTTGCTTAATTTTTTCCCAAAAAATGTTTGACTTCCCCCCACCCCTCTATTTGAGGATTTGGAGCTATAAATGATAAACGAAAGTTGTTCATAACTTTCTCATGTTTACAACCCATATATTTTCAATAGGGCTTAACTAGGCATATTACGAAGAAACCTTCGCTTTCTTAGTTGAGCATTAGCATTACGCCCTCTAGCGGCCACCTGAGAAACTTAAAAGTAATTTCCAGCAATTTCTCTGGACCACTTTACTCATAAAAAAATCTTTCCGAAAGTTGTACGATTAATGGTTTTCGAGATAAAGCCGACGTCCTCGCTTAATTGACCATCAGGTACATTTACATACGTGTACATATTTCATAATAATATGCGCTCCTATAATACTGCAATACCTATAACGCAAAATGTCCAAAATGTTTGATTTCCATTTTCAACAAAAATACATTAGTTCCGTTAAATTTTTTCCTAGTTTTGGTAAGCAACACCTGGAAATGCAGAAAATAACAGCAAAGCATTTACATATAATTCAAGTGGTTGAAGCCGAACAGACTGCAAAGTGGCAATTTTCTTTACACTGTGAGGACCTTTCTGCTGAAATGAGATTTCTTCGTGAGGAAGTAAGTAAACACTATTATATGTATTACTGTGAATTAAATTAAGCTTAATACTGGCTATGTAAATGCAAAAGAAAACAGGCTTAGCTGATCACTGCATATTACACAATCACTTAGTCTCTAACAACATAAAATCCATATACATACACAATAAAAGCAGAAAACTAAATTTACTAGAAACAATAGCTATTAAAAAAGCCATAAAAAACAAATGTTAATGTTGTTAATAATCAAACCGAAATACCTTCAGGCGCTTCCCTAATTCTTAATAGCACTCTAATTTTGGACTAAATATGCATCTGTACCTTTAAAAGTTAGGAAAACCCACAGTTGACCATTCAATCTTCTAATTTTAATTTTATGACATGTTTAGAACTACCATAATATGATATAAATACCTTTGTAATGTCACGTAGAATTTGGTATCTTCTTGTACTCCTTTGACAATGGCTCGCAAGGGCCGAGACACGTGTCAGGAATCTGATTAAATTTGTGAAACATAACAAGTAGTTATTATTTTTTCTTCCTGTGCAGTGAAACAACAGTTTCACCAAGCATGTAGCTCAACACAAATTAATTAATACTGGCTTACAGCACTGTATAATTTTAATGTAGGAAACAATCAATGTTGAGTAATAAGAAGCGATTAATTGAAGAAATAGCTTCATTGTAATGCGTTCAAAAAATATTTTATTAATAATTCTTAACATCATGTTTTCTGAAATATCAAATCAAATACTGGACACATGCCGGGTGTAGAACTAAAAGGTACGCCGGCCTGTATCTTGGAAACCGTTCACCGTACGGCTTGCGGAAAAAAAATATTTATTACAAAAGTAATTAAGAGAAATTGTTGGAAATAATTTTTAAGTTTCTAGGTTGGCCGCTAGGGGGCGTACCTATTGTGGCCAAACAAAAAGCGGGATTCTCTCAAAAATCCTCATAGTAAACGTGTACCGTGTGAGCAAAAATTATTTGCATCAAAGAGGGCTTGGATTAAAAAACGTAGGGCTTGGTTTAGATCACAATGATATGAAGACGATATATCTAACCATTTGGCATATCATGTCAAATTCATATTATGACATGATATGCCAACTAATGAGTAATAAAATAAGTAGACAAGTACAAATTTATTTTTCTTGTTTACAAAATTAACAAGAAAAGAATATACAGAAAGAAAAAGAAAAATAATTACATAAATTGCTGAAATTGGCCACCGCCATGCTCCAAGCATAAATTCACACGTCTCTTCATATTTTCGAAAGTGTTGACCAGCATCTCTGAAGAAATGTGACCACATTCTTGGATAATCCTTTCTTGTAATTGTTCTAAATTTGCAAATGGTGTTTTAAAAATAGTGTTCTTTAAATGAGGAAAAACGAAGTATTCCATAACCATTAAACAAGGTGATCTAGGTGGGAATTTAATGTCTGATCGAAAACTGATCAATCTGTCGTCGAAAAAATTGCGTAAGTAGTTAAGAGTTTCGGCGGCTGTATGGGCGGTTGCACCGTCCTGTTAAAAATATCCAAACCGTAGTTCGTTGTCAAGTAATTGCTCCATAAATGAATTCAAAATATTGTCTCTATGCCGCTGTGCTGTAACTGTGCCATGGAAAAAATAGGATCAACAATTCTTCTTCGGGAAACGGCTAACCAGAACCAGATACCAATTTTTTGAGGGTGCAATGTGGACTCTACAAAAAAATGGGGATTTTCACTACTCCACATGCGTGTATTCTGAGAATTCACATAACCGGAGAGGTGGAACCAGGCTTTATCCGAAAAAAAGTCAGGTCTAATAAATCATTTCTTTCCAATAAATTTTGGGTAAACCATTGAGAGTAATTCCTGCGTCTTTCAAAATCTGCGGCTTGTATTTTTTGGAATACTTGCACTTTATAAGGAAATAAATTTAGCTGCTTCTTGAGAATAGTCCTGCATGTTCCATAAGATCTTTTCCACTTCTTAGGACAGGCGTCTTATAAAATTTGTTGGCGTATTTTGCATTATTTCACGAACGTTTGCAACAAGTTCTTCTGTTCTTACAGATGGTCTTCCTCCTCCTTTTTTGTGTTATATAGAACCTGTTTTCCTAAACACAGCCACGGTTCTTTTCAGGCAATGATAAAAATCCCCAGCAATAAAAACAACGTTAGGAAAATGTTCGTGAAAATCGTCCACGCACAAACCCGAATTGTATTGCCACTCATCATTTACTCTAACCCCGTTTCGAAAATACGCTTCAACCATAAATGTTGTGTGCTGTTTCGTAAAGCCAATTGTGTGAATTATTCAAGAAATTGGAAAAATTAGCGATGAATCAAATTATTTGTAACGACTGTCAAAAATGACGGAATAACTGATTGATTGTTAATTCAGGTAGTTACTGACACTCAACAGGTATTAAGCTCTACGGCTAACCATTACGTCCTTAGATTCCAGGCCCTCTTTGATGCAAATAATTTTTGCTTGCACGGTATAAAGGGTAGCATTTTTCAATAAATGAAAATTCTGGATAATTTTGTTTTTGAGATTTTTCTCAATTTTTTTGTTTATTAACCTGAAACAAAAAAAAATTTAGAAAACACAATGATTTGCTATTTGTAACTTCTTGCCTATACATACCTTATTAAAATGTCAGTTTATTCTTGTTGAGTGCATGTTTTTATTACATTTTCCATATCTCCAGCTTAAAAAAATACATTGGCTTTCGGTTTTCCCAGATATTCTACTTATTTATTCTTCTTTTTGCTTAAATTAAAAAATATATATCATTGCATTTAAAACTTTTGAGAAAATGAAAAAATTGCTAATAGCGCTTTGAAATTCAAAACGATTTCATCTATTTAGGTAGGTATTTCAAATTTGTCAAATTCCGATAGGCCAAACCAAAGTTGTGCTACTAATAGTACAAATCTTTCTAGTTAACAAGAGTTAAAAGACAACGCAATGTAGAAAAATTTGTATCTAACATGGTGCACACTTGCACGAGCGATGATAATGCTGGATGCTTATGTTGCCTCTACGACGACCTACAAGGCGATGAAGAAAAATTGGCCAAATTAAGGAAAGTACAAAGTTTCTTTCGTGGTTGGTTATGTCGACGAAAATGGAAACTAATAGTTGAACAGTACATTAAAAGCCCGCATGCGGAGCTTCTACGGAAACGAAACAATGTGGTTTTTGAGTTAGTAGAAGCCGAGGAAGAATACATTCAACAAATGGAAATTTTAATAACGTGCTTTTTTAGACCATTTAAAATGGCGGCCTCATCGAGAAAACCTCCATGTACTCATGATGACGTAAACTCAATTTTTCTAAATATTGAAACGGTATTTTTTTTGCATCAAATATTTCTTAAAGGATTGACTGCCAGATTGGAAAGTTGGCCTACTTTGGTTTTGGGTAAGTCAAATATTGATTTTTTAAAATTCTAGCGAACATACCTGAGAGACCCTGCATGTAATAACCTGGGTTCTGGTGTATACCAGCAGGTTCCTTCAACTTCCGCCAGTGTGATTCTTTAGGCACGACTTCAGATTCTGACCACATTTCTCAATGGTCGGTGTGAAGCTATTGATGTAATTTAGGAATTCCCTGAGCTCGTCATCGTTTCCATTTCAAATAATGAAGGTGTCATCATATCATGTGGTCAGAAGCTCAAATTATGCATAAAGAACCCCACTGGACGAAGTGGAAATTCATGAAAGCTTCTGCTATACACCAGAACCCAGGTTCTTTTAGTAAGCCATTATCAGATATAATTAAATGAATGACAGCACCTATCTCAGTTATGCCTCAGTGCACATAGCCAATATTAATAGAGCTGTAGTTTATTTAATAAAGCGTGAGTACTAAATAAGCTTTGCTTATTTAGTAACTCACCTGAAGACGACTCGAGATGCATACGAGTTGAAACATTGTGATTTAAAACAATTAAAGTGTGGTGATGATGATCAGATATACAGGGTCCTGCACCTCACATCCCGTCTTCTATAGCTCACTTAGTAATTAAGTTTGAATTTTTATATTTTGCAGACCTTATCTGTATCTTGGGGTGGATTTCAGGAAAAGAAAATATTTTTTTTTATACAGGATATTCCAAAAAGTGTGACGTCATAAGGATGTATTTTTTTAGATTACATGCCATATATTTTACTTATTTGGGTGCCTCCCATAGTTATCAACATACTCCTAAAATTTTATTGAAATCTATTCAGTATTATAGACGAAAAGAAATAAAAACTAAAAAATATCAGTTTTGCACCACTGGTATTAAAAATTAATAAAAAATAAAAATAATGCATCGTTAATAAAATTATACAAAGGTACTTATTAAACAAGGTATAACAGTCTCGTCAACCAAGTTTGATTACTACGAATTGTACAGGGTGTCCAAAGTTTATTGTGAAACTTTGCAAACTTTAAAGCAATTAATTTTTCTTATTTCAAATAGGAACCCCTGTATCTTTTTATGTAATTCGATGCAGAATTAGAAATCAATCATTTTTCCTAATTACAACCCCAACGCATCATCAAGACTTATTTGCGGAAAACTCATTTTATCAACTATTCCAACAGTCATTATTATAAATAAATATTGAAGTTGGCTTTGAAAAACAATTTATACAGGGTGGCCCTTTAGTGTGGCAAAGTACAATAGCTCCGTTACTATTTCAAATACATTAAAAATATTAATACAAAAGTTGAAGGGCAGTAAGTGACTTATAACGTAAAATTATTTTTAACTCTATAGGGTGACTCAAAAAAGCGGAACAAGAAAAAATGTACTTTTTTCAAATGGAACACCCTGTATATTTTTTCATTTTTAAATTCTACATAGAATTATAATTATTTTTTATTAAATACATTATTAGTCTATACTTTATAGTTTCCGAGATATTGACTCTTGAAAAGTGACATTTTTGAACTTTGACAGCTTCTAACTTTCTAACAGTACGTCTTAGAGCAAAACGGCTTACATGTCCCTATCTTCAATTTTTATTATCTTCCCAAAAAAATCAACTTCCAGTTAAACCGGAACAACTATATTTCCTGCTTTCGAGTAACATCCGGTTTAACCGGAAGTTGATTTTTTTGGGAAGATAATAAAAATTAAAGATAGGGACATGTAAGCCGTTTTGCTCTAAGACGTACTGTTAGAAAGCTAGAAGCTGTCAAAGTTCAAAAATGTCACTTTTCAAGAGTCAATATCTCGGAAACTATAAAGTATAGACTAATAATGTATTTAATAAAAAATAATTATAATTTTATGTGGAATTTAAAAATGAAAAAATATACAGGGTGTTCCATTTGAAAAAAGTACATTTTTTATTGTTCCACTTTTTTGAGCCACCCTATAGAGTTAAAAATAATTTTACGTTATAAGTCACTTACTGCCCTTCAACTTTTGTATTAATATTTTTAATGTATTTGAAATAGTAACGGAGCTATTGTACTTTGCCACACTAAAGGGCCACCCTGTAGGTATTAAAGGGACCAGAGACCATTTTGACTTTAGTAATCTAAAAGTTTCAAAAATATTTTTAAATTGTTAGTAATTATTAACTGGAAATGATAATCGCGGATATGGCTATTCTTTAAAATTCGCTGAACTGTTCTTTCAATTACATCTACGGTATCAGCGACTTCTTGTTGAGTAACTGAAGTATTTTCTATAACAGATAATAGCACAGCCAATTGATTTTGTTCAGTTCGGAGCGGTTTATTTCTCGCTGGTTTTGGGTAGTTTACATTTCCCATTTTTACAAACCTCTCCAATATGTTTTGCAGGCTCCGTTTGTCTGGATGTCGTCGTTCCGGATAACGATGTGCTTAAACTCGGCTTGCCAAAAAAGCGTTCTTTTCGCATGCTCCTAATATAAAAATCATATCTACGAGCTCTTCTTGGTTGTAGTCCATCACAAAAAACCATATAAAGTAATTATAACTGCTTAAATAATTACTAACCATTTAACAATATTTGAAACTTTTAGATTACTAAAGTCAAAATGGTCTCTGGTCACTTTAATAAACTTTAATACCTATAAATTGTTTTTCAAAGCAACCTTCGATATTTATTTATAATAATGACTGTTGGAATAGTTGATAAAATGAGTTTTCTGCAAAAACGTCTTAATGCGTTAGAAATTGCGATAGGGTTGCAATTAGGAAACATGTTTGATTTTTAATTCTGCATCGAATAACATAAAAAGATACAGGGGTTCCTATTTGAAATAAGAAAAATAAATTGCTTTAAAATTTGCACAGTTTAACATTAAACTTTGGACACCCTGTACAATTCGCAATAATCAAACTTAGTTGACGATACTGTTATACCTTGTTTAATAAGTTCCTTTGTGTAATTTTATTAACAAGGCATTATTTTTATTTATTTTTAATACCAGTGGTGCAAAACTGATATTTTTTAGTTTTTATTTTTTTTTCGTCTATAATACTGAATCGATTTCAATAAAATTTTAGGGGTATCTAGGTAACTATAGGAGGGACCCAAATAAGTAAGAAAATATATGGGATGTAATTTAAAAAAATACACCCTTATGACGTCACACTTTTTTGGAATAGGTACCCTGTATGAAAAATTTTTTTTTCCTGAAATGCGCCCCAAGATATAGATAAATTCTGCAAAATATGAAATATCTAACTTAACTACTAAGTGGGACCCTGTATACTCAAAATCAATTTTAGATTTTCAGACCAATTAGTTTTATGCTATTTAAAAATAACCTTCTTTATACTTAAACTCCTCTTTCCGTTAACTTTACAAGACTTACACTGCTCCTTTGGTTTCTAGGTGACTTATTTTCAATGCTTCTTCCAATGCTAAATATCTATCAAGAGTACGTGAGAAACCACCATTATTCTCTTCAAGTTTTAACAGAATGCAAGCAAAATCAACCATTTGCCGCTACCTTGAAACGATTAGAATCAAAGCCTATATGCAATAACAGATCACTTGAAACTTTTTTGACCTATCCAATGCATCAGGTAAGAATTTACTAAATATTAAAGCCTTGAATGTGTATTTCGAAGATTCAACTAAAATTACAATTTACTAATTAAGTAGGTAAGGTGGGGTAAATGCAAGATTGGGGTAAATGTGTTATTTGGTCCTATATATAGAGCGTGAGATGGCGCCGCATGTATTAATTTCGTAGTTCAAGTGTCCTTGTCCATTCTGCAATGCGCATATCTATGTTTGTCACTTAAGTAAGACGCTTATGGCTGCGAGATGAACACCTGATTTTGCAGTGAGTTTTCAAATTAGTGTTACAAATTTCGGTGCCGGCTATTTTACATTACGAGAAGTATTAGCAGGTAAATATGAGTTTACACTGTCAGATCGGGCCAATATATCGATTCAAATCAGAAATTATAATAAATACATTATTTACGACCGATTTATTTCATGTAGTACATTTGCCCCGAGAGAAATCGGTTTTGGGGTTAATGTAACATGTTTGTAGTGGGTAAATGTAATAGGCTCTGTTACATTTACCCCATTATTTGTTTTCGTTTAAGACTTATGGTTGATAATTTTTTGTTTTAGGCGTCATGGTCAGAACATATTATATCAAAATTTTTTTTGCGTTATTACGTATTTTTTAACTTGTTACTTACTTAAAATGAGTGGATAACAATTTACATTTGTGTTTTACCTTAGTTCTTATTTTATTAAAAATGATACCATTAATCATAATTCATTAAAAAGTTTGTAACTCCTTCAGTTATAATGGAATTTAGTTGGAATAAAAACCGTATGTAGTAAAAACCGGTCCTTTTACATTTGCCCCGTTTTCCAATCTCATATAGAGTACCTCTTGCAAATACAGGCAGCTATTACATTTGCCCCATTTGCTGGGGTAAATGTAATATGTTGATATTATATTTTTTTTAAATATGTTGTATAAATGTAGTTTGAGCTTTTACCAAAATTCCTTCATAAATTAATGGCAAACTTACTGAACACCCCATGGTATTTTTTGCAAAATTTTATTTGAATCATTCATATTTTTTATGGAAGTCCAAAAGTCAACTATTCAAAAAACCAGTTGCATTTACCCCACCTTACCTTACCTGCAAATATGTAAAATCCAAAAAGAAAATAAAGAATTTGTTTACAGTTTGTAAGCTAGCAGAAGTTTCCCGGTTTATTTACACATTTAACAACACACACAAGATAGTGCCATTTTATTTTCTTATAAATATTTCGTTTATTTTTCGTTTTCTCCAAAAAGAGGCCAAATAATAAAATACAAAATTGAGTAGCAGTTGCCTACAGTTTTAAGTTTAAAAAAATGATTGATGAATTAATAAAGGAAAAAATGGCGAAACACGTATAGTATTTTAGTGAAGGAACTCATATACCAATTTTTAGAATTCCACCACTCTAGTTTCTGGGATACAGAAATTTAACCCCCCTTTTTACCCCCTTAGGGGTTAGTTTTCAAAAAAATCCTTCTTAGCGGATGCGTACGTTATAAGAAAAAGACTCTATCGAGATTGCATGGTTCTAGAAGTAAGGGTTTATGCTGGGAGTTGATGAATCAGTCAGCCATTTAACAGTATACAGTGTTATCCAAATTAGGTGCCCACCATTGGTAACTTTCTTATTATTAAAGATACAAACTTGTTTAAATTAGCAAACTAGTGGTATTTTTACAGCTCATTATGATACAAGAATAAAAAAAACAGTAGATCATCGTGTTTTTGAGGTTAGAAGTAAAATGCCATTTTTTTAAATGGAAACCCCTGTATATTATATTTTTATCTGTTAAAGCTTTAAATTTTAAACAAAAAAGCTTATAATGAATTTCTCCTAGGATAAAAACTAAAGAAGTTATAAAGCCCGAATTGAAACAATGAAGATAGATTTACCAACTTTATTATACACATGAACTTAGAACAAAACAAAATAAAATCACTAATTTTTTCTTACAATATGCTCAAAAATACCACCCCGTTCTTTGATACACTTTTCTGTACGTTTTTGAACTGCTCGAACTGTCTTAAGTATGGTCCTACCATCTATCTCGTTTATCGTTTCCCTAATTGTAGTCTTTAAATCGTCAACATTTATTGTATCTTTGCTTGTAAACTTGGTTCTTTAAAACACCCCACAAAAAAATCCAGAGGGGTTATGTCTGGTGATCGGGGAGGCCACTGAATAGGGCCACTTGTTCCTATCCATTGATTATTAAAAATAGTACTTAGAAGTTGATAAGTACCTCTGTAGGCGCAGGTGCGCCATCTTGTTGAAAATGAAGATTCTGTCTAGGTACTTATAAGATCCAGTTCGTCTAAGAAATTATTCAAAATTTCAGTCATAAATTCCACGTATCTTTCACCAGTTAGGGTGCCCTTATAAAAAAACGGACTTGTGGAGCTCGTGGATGTACTAAGAAAAAATTTTCCCGTGACCAGTAATGGTGATTTTTTCTATTGTACATTTCAGAATTTGAGAAATTGGATTCATCTGTCCATAAAATATAACGAAAATTATTTACATTTTGGCGACAGAAGTTAAGATACCAATGGCAAAAATTAGTCTTCTTTCTGGATCACCTGCTAAAAGAGCTTGAACTGGGCGGTACTTGTAAGGAATAAATTTGTGCTTTTTTAAAATTTTATGAACAGTACCATAAGACAAATTAGAGTCCTTGACAATATCTGCAATGGAATTCTCACGGTATGCTTCGAAATATGCCATAACTTCAATTTCCGTGGCCTCGCTTATTATAAAATTCTTTTTTGTCCTTGTTTTGACAAAAATACTTTCATTGTCTCTAAATTTTCGGTAGAGTCTTATAAAACAACGCTCATTCGGTTGAATACGAAGTGGATATACCTCAGAGTAGTAGGTACTCTCTGGCTCTCGAGGAGGATTTTCTGCACACTAAGTAAGTTTCTAACATATCACATTTTTCAGCATGGGTAAAAACCATATTTTTTTCAATAATAACTGACACAACAAAACTTATAAACAAAAAAATAATAAAAACCGTACCTACTAAAACAAGATACTTCATATGAAATTACCATTGTTTTCCAATGCCTTCCAGATGCCAAACAAGTATTAAATAGTGCGATGGTGACGCGGTCTTCATAGCCTCCTTATTATTTTACTACTATTAATATTTAGAAATTCAATATTGACGTTATTTTTGACTTTAGTAGAAAAATCATTATAAGCTTTTTTGTTTAAAATTTAAAGCTTTAACACATAAAAATATAATATACAGGGGTTTCCATTTAAAAAAATTACATTTTACTTCTAACCTCAAAAACACGATGCTCTACTGTTTTTTTTAAATTCTTGTATCTTAATGAGCTGTAAAAATACTACTAGTTTGCTAATTTAAACAATTTTCTATCTTTAATAATAACAAAGTTACCAATGGTGGACACTTAATTTGGATAACCCTGTATTAGTATACAGGGTTAGTTGAAATAACCGGAACGGCTAATTTTCTTCAAAACTACCAAGGCTTAATCAATGAAATTTGGTACATGTCGATAACTTAAAAAATCGAATTGATAATTGACAATTGCGATGTTGCTAGATTTTTAGTTTTTTCTGTAACTCAAGGAATGTTTCTTTTTCAAATGTAATACTACTTACTCTTTTTTTTATTGAATTCGATTCCTCCCATCAACATTATCATTTCCTGATAGTATCAATTTTTATCTCAAATAGTTCTATGGGGAAAAAATAATTAGTTACAACTCTGACTCTAAAAAAATTCAATCTATTTCCATTTAAAACGTTTCAAATAATGTAAAAAGGAAGGTTGCTAGACATAATGTACCTAATAGTAGGTATCGATAACGATAATAACAACAAACAATAACATAGCTAGTAAAAATTACTTACATATTATAGGTTTTTCTTCACCCCAAATTGTATTATGTAGGTACTAACTTTTGACCTATACCTACTCGAATGAAGAAGTTAGTTCATATTTGTATTTAAACTCACTAAAATATTAAGTTATTATTATTATTACTCATTAACTACTCAATAATAAACATTTGTCGGAACAATTACAAATATTTTTAATATTTGTGTGCCATGGTTAACGCAATATTAAAATATTGTTTGCAAAATAACGAGAGTGCCATGGCTTCAGATTTGTTTGCCCGAATTTTAAATGTTAGTTATTGTTAGCATAATATTATCGGGGGTAATACCACGAGTGCTTAAAAATTACCGATAATTTTCATGAAAGCTT